>CATKUP010000004.1:0-502500 GCA_949786385.1 Onychomys leucogaster
GTTCTGAGAACACCCACGTTTCCCTCTGTACTAGAGACTCTAGAAAGCAACAGCGTACTTCTTGCTCTAAGGCAGAGTGTGTTTCATGGATGAGAACTGTGCTGTGTGTTCCCAATCAGAAGCGGAGTTAAATGCCAGGCTCAGTTTCTTCCTACAAGCAAGACCTTGTTTCAGGTAAACGCAGTCACGTTTCAGCTCAAACGAAACTACATTGTTCACAACGCTCACACGTTTCTCGCTCTTAACTGAAAAGCATTGGATGTTAGAAGACCTGTGCTTTGTATCAGTTTCAGAAACAGAGTTGAACTAGATATGGTACGTGTGTGTAGGAAATACAGTTCTTTTGTTCTGAGCACATTCATGTTTCCCTCAGTATTAGAGACTCTAGAAAGCATCAGCGTGCTTCTTGGTCTAAAGCAGAGTGTGTTTCATGGGTTAGAACTGTGCTGTGTTTTTCCAAACAGAAACGGAGTTAAATGCCAGGCTCTGTGTCTTCCTATAAGCAAGACTTCGTTTCAGGTAAACACAGTCACTTTTCAGCTCAAACTAAGCTACATTGTTCATGAAGCTCACACGTTTTTCGCTCTTAACTGAAAAGCATTGCATGTTAGAGGACCTATGGTTTGTGTCAGTTTCAGATGCAGAGTTGAACTAGATATGATCCGTGTGTGTAGGAAACACAGTTCTTTTGTTCTGAGCACACTCACGTTTCCCTCTGTATTACAGACTCTAGAAAGCAAGAGCGTGCATCTTGCTCTAAAGCAGAGTGTGTTTCATGGATGAGATCTGTGCTGTGTGTTTCCAATCAGAAACGGAGTTAAATGCCAGGCTCTGTGTCTTCCTACAAGCAAGACCTCGTTTCAGGTAAAGGCAGTCACTATTCAGCACAAAGGAAGCTACATTGTTCACGAAGCTCACACGTTTCTCGCTCTTAAATGAAAAGCATTTGATATTGAGGACCTCTGGTTTATATCAGTTTCAGATGCAGAGTAGAACTAGATATGCTCCGTGTGTGTAGGAAATACAGTTCTTTTGTTCAGAGCACACACACATTTCCCTCTTTATTAGAGAATCTAGAAAGCAAGAGCGTGCTTCTTGCTCTAAAGCAGAGTGTGTTTCACGGATTACAACTGTGCTGTGTGTTTCCAATCAGAAACGGAGTTAAATGCCAGGCTCTGTGTCTTCCTACAAGCAAGACTTCGTTTCAGGTAAACACAGTCACTTTTCAGCTCAAACGAAGCTACACTGTTCTCGAAGCTCACACGTTTCTCGATCTTAACTGAAAAGCATTGCATGTTAGAAGACCTATGGTTTGTATCAGTTTCAGATGCAGAATTGAACTAGATAGGGTACGTGTGTGTAGGAAACACAGTTCTTTTGTTCTGAGCACAGTCACGTTTCCCTCTTTATTAGAGACTCGGGAAAGCAAGATCGTGCTTCTTGCTCTAAAGCAGAGTGTGTTTCATGGATGAGAACTGTGCTGTGTGTTTCCAATCAGAAACGGAGTTAAACGCCAAGCTCTGTGTCCTCCTACCAGCAAGACTTCGTTTCAGGTAAATGCAGTCACTTTTCAGCTCAAACGAAGCTACATTATTCACGAAGTTCACACGTTTTTCATTCTTAACTGAAAAGCATTGCATGTTGGAGGACCTGTGGTTTGTATCAGTTTTAGATGCAGAGTTGAACTAGATATAGTCCCTGTGTGTAGGAAACACAGTTCTTTCATTCTGAGCACACTCATGTTTCCCTCTGTATTAGAGACTCTAGAAAGTAATAGCGTGCTTCTTGCTCTAAAGCAGAGTGTGTTTCATGGATGAGAACTGTGCTGTGTGTTTCCAATTGGAAACGGAGTTAAATGCCAGGCTCCGTGTCTTTCTACAAGCAAGACATTGTTTCAGGTAAACGCAGTCACTTTTTAGCTCAAAGGAAGCTACATTGTTCACAACGCTCACACGTTTCTCGCTCTTAACTGAAAAGCATTGGATGTTGGAAGACCTGTTGTTTATATCAGTTTCACATGCAGAGTAGAACTAAATATGCTCCGTGTGTGTAGGAAACACAGTTCTTTTGTTCAGAGCACACACACGTTTCCCTCTGTATTAGAGAATCTAGAAAGCAAGAGGGTGCTTCTTGCTCTAAAGCAGAGTGTGTTTCGTGGATGAGAACTGTGCTGTGTGTTTCCAATCAGAAACGGAGTTAAATGCCAGGCTCTGTGTCTTCCTACCAGCAAGACTTCGTTTCAGGTAAACGCAGTCACTTTTCAGCTCAAACGAAGCTACATTGTTCACTAAGCTCACACGTTTTTTGCTCTTAACTGAAAAGCATTGCAAGTTAGAGGACCTGTGCTTTGTATCATTTTCAGATGCAGAGTTGAACTAGATATGGTCCGTGTGTGTAGGAGACACAGTTCTTTTGTTCTGAGCACACTCACGTTTCCCTCTGTATTAGAGAATCTAGAAAGCAAGAGCGTGCTTCTTGCTCTAAAGCAGAGTGTGTTTCACGGATTACAACTGTGCTGTGTGTTTCCAATCAGAAACGGAGTTAAATGCCAGGCTCTGTGTCTTCCTACAAGCAAGACTTTGTTTCAGGTAAACACAGTCACTTTTCAGCTCAAACGAAGCTACACTGTTCACGAAGCTCACACGTTTCTCGATCTTAACTGAAAAGCATTGCATGTTAGAAGCCCTATGGTTTGTATCAGTTTCAGATGCAGAGTTGAACTAGATAGGGTACGTGTGTGTAGGAAACACAGTTCTTTTGTTCTGAGCACAGTCACGTTTCCCTCTTTATTAGAGACTCCGGAAAGCAAGAGCGTGCTTCTTGCTCTAAAGCAGAGTGTGTTTCATGGATGAGAACTGTGCTGTGTGTTTCCAATCAGAAACGGAGTTAAACGCCAGGCTCTGTGTCCTCCTACCAGCAAGACTTCGTTTCAGGTAAATGCAGTCACTTATCAGCTCAAACGAAGCTACATTGTTCACTAAGCTCACACGTTTTTTGCTCTTAACTGAAAAGCATTGCATGTTAGAGGACCTGTGCTTTGTGTCATTTTCAGATGCAGAGTTGAACTAGATATGATCCGTGTGTGTAGGAGACACAGTTCTTTTGTTCTGAGAACACTCACGTTTCCCTCTGTACTAGAGACTCTAGAAAGCAACAGCGTACTTCTTGCTCTAAGGCAGAGTGTGTTTCATGGATGAGAACTGTGCTGTGTGTTCCCAATCAGAAGCGGAGTTAAATGCCAGGCTCAGTTTCTTCCTACAAGCAAGACCTTGTTTCAGGTAAACGCAGTCACGTTTCAGCACAAACGAAACTACATTGTTCACGAAGCTCACACGATTTTCGCTCTTAACTGAAAAGCATTGCATGTTGGAGGACCTGTGGTTTGTATCAGTTTCAGATGCAGAGTTGAACTAGATCTAGTCCCTGTGTGTAGGAAACACAGTTCTTTCATTCTGAGCACACTCATGTTTCCCTCTGTATTAGAGACTCTAGAAAGTAATAGCGTGCTTCTTGCTCTAAAGCAGAGTGTGTTTCATGGATGAGAACTGTGCTGTGTGTTTCCAATCGGAAACGGAGTTAAATGCCAGGCTCAGTGTCTTTCTACAAGGAAGACATTGTTTCAGGTAAACGCAGTCACGTTTCAGCTCAAACGAAACTACATTGTTCACTAAGCTCACACGTTTTTTGCTCTTAACTGAAAAGCATTGCATGTTAGAGGACCTGTGCTTTGTGTCATTTTCAGAAACAGAGTTGAACTAGATATGGTACGTGTGTGTAGGAAACACAGTTCTTTTGTTCTGAGCACATTCATGTTTCCCTCAGTATTAGAGACTCTAGAAAGCAACAGCGTGCTTCTTCGTCTAAAGCAGAGTGTGTTTCATGGGTTAGAACTGTGCTGTGTGTTTCCAATCAGAAACGGAGTTAAATGCCAGGCTCTGTGTCTTCCTACAAGCATTACTTCGTTACAGGAAAACACGGTCACTTTTCAGCTCAAACGAAGCTACATTGTTCACGAAGTTCACACGTTTTTCGCTCTTAACTGAAAAGCATTGCATGTTGGAGGACCTGTGGTTTGTATCAGTTTCAGATGCAGAGTTGAACTAGATCTAGTCCCTGTGTGTAGGAAACACAGTTCTTTCATTCTGAGCACACTCATGTTTCCCTCTGTATTAGAGACTCTAGAAAGTAATAGCGTGCTTCTTGCTCTAAAGCAGAGTGTGTTTCATGGATGAGAACTGTGTTGTGTGTTTCCAATCGGAAACGGAGTTAAGGCCAGGCTCAGTGTCTTTCTACAAGGAAGACATTGTTTCAGGTAAACGCAGTCACTTATCAGCTCAAAGGAAGCTACATTGTTCACAACGCTCACACGTTTCTCGCTCTTAACTGAAAAGCATTGGATGTTAGAGGACCTGTGGTTTGTATCAGTTTCATAAACAGAGTTGAACTAGATATGGTACGTGTGTGTAGGAAACACAGTTCTTTTGTTCTGAGCACATTCATGTTTCCCTCTGTATTAGAGACTCTAGAAAGGAAGAGCGCGCATCTTGGTCTAAAGCAGAGTGTGTTTCATGGATTAGAACTGTGCTGTGTGTTTCCAATCAGAAACGGAGTTAAATGCCAGGCTCTGTGTCTTGCTACAAGCAAGACTTCGTTTCAGGTAAACGCAGTCACTTTTCAGCTCAAATGAAGTTACATTGTTCAAGAAGTTCACACGTTTTTCGCTCTTAACTTAAAAGCATTGCATGTTACAGGACCTGTCGTTTGTATCAGTTTCAGATGCAGAGTTGAACTAGATATGGTCCGTGTGTGTAGGAAACACAGTTCTTTCGTTCTAAGTACACTCACGTTTCACTCTGTATTGGAGAATCTAGAAAGTAATAGCGAGCTTCTTGCTCTAAAGCAGAGTGTGTTTCATGGATGAGAAATGTGCCCTGTATTTCCAATCAGAAACGGACTTAAATGCCAGGCTCTGTGTCTTCCTACAAGCAAGTCCTCGATTCAGGTAAACGCAGTCACTATTCAGCTCAAAGGAAGCTACATTGTTCACGAAACTCACACGTTTCTCGCTCTTAAATGAAAAGCATTTGATGTTTGAGGACCTGTGGTTTATATCAGTTTCAGATGCAGAGTAGAACTAGATATGCTCCGTGTGTGTAGGAAACACAGTTCTTTTGTTCAGAGCACACTCACGTTTCCCTCTCTTTTAGAGACTCTAGAAAGCAACAGCGTGCTTCTTGCTCTAAAGCAGAGTGTGTTTCATGGATGAGAACTGTGCTGTGTGTTTCCAATCAGAAACAGAGTTAAATGCCAGGCTCTGTGTCTTCCTACAAGCAAGACTTCGTTTCAGGTAAACACAGTCACTTTTCAGCTCAAACGAAGCAACATTGTTCACTAAGCTCACACGTTTCTCGATCTTAACTGAAAAGCATTGCATGTTAGAGAACCTATGGTTTGTATCAGTTTCAGATGCAGAGTTAAACTAGATATGGTCCGTGTGCGTAGGAAACACAGTTCTTTTGTTCTGTGCCCATTCATGTTTCCCTCTGTATTACAGACTCTAGAAAGCAACAGCGTGCTTCTTGGTCTAAAGCAGAGTGTGTTTCATGGATTAGAACTGTGCTGTGTGTTTCCAATCAGAAACGGAGTTAAATGCCAGGCTCTGTGTCTTCCTACAAGCAAGACTTCTTTTCAGGAAAAAGCAGTCACTTTTCAGCTCAAACGAAGCTACACTGTTCAAGAAGTTCACACGTTTTTCGCTCTTAACTGAAAAGCATTGCATGTTAGAGGACCTGTGGTTTGTATCAGTTTCAGATGCAGAGTTGAACTAGATATGGTCCCTGTGTGTAGGAAACAAAGTTCTTTCGTTCTAAGCACACTCACGTTCCACTCTGTATTGGAGAATCTAGAAAGTAATAGCGTGCTTCTTGCTCTAAAGCAGAGTGTGTTTCATGGATGAGAACTGTGCTGTGTCTTTCTCTTCAGAAACGGTTTAAATGCCAGGCTCAGTGTCTTCCTACAAGCAAGACATTGTTTTAGGTAAACGTAGTCACTTTTCAGCTCAAATGAAGCTATTTGTTCACGATGCTCACACGTTTCTCGCTCTTAACTGAAAAGCATTGGATGATAGAGGACCTGTGGTTTGTATCAGTTTCAGAAACAGAGTTGAAATAAATATGGTACGTGTGTGTAGGAAACACAGTTCTTTTGTTCTGAGCACATTCATGTTTCCCTCTGTATTAGAGACTCTAAAAAGTAAGAGCATGCTTCTTGGTCTAAAGCAGAGTGTGTTTCATGGATTAGAACTATGCTGTGTGTTTCCAATCAGAAACGGAGTTAAATGCCAGGCTCTGTGTCTTCCTACAAGCAAGACTTCGTTTCAGGTAAACGCAGTCACTTTTCAGCTCAAATGAAGCTACATTGTTCAAGAAGTTCACACGTTTTTCGCTCTTAACTGAAAAGCATTGCATGTAACAGGACCTGTGGTTTGTATCAGTTTCAGATGCAGAGTTGAACTAGATATGGTCCCTGTGTGTAGGAGACACAGTTCTATTGTTCTGAGCACACTCACGTTTCTCTCTGTATTAGAGACTCTAGAAAGCAAGAGCATGCTTCTTGCTCTAAAGCAGAGTGTGTTTCATGGATGAGAACTGTGCTGTGTCTTTCTCTTCAGAAACGGAGTTAAATGCCAGGCTCTGTGTCTTACTACAAGCAAGACTTTGTTTCAGGCAAACGCAGTCACTTTTAAGCTCAAACGAAGCTACCTTGTTCACGAAGCTCACATGTTTTTTGCTCTTAATTGAAAAGCATTGGATATTAGTGGGCCTGTGTTTTGTATCAGTTTCAGATGCAGAGTTGAACTAGATATGGTCCGTTTTGTAGGAAACACAGTTCTTTTGTTCTGAGCACAGTCACGTTTCCCTCTGTATTAGAGACTCAGGAAAGCAAGAGCGTGCTTCTTGCTCTAAAGCAGAGTGTGTTTCTTGGATGAGAACTGTGCTGTCTCTTTCTCTTCAGAAACGGTGTTAAATGTCAGGCTCAGTGTCTTCCTACATCAAGACTTTGTTTCAGGTAAACGCAGTCAATTTTCAGCTCAAAGGAAGCTACATTGTTCAAGAAGCTCACACGTTTCTTGCTCTTAAATGGAAAGCATTGGATGTTGGAGGACCTGTTGTTTATATCAGTTTCAGATGCAGAGTAGAACTAAATATGCTCCGTGTGTGTAGGAAACACAGTTCTTTTGTTCAGAGCACACACACGTTTCCCTCTGTATTAGAGAATCTAGAAAGCAAGAGCGTGCTTCTTGCTCTAAAGCAGAATGTGTTTCATGGATTACAACTGTGCTGTGTGTTTCCAATCAGAAACGGATTTAAATGCCCGGCTCTGTGTCTTCCTACCAGCAAGACTTCGTTTCAGGTAAACGCAGTCACTTTTCAGCTCAAATGAAGCTACATTGTTCACTAAGCTCACACGTTTTTTGCTCTTAACTGAAAAGCATTGCATGTTAGAGGACCTGTGCTTTGTATCATTTTCAGATGCAGAGTTGAACTAGATATGGTCCGTGTGTGTAGGAGACACAGTTCTTTTGTTCTGAGCACACTCACGTTTCCCTCTGTACTAGAGACTCTAGAAAGCAACAGCGTGCTTCTTGCTCTAAAGCAGAGTGTGTTTCATGGATGAGAACTGTGCTGTGTGTTCCCAATCAGAAACGGAGTTAAATGCCAGGCTCAGTTTCTTCCTACAAGCAAGACCTTGTTTCAGGTAAACACAGTCACGTTTCAGCTCAAACGAAACTACATTGTTCACAACGCTCACACGTTTTTCGCTCTTAACTGAAAAGCATTGCATGCTAGTGGACCTGTGGTTTGTATAAGTTTCAGATGCAGAGTTGAACTAGATATGGTCCCTGTGTGTAGGAAACACAGTTCTTTTGTTCTGAGCACACTCACTTTTCCCTCTGTATTAGAGACTCTAGAAAGCAATAGCGTGTTTCTTGCTCTAAAGCAGAGTGTGTTTCATGGATGAGAACTGTGCTGTGTGTTTCCAATCAGAAACGGAGTTAAATGCCAGGCTCTGTGTCTTCCTACCAGCAAGACATCGTTTCAGGTAAACGCAGTCACTTTTCAGCTCAAACGAAGCTACATTGTTCACTAAGCTCACACATTTTTTGCTCTTAACTGAAAAGCATCGCACGTTAGAGGACCTGTGCTTTGTATCATTTTCAGATGCAGAATTGAACTAGATATGGTACGTGTGTGTAGGAAACACAGTTCTTTCGTTCTAAGCACATTCAATTTTCCCTCTGTATTAGAGACTCTAGAAAGTAAGAGCATGCTTCTTGGTCTAAAGCAGAGTGTGTTTCATGGATTAGAACTATGAAGTGTGTTTCCAATAAGAAACGGACTTAAATGCCAGGCTCTGTGTCTTCCTACAAGCAAGACTTCATTTCAGGTAAACGCAGTCACATTTCAGCTCAAAAGAAGCTACATTGTTAATGAGGCTCACAGGTTTCTCGCTCTTAAATGAAAAGCATTGGATGATAGAGGACCTGTGGTTTGTATCAGTTTCAGATGCAGAGTTGAACTAGATATGGTCCCTGTGTGTAGGAAACACAGTTCTTGTGTTCTGAACACACTCACGTTTCCCTCCGTATTAGAGACTATAGAAAGCAAGAGCGTGCTTCTTGCTCTAAAGCAGAGTGTGTTTCATGGATGAGAACTGTGCTGGGTCTTTCTCTTCAAAACGGAGTTAAATGCCAGGCTCAGTGTCTTCCTACAATCAAGACATTGTTTCAGGTAAACGCAGTCACTTTTCAGCTCAAACGAAGCTACATTGTTCACGACGCTCACACATTTCTCGCTCTTAACTGAAAACCATTCGATGATAGAGGACCTGTGGTTTGTATCAGTTTCAGAAACAGAGTTGAACTAGATATGGTACGCGTGTAGGAAACACAGTTCTTTTGTTCTGAGCACATTCAAGTTTCCCTCTGTATTAGAGACTCTAGAAAGTAAGAGCATGCTTATTGGTCTAAAGCAGAGTGTGTTTCATGGATTAGAACTATGCTGTGTGTTTCCAATAAGAAACGGAGTTAAATGCCAGGCTCTGTGTCTTCCTACAAGCAAGACTTCGTTTCAGGAAAACGCAGTCACTTTTCAGCTCAAAGGAAGATACATTGTTCCAGAAGTTCACACGTTTTTCGCTCTTAACTGAAAAGCATTGCATGTTACAGGATCTGTGGTTTGTATCAGTTTCAGATGCAGAGTTGAACTAGATATGCTCCCTGTGTGTAGGAAACACAGTTCTTTGGTTCTGAGCACACTCACGTTTCCCTCTGTATTAGAGACTATAGAAAGCAAGAGCGTGCTTCTTGCTCTAAAGCAGAGTGTGTTTCATGGATGAGAACTGTGCTGTGTCTTTCTCTTCAGAAACGGAGTTAAATGCCAGGCTCTGTGTCTTCCTACAAGCAAGACTTCGTTTCAGGTAAACGCAGTCACTTTTCAGCTCAAACGAAGCTACATTGTTCACGAAGCTCACAGGTTTTTCGCTCTTAACTGAAAAGCATTGGATATTAGAGGGCCTGTCGTTTGTATCAGTTTCAGATGCAGAGTTGAACTAGATATGGTCCGTGTGTGTAGGAAACACAGTTCTTTTGTTCTGAGCACACTCACGTTTCCCTCTGTTTTAGAGACTCTAGAATGCAAGAGCGTTCATCTTGCTTTAAAGCAGAGTGTGTTTCATGGATGAGAACTGTGCTGTGTGTTTCCAATCTGAAACGGAGTTAAATGCCAGGCTCTGTGTCTTCTAAAAGCAACAACTCGTTTCAGGTAAAAGCAGTCACTTTTCAGCTCAAACGAAGCTACATTGTTCACGAAGCTCACAAGTTTTTCGCTCATAACTGAAAAGCTTTGGATGTTAGAGGACCTTTGGTTTGTATCAGTTTCAGATACAGAGTTGAACTAGATATGGTCCCTGTGTGTAGGAAACACATTTCTTTTGTTCTGAGCACACTCACATTTCCCTCTGTATTAGAGACTCTAGAAAGCAAGAGCGTGCTTCTTGCTCTAAAGCAGAGTGTGTTTCATGGATGAGAACTGTGCTGTGTGTTTCCAATCAGAAACGGATTTAAATGCCAGGCTCTGTGTCTTCCTACAAGCAAGACCTCGTTTCAGGTAAAGGCAGTCACTATTCAGCACAAAGGAAGCTACATTGTTCACGAAGCTCACACGTTTCTCAATCTTAACTGAAAAGCATTGCATGTTAGAGGACATGAGGTTTGTATCAGTTTCAGATGCAGAGTTGAACTAGATATGGTCCGTGTGTGTAGGAGACACAGTTCTATTGTTCTGAGCACACTCACGTTTCTCTCTGTATTAGAGACTCTAGAAAGCAAGAGCATGCTTCTTGCTCTAAAGCAGAGTGTGTTTCATGGATGAGAACTGTGCTCTGTGTTTGCAATCAGAAGCGGACTTAAATGCCAGGCTCAGTTTCTTCCTACCAGCAAGACTTCGTTTCAGGTAAACGCACTCACTTTTCAGCTCAAACGAAGCTACATTGTTCACGAAGCTCACACGTTTCTCGCTCTTAACTGAAAAGCATTGGATGTTAGAAGACCTGTGGTTTGTATCAGTTTCAGAAGCAGAGTTGAACTAGATATGGTCCGTGTGTGTAGGAAATACAGTTCTTTTGTTCTGAGCACACTCAAGTTTCCCTCTGTATTAGAGACTCTAGAAAGCAAGAGCGTTCTTCTTGCTCTAAAGCAGAGTGTGTTTCATGGATGAGAACTGTGCTGTGTCTTTCTCTTCAGAAACGAAGTTAAATGCCAGGCTCAGTGTCTTCCTAAAAGCAAGACATTGTTTCAGGTAAACGCAGTCACTTTTCAGCTCAAAGGAAGCTACATTGTTCACGACGCTCGCACGTTTCTCGCTCTTAACTGAAAAGCATTGGATGTTAGAGGACCTGTGGTTTGTATCAGTTTCAGATGCAGAGTTAAACTAGATATGGTCCGTGTGTGTAGGAAACACATTTCTTTTGTTCCGAGCACACTCACGTTTCCCTCTGTATTAGAGACTCTAGAAAGCAAGAGTGTGCTTTTGGCTCTGAAGCAGAGTGTATTTCATGGATGACAACTGTGCTGTGTGTTTCCAATCAGAAATGGAGTTAAATGCCAGAATCTGTGTCTTCCTATAAGTAAGACTTCATTTCAGGTAAACGCAGTCACTTTTCAGCTCAAATGAAGCTACATTGTTCAAGAAGTTCACACGTTTTTCGCTCTTAACTGAAAAGCATTGCATGTTAGAAGACCTGTGGTTTGTATCAGTTTCAGATGCAGAGATGAACTAGATATGGTCCCTGTGTGTAGGAAACACAGTTCTTTCGTTCTAAGCACACTCACGTTTCACTCTTTATTGGAGACTCTAGAAAGTAATAGCGTGCTTCTTGCTCTAAAGCAGAGTGTGTTTCATGGATGAGAACTGTGCTGTGTCTTTCTCTTCAGAAACGGAGTTAAATGCCAGAATCAGTGTCTTCCTACAAGCAAGACATTGTTTCAGGTAAACGCAGTCACTTTTCAGCTAAAACGAAGCTACATTGTTCACAATGCTCAGACATTTCTCCCTCTTAACTGAAAAGCATTGGATGATAGAGGACCTGTGGTTAGTATCAGTTTCAGAATCAGAGTTGAACTAGATATGGTACCTGTGTGTAGGAAACACAGTTCTTTTGTTCTGAGCACATTCAAATTTCCCTCTGTATTAGAGACTCTAGAAAGTAAGAGCATGCTTCTTGGTCTAAAGCAGAGTGTGTTTCATGGATTAGAACTATGCTGTGTGTTTCCAATCAGAAACGGAGTTAAATGCCAGGCTCTGTGTTTCCTACAAGCAAGACTTCGTTTCAGGAAAACGCAGTCACTTTTCAGCTCAAATGAAGCTACATTGTTCAAGAAGTTCACACGTTTTTCGCTCTTAACTGAAAAGCATTGCATGTTAGAGGACCTGTGGTTTGTATCAGTTTCAGATGCAGAGTTGAACTAGATATGGTCCCTGTGTGTAGGAAACACAGTTCTTTCGTTCTAAGCACACTCACGTTTCACTCTGTATTGGAGACTCTAGAAAGTAATAGCGTGCTTCTTGCTCTAAAGCAGAGTGTGTTTCATGGATGGGAACTGTGCTGTGTGTTCCCAATCAGAAGCGGAGTTAAATGCCAGGCTCAGTTTCTTCCTAAAAGCAAGACTTTGTTTCAGGAAAACGCAGTCACGTTTCATCTCAAACGAAACTACATTGTTCACAACGCTCACACGTTTCTCGCTCTTAACTGAAAAGCATTGGATGTTAGAAGACCTGTGGTTTGTATCAGTTTCAGAAACAGAGTTGAACTAGATATGGTACGTGTGTGTAGGAAACCCAGTTCTTTTGTTCTGAGCACATTCATGTTTCCCTCCATATTAGAGACTCTAGAAAGCAACAGCGTGCTTCTTGGTCTAAAGCAGAGTGTGTTTCATGGATTAGAAATGTGCTGTGTGTTTCCAATCAGAAACGGAGTTAAATGCCAGGCTCTGTGTCTTCCTAAAGCAAGGCTTCCTTTCAGGAAAACGCAGTCACTTTTCAGCTCAAACGAAGCTACATTGTTCACGAAGCTCACACATATCTCGATCTTAACTGAAAAGCATTGCATGTTAGAGGACCTGTGGTTTGTATCAGTTTCAGATGCAGAGATGAACTAGATATGGTCCCTGTGTGTAGGAAACACATTTCTTTCGTTCTAAGCACACTCACGTTTCACTCTTTATTGGAGACTCTAGAAAGTAAAAGCGTGCTTCTTGCTCTAAAGCAGAGTGTGTTTCATGGATGAGAACTGTGCTGTGTCTTTCTCTTCAGAAACGGAGTTAAATGCCAGAATCAGTGTCTTCCTACAAGCAAGACATTGTTTCAGGTAAATGCAGTCACTTTTCAGCTAAAACGAAGCTACATTGTTCACAATGCTCACACATTTCTCCCTCTTAACTGAAAAGCATTGGATGATAGAGGACCTGTGGTTAGTATCAGTTTCAGAATCAGAGTTGAACTAGATATGGTACCTGTGTGTAGGAAACACAGTTCTTTTGTTCTGAGCACATTCATGTTTCCCTCTGTATTAGAGACTCTAGAAAGTAAGAGCATGCTTCTTGGTCTAAAGCAGAGTGTGTTTCATGGATTAGTACTATGCTGTGTGTTTCTAATCAGAAACGGACTTAAATGCCAGGCTCTGTGTCTTCCTACAAGCAAGACTTCATTTCAGGTAAACGCAGTCACATTTCAGCTCAAAAGAAGCTACATTGTTAATGACGTTCACAGGTTTCTCGCTCTTAAATGAAAAGCATTGGATGTTAGAGGACCTGTGGTTTGTATCAGTTTCAGAAACAGAGTTGAACTAGATAGGGTACGTGTGTGTAGGAAACACAGTTCTTTTGTTCTAAGCACACTCATGTTTCACTCTGTACTAGAGACTCTAGAAAGCAACAGCGTGCTTCTTGCTCTAAAGCAGAGTGTGTTTCATGGATGAGAACTGTGCTGTTTGTTCCCAATCAGAAGCGGAGTTAAATGCCAGGCTCAGTTTCTTCCTACAAGCAAGACTTTGTTTCAGGTAAACGCAGTCACGTTTCAGCTCAAACGAAACTACAGTGTTCACAAAGCTCACACGTTTCTCGCTCTTAACTGAAAAGCATTGGATGTTAGAAGACCTGTGGTTTGTATCAGTTTCAGAAACAGAGTTGAACTAGATATGGTACGTGTGTGTAGGAAACACAGTTCTTTTGTTCTGAGCACACTCACGTTTCCCTCCCTATAGAGATTATAGAAAGCAAGAGCGTGCTTCTTGCTCTAAAGCAGAGTGTGTTTCATGGATGAGAACTGTGCTGTGTGTTTCCAATCAGAAACGGAGTTAAATGCCAGGCTCTGTGTCTTCCTACAAGCAAGACTTCATTTCAGGTAAACGCAGTCACTTTACAGCTCAAATGAAGCTACAATGTTCAAGAAGTTCACACGTTTTTCGCTCTTAATTGAAAAGCATTGCATGTTAGAGGACCTGTGGTTTGTATCAGTTTCAGATGCAGAGTTGAACTAGATATGGTCCCTGTGTGTAGGAAACACAGTTCTTGTGTTCTTAGCACACTCACGTTTCCCTCCGTATTAGAGACTATAGAAAGCAAGAGCGTGCTTCTTGCTCTAAAGCAGAGTGTGTTTCATGGATGAGAACTGTGCTGTGTCTCTCTCTTCAGAAACGGAGTTAAATGCCAGGCTCAGTGTCTTCCTACAATCAAGACATTGTTTCAGGTAAACGCAGTCACTTTTCAGCTCAAACGAAGCTACATTGTTCACGACGCTCACACATTTCTCGCTCTTAACAGAAAAGCATTGGATGATAGAGGACCTGTGGTTTGTATCAGTTTCAGAAACAGAGTTGAACTAGATATGGTACGTTTGTGTAGGAAACACAGTTCTTTGGTCTGAGCACACTCACGTTTCCCTCCCTATTAGAGATTATAGAAAGCAAGAGCGTGCTTCTTGCTCTAAAGCAGAGTGTGTTTCATGGATGAGAACTGTGCTGTGTGTTTCCAATCAGAAACGGAGTTAAATGCCAGGCTCTGTGTCTTCCTACAAGCAAGACTTCATTTCAGGTAAACGCAGTCACTTTACAGCTCAAATGAAGCTACAATGTTCAAGAAGTTCACACGTTTTTCGCTCTTAACTGAAAAGCATTGCATGTTAGAGGACCTGTGGTTTGTATCAGTTTCAGATGCAGAGTTGAACTAGATATGGTCCCTGTGTGTAGGAAACACAGTTCTTGTGTTCTTAGCACACTCACGTTTCCCTCAGTATTAGAGACTATAGAAAGCAAGAGCGTGCCTCTTGCTCTAAAGCAGAGTGTGTTTCATGGATGAGAACTGTGCTGTGTCTTTCTCTTCACAAACGGAGTTAAATGCCAGGCTCAGTTTCTTCCTACAAGCAAGACTTTGTTTCAGGAAAACGCAGTCACGTTTCAGCTCAATCGAAACTACATTGTTCACAACGCTCACACGTTTCTCGCTCTTAACTGAAAAGCATTGGATGTTAGAAGACCTGTGGTTTGTATCAGTTTCAGAAACAGAGTTGAACTAGATATGGTACGTGTGTGTAGGAATCCCAGTTCTTTTGTTCTGAGCACATTCATGTTTCCCTCCGTATTAGAGACTCTAGAAAGCAACAGCGTGCTTCTTGGTCTAAAGCAGAGTGTGTTTCATGGATTAGAAATGTGCTGTGTGTTTCCAATCAGAAACGGAGTTAAATGCCAGGCTCTGTGTCTTCCTAAAAGCAAGGCTTCCTTTCAGGAAAACGCAGTCACTTTTCAGCTCAAACGAAGCTACATTGTTCACGAAGCTCACACATATCTCGATCTTAACTGAAAAGCATTGCATGTTAGAGGACCTGTGGTTTGTATCAGTGTCAGATGCAGAGTAGAACTAGATATGGACCCTGTGTGTAGGAAACACAGTTCTTTCGTTCTAAGCACACTCACGTTTCACTCTGTATTGGAGACTCTAGAAAGTAATAGCATGCTTCTTGCTCTAAAGCAGAGTGTGTTTCATGGATGAGAACTGTGCTGTGTCTT
The DNA here is from genome assembly GCA_949786385.1 of Onychomys leucogaster. NCBI lineage: Eukaryota > Metazoa > Chordata > Mammalia > Rodentia > Cricetidae > Onychomys > Onychomys leucogaster. Next base: position 15,622 of record CATKUP010000004.1, read on the forward strand.
TCTCTTCAGAAACGGAGTTAAATGCCAGACTCAGTGTCTTCCTACAAGCAAGACACTGTTTCAGGTAAACGCAGTCACTTTTCAGCTCAAACGAAGCTACATTGTTCACAATGCTCACACATTTCTCCCTCTTAACTGAAAAGCATTAGATGATAGAGGACCTGTGGTTTGTATCAGTTTCATAAACAGAGTTGAACTAGATATGGTACGTGTGTGTAGGAAACATTGTTCTTTTGTTCTGAGCACACTCACGTTTCCCTCCCTATTAGAGACTATAGAAAGCAAGAGCGTGCTTCTTGCTCTAAAGCAGAGTGTGTTTCATGGATGAGAACTGTGCTGTGTGTTTCCAATCAGAAACGGAGTTAAATGCCAGAATCTGTGTCTTCCTACAAGCAAGACTTCATTTCAGGTAAACGCAGTCACTTTTCACCTCAAATGAAGCTACATTGTTCAAGAAGTTCACACGTTTTTCGCTCTTAACTGAAAAGCATTGCATGTTAGAGGACCTGTGGTTTGTATCAGTTTCAGATGCAGAGATGAACTAGATATGGTCCCTGTGTGTAGGAAACACAGTTCTTTCGTTCTAAGCACACTCACGTTTCACTCTTTATTGGAGACTCTAGAAAGTAATAGCGTGCATCTTGCTCTAAAGCAGAGTGTGTTTCATGGATGAGAACTGTGCTGTGTCTTTCTCTTCAGAAACGGAGTTAAATGCCAGAATCAGTGTCTTCCTACAAGCAAGACATTGTTTCAGGTAAACACAGTCACTTTTCAGCTAAAACGAAGCTACATTGTTCACAATGCTCACACATTTCTCCCTCTTAACTGAAAAGCATTGGATGATAGAGGACCTGTGGTTAGTATCAGTTTCAGAAACAGAGTTGAACTAGATAGGGTACGTGTGTGTAGGAAACACAGTTCTTTTGTTCTAAGCACACTCATGTTTCACTCTGTACTAGAGACTCTAGAAAGCAACAGCGTGCTTCTTGCTCTAAAGCAGAGTGTGTTTCATGGATGAGAACTATGCTGTTTGTTCCCAATAAGAAACGGAGTTAAATGCCAGGCTCAGTTTCTTCCTACAAGCAAGACTTTGTTTCAGGTAAACGCAGTCACGTTTCAGCTCAAACGAAACTACAGTGTTCACAACGCTCACACGTTTCTCGCTCTTAACTGAAAAGCATTGGATGTTAGAAGACCTGTGGTTTGTATCAGTTTCAGAAACAGAGTTGAACTAGATATGGTACGTGTGTGTAGGAAACACAGTTCTTTTGTTCTGAGCACACTCACGTTTCCCTCCCTATTAGAGACTATAGAAAGCAAGAGCGTGCTTCTTCCTCTAAAGCAGAGTGTGTTTCATGGATGAGAAATGTGCTGTGTGTTTCCAATCAGAAACGGAGTTAAATGCCAGGCTCTGTGTCTTCCTACAAGCAAGACTTCATTTCAGGTAAACGCAGTCACTTTACAGCTCAAATGAAGCTACAATGTTCAAGAAGTTCACACGTTTTTCGCTCTTAACTGAAAAGCATTGCATGTTAGAGGACCTGTGGTTTTTATCAGTTTCAGATGCAGAGTTGAACTAGATATGGTCCCTGTGTGTAGGAAACACAGTTCTTGTGTTCTTAGCACACTCACGTTTCCCTCAGTTTTAGACACTATATAAAGCAAGAGCGTGCTTCTTGCTCTAAAGCAGAGTGTGTTTCATGGATGAGAACTGTGCTGTGTCTTTCTCTTCACAAACGGAGTTAAATGCCAGGCTCAGTGTCTTCCTACAATCAAGACATTGTTTCAGGTAAACGCAGTCACTTTTCAGCTCAAACGAAGCTACATTGTTCACGATGCTCACACATTTCTCACTCTTAACTGAAAAGCATTGGATGATAGAGGACCTGTGGTTTGTATCAGTTTCAGAAACAGAGTTGAACTAGATATGGTACGTGTGTAGGAAACACAGTTCTTTTGTTCTGAGCACATTCAAATTTCCCTCAGTATTAGAGACTCTAGAAAGTAAGAGCATGCTTCTTGGTCTAAAGCAGAGTGTGTTTCATGGATTAGAACTATGCTGTGTGTTTCCAATCAGAAACGGAGTTAAATGCCAGGCTCTGTGTTTCCTACAAGCAAGACTTCGTTTCAGGAAAACGCAGTCACTTTTCAGCTCAAAGGAAGCTACATTGTTCAAGAAGTTCACACGTTTTTCGCTCTTAACTGAAAAGCATTGCATGTTAGAGGACCTGTGGTTTGTATCAGTTTCAGATGCAGAGTTGAACTAGATATGGTCCCTGTGTGTAGGAAACACAGTTCTTTCGTTCTAAGCACACTCACGTTTCACTCTGTATTGGAGACTCTAGAAAGTAATAGCGTGCTTCTTGCTCTAAAGCAGAGTGTGTTTCATGGATGAGAACTGTGCTTGTCTATCTCTTCAGAAACGGAGTTAAATGCCAGGCTAAGTGTCTCCCTACATGCAAGACTTTGTTTCAGTAAAACGCAATCACTTTTCAGCTCAAATGAAGCTGCATTGTTCACGACCCTCACACGTTTCTTGCTCTTAAATGAAAAGCATTGGATGTTAGAGGACCTGTGGTTTGTATCAGTTTCAGAAACAGAGTTGAACTAGATAGGGTACGTGTGTGTAGGAAAAACAGTTCTTTTGTTCTGAGCACACTCATGTTTCCCTCTGTATTAGAGACTCTAGAAAGCAAGAGCGTGCTTCTTGCTCTAAACCAGAGTGTGTTTCATTGATGAGAACTGTGCTGTGTGTTCCCAATCAGAAACGGAGTTAAATACCAGGCTCTGTGTCTTCCTACCAGCAAGACTTCGTTTCAGGTTAACCAAGTCACTTTTCAGCTCAAACGAAACTACATTGTTCACAACGCTCACACGTTTCTCTCTCTTAACTGTACACCATTGCATGTTAGAGGACCTGTGGTTTGTATCAGTTTCAGAAACACAGTTGAACTAGATATGGTACGTGTGTGTAGGAAACACAGTTCTTTTGTTCTGAGCACACTCATGTTTCCCTCTGTATTAGACTCTAGAAAGCAACAGCGTGCTCCTTGGACTATATCAGAGTGTGTTTCATGGATTAGAACTGTGCTGTGTGTTTCCAATCAGAAATGGAGTTAAATGCCTGGCTCTGTCTCTTCCTACAAGCAAGACGTCGTTTCAGGAAAACGCAGTCACTTTTCAGCTTAAATGAAGCTACATTGTTCAAGAAGTTCATGCGTTTTTCGCTCTTAAATGAAAAGCATTGCATGTTACAGGACCTGTGGTTTGTATCAGTTTCAGATGCAGAGTTGAACTAGATATGGTCCCTGTGTGTAGGAAACACAGTTCTTTTGTTCTGAGCACACTCACGTTTCCCTCTGTATTAGAGACTCTAGAATGCAAGAGCATTCATCTTGCTCTAAAGCAGAGTGTGTTTCATGGATGAGAACTGTGCTGAGTGTTTCCAATCAGAAACGGACTTAAATACCAGGCTCTGTGTATTCCTACCAGCAAGACTTTGTGTCAGGTAAATGCAGTCACTTTTCTGCTCAAACGAAGCTACATTGTTCACGACTCTCACACGTTTCTCGCTCTTAACTGAAAAACATTGGATGTTAGAGGACCTGTGGTTTGTATCAGTTTCAGAAACAGAGTTGAACTAGATAGGATACATGTGTGTAGGAAACACAGTTCTTTTGTTCTGAGCACACTCATGTTTCCTTCTGTATTAGAGACTCTAGAAAGCAAGAGCATGCTTCTTGCTCTAAAGCAGAGTGTGTTTCATGGATGAGAACTGTGATTGTCTTTCTCTTCAGAAACGGAGTTAAATGCCAGGCTCAGTGTCTTCCTACAAGCAAGACTTTGTTTCAGGTAAACTCACTCACTTTTCAGCTCAAACGAAGCTACATTGTTCACGACGCTCACAGGTTTCTCTCTCTTAACTGAAAAGCATTGGATGTTGGAGGACCTGTGGTTTTTATCAGTTTCAGATGCAGAGTAGAACTAGATATGCTCTGTGTGTGTAGGAAACACAGTTATTTTGTCCAGAGCACACTCAGGTTTCCCTCTGTATTAGAGACTCTAGAAAGCAAGAGCGTGCTTCTTGCTCTAAAGCAGAGTGTGATTCATGGATGAAAACTGTGCTGTGTGTTTCCAATCAGAAACGGAGTTAAATGCCAGGCTCTGTGTCTTCCTACCAGCAAGACTTCGTTTCAGGTAAACGCAGTCACTTTTCAGTTCAAACGAAGCTACACTGTTCACGAAGCTCACACGTTTCTCGCTCTTCACTGAAATCACTGGATGTTAGAAGACCTGTTGTTTGTATCAGTTTCAGAAACAGAGTTGAACTAGATATGGTACGTGTGTGTAGGAAACACAGTTCTTTGTTCTGAGCACATTCATGTTTCCCTCTTTATTAGAGACTCTAGAAAGCAACAGCGTGCGTCTTGGTCTAAAGCAGAGTGTGTTTCATGGATTAGAACAGTGCTGTGTGTTTCCAATCAGAAACGGAGTTAAATGCCAGGCTCTGTGTATTCCTACAAGCAAGACTTCATTTCAGAAAAACGCAGTCATTTTTCAGCTCAAATGAACCTACATTGTTCAAGAAGTTCACACGTTTTTCGCTCTTAACTGAAAAGCATTGCATGTTAGAGGTACTGTGGTTTCTATCAGTTTCAGATGCAGAGTTGAACTAGATATGGTCCCTGTGTATAGGAAACACATTCCTTTCATTCTGAGCACACTCACGTTTCCCTTTGCATTAGAGACTCTAGAAAACAAGAGCATGCTTCTTGCTCTAATGCAGTGTGTTTCATGGATGATAACTGTGCTTGTCTTTCTCTTCAGAAACGGAGTTAAATGCCAGGCTCAGTGTCTTCCTACAAGCAAGACTTCGTTTCAGGAAAACGCAGTCACTTTTCAGCTCAAACGAAGCTGCATTGTTCACGACGCTCACACGTTTCTCGCTCTTAACTGAAAAGCATTGGATGTTAGAGGACCTGTGGTTTGTATCAGTTTCAGAAACAGAGTTGAACTAGATAGGGTACGTGTGTGTAGGAAAAACAGTTCTTTTGTTCTGAGCACACTCATGTTACCTCTGTATTAGAGACTCTAGAAAGCAAGAGCGTGCTTCTTGCTCTAAAGCAGAGTGTGTTTCATGGATGAGAACTGTGCTGTGTGTTTCCAATCAGATACGGAGTTAAATGCCAGGCTCTGTGTCTTCCTACCAGCAAGACTTCGTTTCAGGTAAACGCAGTCACTTTTCAGCTCAAACGAAGCTACAATGTTCACTAAGCTCTCACATTTTTCTCTCTTAACTGAACACCATTGCATGTTAGAGGACCTGTGGTTTGTATCATTTTCAGATGCAGAGTTTAACTAGATATGGTCCGTGTGTGTAGGAGACACAGTTCTTTTGTTCTGAGCACACTCAGGTTTCCCTCTGTATTAGAAACTCTAGAAAGAAAGAGCGTGTTTCTTGCTCTAAAGCAGAGTGTGTTTCATGGATGAGAACTGTGCTGTGTGTTTCCAATCAGAAACGGACTTAAATACCAGGCTCTGTGTATTCCTAAAAGCAAGACTTCGTTTCAGGTAAACTCAGTCACTTTTAAACTCAAACGAAGCTACATTGTTCACAACGCTCACAGGTTTCTCTCTCTTAACTGAAAAGCATTGGATGTTGGAGGACCTGTGGTTTATATCAGTTTCAGATGCAGAGTAGAACTAGATATGCTCCGTGTGTGTAGGAAACACAGTTCTTTTGTTCAGAGCACACTCAGGTTTCCCTCTGTATTAGAAACTCTAGAATGCAAGAGCGTGCTTCTTGCTCTAAAGCAGAGTGTGATTCATGGATGAGAACTGTGCTGTGTGTTTCCAATCAGAAACGGAGTTAAATGCCTGGCTCTGTGTCTTTCTACAAGCAAGACTTCGTTTCAGGTAAACACAGTCATTTTTCAGCTCAAACGAAGCTACATTGTTCATGAAGCTCACACGTTTCTCGATCTTAAATGAAAAGCATTGCATGTTAGAGGACCTATGGTTTGTATCATTTTCAAATGCAGAGTTGACCTAGATATGGTCCGTGTGTGTAGGAAACACAGTTCTTTTGTTCTGAGCACACTCACGTTTCCCTCTGTATTAGAGACTCTAGAAAGCAAGAGCGTGCTTCTTGCTCTAAAACAGAGTGTGTTTCATGGATGAGAACTGTGCTGTGTGTTTCCAATCAGAAACGGAGTTAAATGCCAGGCTCTGTGTCTTCCTACAAGCAAGACTTTGTTTCAGGAAAACGCAGTCACTTCTCAGCTCAAACGAAGCTGCATTGTTCACGACGCTCACACGTTTCTCGCTCTTAACTGAAAAGCATTGGATATTAGAGGACCTGTGGTTTGTATCAGTTTCAGAAACAGAGTAGAACTAGATAGGGTACGTGTGTGTAGGAAAAACAGTTCTTTTGTTCTGAGCACACTCATGTTTCCCTCTGTATTAGAGACTCTAGAAAGCAAGAGCGTGCTTCTTGCTCTAAAGCAGAGTGTGTGTCATTGATGAGAACTGTGCTGTGTGTTTCCAATCAGAAACGGAGTTAAATGCCAGGCTCTGTGTCTTCCTACCAGCAAGACTTCGTTTCAGGTAAATGCAGTCACTTTTCAGCTCAAACGAAGCTACATTGTTCACTAAGCTCACACGTTTTTCGCTCTTAGCTGAAAAGCATTGCATGTTAGAGGACCTGTGGTTTGTATCATTTTCAGATGCAGAGTTGAACTAGATATGGTCCGTGAGTGTAGGAGACACAGTTCTTTTGTTCTGAGCACACTCACGTTTCCCTCTGTTTTAGACACTCGAGAAAGCAAGAGCGTGCTTCTTGCTCTAAAGCAGAGTGTGTTTCATGGATGAGAACTTTGCTGTGTGTTTCCAATCAGAAGCGTAGTTAAATGCCAGGCTCACTTTCTTCCTACAAGCAAGACTTTGTTTCAGGTTACCCCAGTCACATTTCAGCTCAAACGAAACTACATTGTTCACAACGCTCACAAGTTTCTCGCTCTTAACTGAAAAGCATTGGATGTTAGAAGACCTGTGGTTTGTATCAGTTTCAGAAACAGAGTTGAACTAGATATGGTACGTGTGTGTAGGAAACACAGTTCTTTTGTTCTGAGCACATTCATGTTTCCCTCTGTATTAGACTCTAGAAAGCAACAGCGTTCTTCTTGGTCTAAAGCAGAGTGTGTTTCATGGATGAGAACTGTGCTTGTCTTTCTCTTCAGAAACGGAGTTAAATGCCAGGCTCAGTGTCTTCCTACAAGCAAGACTTTGTTTCAGGTAAACTCACTCACTTTTCAGCTCAAACGAAGCTACATTGTTCACGACGCTCACAGGTTTCTCTCTCTTAACTGAAAAGCATTGGTTGTTGGAGGACCTGTGGTTTTTATCAGTTTCAGATGCAGAGTAGAACTAGATATGCTCTGTGTGTGTAGGAAACACAGTTCTTTTGTCCAGAGCAAACTCAGGTTTCCCTCTGTATTAGAGACTCTAGAAAGCAAGAGCGTGCTTCTTGCTCTAAAGCAGAGTGTGATTCATGGATGAGAACTGTGCTGTGTGTTTCCAATCAGAAACGGAGTTAAATGCCAGGCTCTGTGTCTTCCTACCAGCAAGACTTCGTTTCAGGTAAACGCAGTCACAATTCAGCTCAAACGAAGCTACATTGTTCACGAAGCTCACACGTTTTTCGCTCTTAACTGAAAAGCATTGCATGTTAGAGGACCTGTGGTTTGTATCAGTTTCAGATGCAGAGTTGAAGTAGATATGGTCCATGTGTGTAGGAAACACAGTTCTTTTGTTCTGAGCACACTCACGTTTCCCTCTGTATTAGAGACTCTAAAAAGCAACAGCGTGCGTCTTGGTCTAAAGCAGAGTGTGTTTCATGGATTAGAACAGTGCTGTGTGTTTCCAATCAGAAACGGAGTTAAATGCCAGGCTCTGTGTATTCCTACAAGCAAGACTTCATTTCAGGAAAACGCAGTCATTTTTCAGCTCAAAGGAAGCTACATTGTTCAAGAAGTTCACACGTTTTTCGCTCTTAACTGAAAAGCATTGCATGTTAGAGGTCCTGTGGTTTCTATCAGTTTCAAATGCAGAGTTGAACTAGATATGGTCCCTGTGTATAGGAAACACATTCCTTTCATTCTGAGCACACTCACGTTTCCCTTTGCATTAGAGACTCTAGAAAACAAGAGCATGCTTCTTGCTCTAATGCAGTGTGTTTCATGGATGATAACTGTGCTTGTCTTTCTCTTCAGAAACGGAGTTAAATGCCAGGCTCAGTGTCTTCCTACAAGCAAGACTTCGTTTCAGGAAAACGCAGTCACATTTCAGCTCAAACGAAGCTGCATTGTTCACGACGCTCACACGTTTCTCGCTCTTAACTGAAAAGCATTGGATGTTAGAGGACCTGTGGTTTGTATCAGTTTCAGAAACAGAGTTGAACTAGATAGGGTACGTGTGTGTAGGAAAAACAGTTCTTTTGTTCTGAGCACACTCATGTTACCTCTGTATTAGAGACTCTAGAAAGCAAGAGCGTGCTTCTTGCTCTAAAGCAGAGTGTGTTTCATGGATGAGAACTGTGCTGTGTGTTTCCAATCAGAAACGGAGTTAAATGCCAGGCTCTGTGTTTCCTACAAGCAAGACTTCGTTTCAGGAAAACGCAGTCACTTTTCAGCTCAAAGGAAGCTACATTGTTCAAGAAGTTCACACGTTTTTCGCTCTTAACTGAAAAGCATTGCATGTTAGAGGACCTGTGGTTTGTATCAGTTTCAGATGCAGAGTTGAACTAGATATGGTCCCTGTGTGTAGGAAACACAGTTCTTTCGTTCTAAGCACACTCACGTTTCACTCTGTATTGGAGACTCTAGAAAGTAATAGCGTGCTTCTTGCTCTAAAGCAGAGTGTGTTTCATGGATGAGAACTGTGCTTGTCTATCTCTTCAGAAACGGAGTTAAATGCCAGGCTAAGTGTCTCCCTACATGCAAGACTTTGTTTCAGTAAAACGCAATCACTTTTCAGCTCAAATGAAGCTGCATTGTTCACGACCCTCACACGTTTCTTGCTCTTAAATGAAAAGCATTGGATGTTAGAGGACCTGTGGTTTGTATCAGTTTCAGAAACAGAGTTGAACTAGATAGGGTACGTGTGTGTAGGAAAAACAGTTCTTTTGTTCTGAGCACACTCATGTTTCCCTCTGTATTAGAGACTCTAGAAAGCAAGAGCGTGCTTCTTGCTCTAAACCAGAGTGTGTTTCATTGATGAGAACTGTGCTGTGTGTTCCCAATCAGAAACGGAGTTAAATACCAGGCTCTGTGTCTTCCTACCAGCAAGACTTCATTTCAGGTTAACCAAGTCACTTTTCAGCTCAAACGAAACTACATTGTTCACAACGCTCACACGTTTCTCTCTCTTAACTGTACACCATTGCATGTTAGAGGACCTGTGGTTTGTATCAGTTTCAGAAACACAGTTGAACTAGATATGGTACGTGTGTGTAGGAAACACAGTTCTTTTGTTCTGAGCACACTCATGTTTCCCTCTGTATTAGACTCTAGAAAGCAACAGCGTGCTCCTTGGACTATATCAGAGTGTGTTTCATGGATTAGAACTGTGCTGTGTGTTTCCAATCAGAAATGGAGTTAAATGCCTGGCTCTGTGTCTTCCTACAAGCAAGACGTCGTTTCAGGAAAACGCAGTCACTTTTCAGCTCAAATGAAGCTACATTGTTCAAGAAGTTCATGCGTTTTTCGCTCTTAAATGAAAAGCATTGCATGTTACAGGACCTGTGGTTTGTATCAGTTTCAGATGCAGAGTTGAACTAGATATGGTCCCTGTGTGTAGGAAACACAGTTCTTTTGTTCTGAGCACACTCACGTTTCCCTCTGTATTAGAGACTCTAGAATGCAAGAGCATTCATCTTGCTCTAAAGCAGAGTGTGTTTCATGGATGAGAACTGTGCTGAGTGTTTCCAATCAGAAACGGACTTAAATACCAGGCTCTGTGTATTCCTACCAGCAAGACTTTGTGTCAGGTAAATGCAGTCACTTTTCTGCTCAAACGAAGCTACATTGTTCACGACTCTCACACGTTTCTCGCTCTTAACTGAAAAACATTGGATGTTAGAGGACCTGTGGTTTGTATCAGTTTCAGAAACAGAGTTGAACTAGATAGGATACATGTGTGTAGGAAACACAGTTCTTTTGTTCTGAGCACACTCATGTTTCCTTCTGTATTAGAGACTCTAGAAAGCAAGAGCATGCTTCTTGCTCTAAAGCAGAGTGTGTTTCATGGATGAGAACTGTGATTGTCTTTCTCTTCAGAAACGGAGTTAAATGCCAGGCTCAGTGTCTTCCTACAAGCAAGACTTTGTTTCAGGTAAACTCACTCACTTTTCAGCTCAAACGAAGCTACATTGTTCACGACGCTCACAGGTTTCTCTCTCTTAACTGAAAAGCATTGGATGTTGGAGGACCTGTGGTTTTTATCAGTTTCAGATGCAGAGTAGAACTAGATATGCTCTGTGTGTGTAGGAAACACAGTTCTTTTGTCCAGAGCACACTCAGGTTTCCCTCTGTATTAGAGACTCTAGAAAGCAAGAGCGTGCTTCTTGCTCTAAAGCAGAGTGTGATTCATGGATGAAAACTGTGCTGTGTGTTTCCAATCAGAAACGGAGTTAAATGCCAGGCTCTGTGTCTTCCTACCAGCAAGACTTCGTTTCAGGTAAACGCAGTCACTTTTCAGTTCAAACGAAGCTACACTGTTCACGAAGCTCACACGTTTCTCGCTCTTCACTGAAATCACTGGATGTTAGAAGACCTGTTGTTTGTATCAGTTTCAGAAACAGAGTTGAACTAGATATGGTACGTGTGTGTAGGAAACACAGTTCTTTTGTTCTGAGCACACTCACGTTTCCCTCCCAATAAGAGACTATAGAAAGCAAGAGCGTGCTTCTTGCTCTAAAGCAGAGTGTGTTTCATGGATGAGAACTGTGCTGTGTGTTTCCAATCAGAAACGGAGTTAAATGCCAGGCTCTGTGTCTTCCTACAAGCAAGACTTCATTTCAGGTAAACGCAGTCACTTTACAGCTCAAATGAAGCTACAATGTTCAAGAAGTTCACACGTTTTTCGCTCTTAACTGAAAAGCATTGCATGTTAGAGGACCTGTGGTTTGTATCAGTTTCAGATGCAGAGATGAACTAGATATGGTCCCTGTGTGTAGGAAACACAGTTCTTTCGTTCTAAGCACACTCACGTTTCACTCTTTATTGGAGACTCTAGAAAGTAATAGCGTGCATCTTGCTCTAAAGCAGAGTGTGTTTCATGGATGAGAACTGTGCTGTGTCTTTCTCTTCAGAAACGGAGTTAAATGCCAGAATCAGTGTCTTCCTACAAGCAAGACATTGTTTCAGGTAAACACAGTCACTTTTCAGCTAAAACGAAGCTACATTGTTCACAATGCTCACACATTTCTCCCTCTTAACTGCAAAGCATTGGATGATAGAGGACCTGTGGTTAGTATCAGTTTCAGAAACAGAGTTGAACTAGATAGGGTACGTGTGTGTAGGAAACACAGTTCTTTTGTTCTAAGCACACTCATGTTTCACTCTGTACTAGAGACTCTAGAAAGCAACAGCGTGCTTCTTGCTCTAAAGCAGAGTGTGTTTCATGGATGAGAACTGTGCTGTTTGTTCCCAATAAGAAACGGAGTTAAATGCCAGGCTCAGTTTCTTCCTACAAGCAAGACTTTGTTTCAGGTAAACGCAGTCACGTTTCAGCTCAAACGAAACTACAGTGTTCACAACGCTCACACGTTTCTCGCTCTTAACTGAAAAGCATTGGATGTTAGAAGACCTGTGGTTTGTATCAGTTTCAGAAACAGAGTTGAACTAGATATGGTACGTGTGTGTAGGAAACACAGTTCTTTTGTTCTGAGCACACTCACGTTTCCCTCCCTATTAGAGACTATAGAAAGCAAGAGCGTGCTTCTTGCTCTAAAGCAGAGTGTGTTTCATGGATGAGAACTGTGCTGTGTGTTTCCAATCAGAAACGGAGTTAAATGCCAGGCTCTGTGTCTTCCTACAAGCAAGACATCATTTCAGGTAAACGCAGTCACTTTACAGCTCAAATGAAGCTACAATGTTCAAGAAGTTCACACGTTTTTCGCTCTTAACTGAAAAGCATTGCATGTTAGAGGACCTGTGGTTTTTATCAGTTTCAGATGCAGAGTTGAACTAGATATGGTCCCTGTGTGTAGGAAACACAGTTCTTGTGTTCTTAGCACACTCACGTTTCCCTCAGTTTTAGACACTATATAAAGCAAGAGCGTGCTTCTTGCTCTAAAGCAGAGTGTGTTTCATGGATGAGAACTGTGCTGTGTCTTTCTCTTCACAAACGGAGTTAAATGCCAGGCTCAGTGTCTTCCTACAATCAAGACATTGTTTCAGGTAAACGCAGTCACTTTTCAGCTCAAACGAAGCTACATTGTTCACGATGCTCACACATTTCTCACTCTTAACTGAAAAGCATTGGATGATAGAGGACCTGTGGTTTGTATCAGTTTCAGAAACAGAGTTGAACTAGATATGGTACGTGTGTAGGAAACACAGTTCTTTTGTTCTGAGCACATTCAAATTTCCCTCTGTATTAGAGACTCTAGAAAGTAAGAGCATGCTTCTTGGTCTAAAGCAGAGTGTGTTTCATGGATTAGAACTATGCTGTGTGTTTCCAATCAGAAACGGAGTTAAATGCCAGGCTCTGTGTTTCCTACAAGCAAGACTTCGTTTCAGGAAAACGCAGTCACTTTTCAGCTCAAAGGAAGCTACATTGTTCAAGAAGTTCACACGTTTTTCGCTCTTAACTGAAAAGCATTGCATGTTAGAGGACCTGTGGTTTGTATCAGTTTCAGATGCAGAGTTGAACTAGATATGGTCCCTGTGTGTAGGAAACACAGTTCTTTCGTTCTAAGCACACTCACGTTTCACTCTGTATTGGAGACTCTAGAAAGTAATAGCGTGCTTCTTGCTCTAAAGCAGAGTGTGTTTCATGGATGAGAACTCTGCTTGTCTATCTCTTCAGAAACGGAGTTAAATGCCAGGCTAAGTGTCTCCCTACATGCAAGACTTTGTTTCAGTAAAATGCAATCACTTTTCAGCTCAAATGAAGCTGCATTGTTCACGACCCTCACACGTTTCTTGCTCTTAAATGAAAAGCATTGGATGTTAGAGGACCTGTGGTTTGTATCAGTTTCAGAAACAGAGTTGAACTAGATAGGGTACGTGTGTGTAGGAAAAACAGTTCTTTTGTTCTGAGCACACTCATGTTTCCCTCTGTATTAGAGACTCTAGAAAGCAAGAGCGTGCTTCTTGCTCTAAACCAGAGTGTGTTTCATTGATGAGAACTGTGCTGTGTGTTCCCAATCAGAAACGGAGTTAAATACCAGGCTCTGTGTCTTCCTACCAGCAAGACTTCGTTTCAGGTTAACCAAGTCACTTTTCAGCTCAAACGAAACTACATTGTTCACAACGCTCACACGTTTCTCTCTCTTAACTGTACACCATTGCATGTTAGAGGACCTGTGGTTTGTATCAGTTTCAGAAACACAGTTGAACTAGATATGGTACGTGTGTGTAGGAAACACAGTTCTTTTGTTCTGAGCACACTCATGTTTCCCTCTGTATTAGACTCTAGAAAGCAACAGCGTGCTCCTTGGACTATATCAGAGTGTGTTTCATGGATTAGAACTGTGCTGTGTGTTTCCAATCAGAAATGGAGTTAAATGCCTGGCTCTGTGTCTTCCTACAAGCAAGACGTCGTTTCAGGAAAACGCAGTCACTTTTCAGCTCAAATGAAGCTACATTGTTCAAGAAGTTCATGCGTTTTTCGCTCTTAAATGAAAAGCATTGCATGTTACAGGACCTGTGGTTTGTATCAGTTTCAGATGCAGAGTTGAACTAGATATGGTCCCTGTGTGTAGGAAACACAGTTCTTTTGTTCTGAGCACACTCACGTTTCCCTCTGTATTAGAGACTCTAGAATGCAAGAGCATTCATCTTGCTCTAAAGCAGAGTGTGTTTCATGGATGAGAACTGTGCTGAGTGTTTCCAATCAGAAACGGACTTAAATACCAGGCTCTGTGTATTCCTACCAGCAAGACTTTGTGTCAGGTAAATGCAGTCACTTTTCTGCTCAAACGAAGCTACATTGTTCACGACTCTCACACGTTTCTCGCTCTTAACTGAAAAACATTGGATGTTAGAGGACCTGTGGTTTGTATCAGTTTCAGAAACAGAGTTGAACTAGATAGGATACATGTGTGTAGGAAACACAGTTCTTTTGTTCTGAGCACACTCATGTTTCCTTCTGTATTAGAGACTCTAGAAAGCAAGAGCATGCTTCTTGCTCTAAAGCAGAGTGTGTTTCATGGATGAGAACTGTGATTGTCTTTCTCTTCAGAAACGGAGTTAAATGCCAGGCTAAGTGTCTTCCTACAAGCAAGACTTTGTTTCAGGTAAACTCACTCACTTTTCAGCTCAAACGAAGCTACATTGTTCACGACGCTCACAGGTTTCTCTCTCTTAACTGAAAAGCATTGGATGTTGGAGGACCTGTGGTTTTTATCAGTTTCAGATGCAGAGTAGAACTAGATATGCTCTGTGTGTGTAGGAAACACAGTTATTTTGTCCAGAGCACACTCAGGTTTCCCTCTGTATTAGAGACTCTAGAAAGCAAGAGCGTGCTTCTTGCTCTAAAGCAGAGTGTGATTCATGGATGAAAACTGTGCTGTGTGTTTCCAATCAGAAACGGAGTTAAATGCCAGGCTCTGTGTCTTCCTACCAGCAAGACTTCGTTTCAGGTAAACGCAGTCACTTTTCAGTTCAAACGAAGCTACACTGTTCACGAAGCTCACACGTTTCTCGCTCTTCACTGAAATCACTGGATGTTAGAAGACCTGTTGTTTGTATCAGTTTCAGAAACAGAGTTGAACTAGATATGGTACGTGTGTGTAGGAAACACAGTTCTTTGTTCTGAGCACATTCATGTTTCCCTCTTTATTAGAGACTCTAGAAAGCAACAGCGTGCGTCTTGGTCTAAAGCAGAGTGTGTTTCATGGATTAGAACAGTGCTGTGTGTTTCCAATCAGAAACGGAGTTAAATGCCAGGCTCTGTGTATTCCTACAAGCAAGACTTCATTTCAGAAAAACGCAGTCATTTTTCAGCTCAAAGGAACCTACATTGTTCTAGAAGTTCACACGTTTTTCGCTCTTAACTGAAAAGCATTGCATGTTAGAGGTACTGTGGTTTCTATCAGTTTCAGATGCAGAGTTGAACTAGATATGGTCCCTGTGTATAGGAAACACATTCCTTTCATTCTGAGCACACTCACGTTTCCCTTTGCATTAGAGACTCTAGAAAACAAGAGCATGCTTCTTGCTCTAATGCAGTGTGTTTCATGGATGATAACTGTGCTTGTCTTTCTCTTCAGAAACGGAGTTAAATGCCAGGCTCAGTGTCTTCCTACAAGCAAGACTTCGTTTCAGGAAAACGCAGTCACTTTTCAGCTCAAACGAAGCTGCATTGTTCACGACGCTCACACGTTTCTCGCTCTTAACTGAAAAGCATTGGATGTTAGAGGACCTGTGGTTTGTATCAGTTTCAGAAACAGAGTTGAACTAGATAGGGTACGTGTGTGTAGGAAAAACAGTTCTTTTGTTCTGAGCACACTCATGTTACCTCTGTATTAGAGACTCTAGAAAGCAAGAGCGTGCTTCTTGCTCTAAAGCAGAGTGTGTTTCATGGATGAGAACTGTGCTGTGTGTTTCCAATCAGAAACGGAGTTAAATGCCAGGCTCTGTGTCTTCCTACCAGCAAGACTTCGTTTCAGGTAAACGCAGTCACTTTTCAGCTCAAACGAAGCTACATTGTTCACTAAGCTCTCACATTTTTCTCTCTTAACTGAACACCATTGCATGTTAGAGGACCTGTGGTTTGTATCATTTTCAGATGCAGAGTTTAACTAGATATGGTCCGTGTGTGTAGGAGACACAGTTCTTTTGTTCTGAGCACACTCAGGTTTCCCTCTGTATTAGAAACTCTAGAAAGAAAGAGCGTGTTTCTTGCTCTAAAGCAGAGTGTGTTTCATGGATGAGAACTGTGCTGTGTGTTTCCAATCAGAAACGGACTTAAATACCAGGCTCTGTGTATTCCTAAAAGCAAGACTTCGTTTCAGGTAAACGCAGTCACTTTTAAACTCAAACGAAGCTACATTGTTCACAACGCTCACAGGTTTCTCTCTCTTAACTGAAAAGCATTGGATGTTGGAGGACCTGTGGTTTATATCAGTTTCAGATGCAGAGTAGAACTAGATATGCTCCGTGTGTGTAGGAAACACAGTTCTTTTGTTCAGAGCACACTCAGGTTTCCCTCTGTATTAGAAACTCTAGAATGCAAGAGCGTGCTTCTTGCTCTAAAGCAGAGTGTGATTCATGGATGAGAACTGTGCTGTGTGTTTCCAATCAGAAACGGAGTTAAATGCCTGGCTCTGTGTCTTTCTACAAGCAAGACTTCGTTTCAGGTAAACACAGTCATTTTTCAGCTCAAACGAAGCTACATTGTTCATGAAGCTCACACGTTTCTCGATCTTAAATGAAAAGCATTGCATGTTAGAGGACCTATGGTTTGTATCATTTTCAAATGCAGAGTTGACCTAGATATGGTCCGTGTGTGTAGGAAACACAGTTCTTTTGTTCTGAGCACACTCACGTTTCCCTCTGTATTAGAGACTCTAGAAAGCAAGAGCGTGCTTCTTGCTCTAAAACAGAGTGTGTTTCATGGATGAGAACTGTGCTGTGTGTTTCCAATCAGAAACGGAGTTAAATGCCAGGCTCTGTGTCTTCCTACAAGCAAGACTTTGTTTCAGGAAAACGCAGTCACTTCTCAGCTCAAACGAAGCTGCATTGTTCACGACGCTCACACGTTTCTCGCTCTTAACTGAAAAGCATTGGATATTAGAGGACCTGTGGTTTGTATCAGTTTCAGAAACAGAGTAGAACTAGATAGGGTACGTGTGTGTAGGAAAAACAGTTCTTTTGTTCTGAGCACACTCATGTTTCCCTCTGTATTAGAGACTCTAGAAAGCAAGAGCGTGCTTCTTACTCTAAAGCAGAGTGTGTGTCATTGATGAGAACTGTGCTGTGTGTTTCCAATCAGAAACGGAGTTAAATGCCAGGCTCTGTGTCTTCCTACCAGCAAGACTTCGTTTCAGGTAAACGCAGTCACTTTTCAGCTCAAACGAAGCTACATTGTTCACTAAGCTCACACGTTTTTCGCTCTTAGCTGAAAAGCATTGCATGTTAGAGGACCTGTGGTTTGTATCATTTTCAGATGCAGAGTTGAACTAGATATGGTCCGTGAGTGTAGGAGACACAGTTCTTTTGTTCTGAGCACACTCACGTTTCCCTCTGTTTTAGACACTCGAGAAAGCAAGAGCGTGCTTCTTGCTCTAAAGCAGAGTGTGTTTCATGGATGAGAACTTTGCTGTGTGTTTCCAATCAGAAGCGTAGTTAAATGCCAGGCTCACTTTCTTCCTACAAGCAAGACTTTGTTTCAGGTTACCCCAGTCACATTTCAGCTCAAACGAAACTACATTGTTCACAACGCTCACAAGTTTCTCGCTCTTAACTGAAAAGCATTGGATGTTAGAAGACCTGTGGTTTGTATCAGTTTCAGAAACAGAGTTGAACTAGATATGGTACGTGTGTGTAGGAAACACAGTTCTTTTGTTCTGAGCACATTCATGTTTCCCTCTGTATTAGACTCTAGAAAGCAACAGCGTTCTTCTTGGTCTAAAGCAGAGTGTGTTTCATGGATGAGAACTGTGCTTGTCTTTCTCTTCAGAAACGGAGTTAAATGCCAGGCTCAGTGTCTCCCTACATGCAAGACTTTGTTTCAGTAAAACGCAATCACTTTTCAGCTCAAATGAAGCTGCATTGTTCACGACCCTCACACGTTTCTTGCTCTTAAATGAAAAGCATTGGATGTTAGAGGACCTGTGGTTTGTATCAGTTTCAGAAACAGAGTTGAACTAGATAGGGTACGTGTGTGTAGGAAAAACAGTTCTTTTGTTCTGAGCACACTCATGTTTCCCTCTGTATTAGAGACTCTAGAAAGCAAGAGCGTGCTTCTTGCTCTAAACCAGAGTGTGTTTCATTGATGAGAACTGTGCTGTGTGTTCCCAATCAGAAACGGAGTTAAATACCAGGCTCTGTGTCTTCCTACCAGCAAGACTTCGTTTCAGGTTAACCAAGTCACTTTTCAGCTCAAACGAAACTACATTGTTCACAACGCTCACACGTTTCTCTCTCTTAACTGTACACCATTGCATGTTAGAGGACCTGTGGTTTGTATCAGTTTCAGAAACACAGTTGAACTAGATATGGTACGTGTGTGTAGGAAACACAGTTCTTTTGTTCTGAGCACACTCATGTTTCCCTCTGTATTAGACTCTAGAAAGCAACAGCGTGCTCCTTGGACTATATCAGAGTGTGTTTCATGGATTAGAACTGTGCTGTGTGTTTCCAATCAGAAATGGAGTTAAATGCCTGGCTCTGTGTCTTCCTACAAGCAAGACGTCGTTTCAGGAAAACGCAGTCACTTTTCAGCTCAAATGAAGCTACATTGTTCAAGAAGTTCATGCGTTTTTCGCTCTTAAATGAAAAGCATTGCATGTTACAGGACCTGTGGTTTGTATCAGTTTCAGATGCAGAGTTGAACTAGATATGGTCCCTGTGTGTAGGAAACACAGTTCTTTTGTTCTGAGCACACTCACGTTTCCCTCTGTATTAGAGACTCTAGAATGCAAGAGCATTCATCTTGCTCTAAAGCAGAGTGTGTTTCATGGATGAGAACTGTGCTGAGTGTTTCCAATCAGAAACGGACTTAAATACCAGGCTCTGTGTATTCCTACCAGCAAGACTTTGTGTCAGGTAAATGCAGTCACTTTTCTGCTCAAACGAAGCTACATTGTTCACGACTCTCACACGTTTCTCGCTCTTAACTGAAAAACATTGGATGTTAGAGGACCTGTGGTTTGTATCAGTTTCAGAAACAGAGTTGAACTAGATAGGATACATGTGTGTAGGAAACACAGTTCTTTTGTTCTGAGCACACTCATGTTTCCTTCTGTATTAGAGACTCTAGAAAGCAAGAGCATGCTTCTTGCTCTAAAGCAGAGTGTGTTTCATGGATGAGAACTGTGATTGTCTTTCTCTTCAGAAACGGAGTTAAATGCCAGGCTCAGTGTCTTCCTACAAGCAAGACTTTGTTTCAGGTAAACTCACTCACTTTTCAGCTCAAACGAAGCTACATTGTTCACGACGCTCACAGGTTTCTCTCTCTTAACTGAAAAGCATTGGATGTTGGAGGACCTGTGGTTTTTATCAGTTTCAGATGCAGAGTAGAACTAGATATGCTCTGTGTGTGTAGGAAACACAGTTCTTTTGTCCAGAGCACACTCAGGTTTCCCTCTGTATTAGAGACTCTAGAAAGCAAGAGCGTGCTTCTTGCTCTAAAGCAGAGTGTGATTCATGGATGAAAACTGTGCTGTGTGTTTCCAATCAGAAACGGAGTTAAATGCCAGGCTCTGTGTCTTCCTACCAGCAAGACTTCGTTTCAGGTAAACGCAGTCACTTTTCAGTTCAAACGAAGCTACACTGTTCACGAAGCTCACACGTTTCTCGCTCTTCACTGAAATCACTGGATGTTAGAAGACCTGTTGTTTGTATCAGTTTCAGAAACAGAGTTGAACTAGATATGGTACGTGTGTGTAGGAAACACAGTTCTTTTGTTCTGAGCACACTCACGTTTCCCTCCCAATAAGAGACTATAGAAAGCAAGAGCGTGCTTCTTGCTCTAAAGCAGAGTGTGTTTCATGGATGAGAACTGTGCTGTGTGTTTCCAATCAGAAACGGAGTTAAATGCCAGGCTCTGTGTCTTCCTACAAGCAAGACTTCATTTCAGGTAAACGCAGTCACTTTACAGCTCAAATGAAGCTACAATGTTCAAGAAGTTCACACGTTTTTCGCTCTTAACTGAAAAGCATTGCATGTTAGAGGACCTGTGGTTTGTATCAGTTTCAGATGCAGAGTTGAACTAGATATGGTCCCTGTGTGTAGGAAACACAGTTCTTGTGTTCTTAGCACACTCACGTTTCCCTCAGTATTAGAGACTATAGAAAGCAAGAGCGTGCCTCTTGCTCTAAAGCAGAGTGTGTTTCATGGATGAGAACTGTGCTGTGTCTTTCTCTTCACAAACGGAGTTAAATGCCAGGTTCAGTTTCTTCCTACAAGCAAGACTTTGTTTCAGGAAAACGCAGTCACGTTTCAGCTCAATCGAAACTACATTGTTCACAACGCTCACACGTTTCTCGCTCTTAACTGAAAAGCATTGGATGTTAGAAGACCTGTGGTTTGTATCAGTTTCAGAAACAGAGTTGAACTAGATATGGTACGTGTGTGTAGGAATCCCAGTTCTTTTGTTCTGAGCACATTCATGTTTCCCTCCGTATTAGAGACTCTAGAAAGCAACAGCGTGCTTCTTGGTCTAAAGCAGAGTGTGTTTCATGGATTAGAAATGTGCTGTGTGTTTCCAATCAGAAACGGAGTTAAATGCCAGGCTCTGTGTCTTCCTAAAAGCAAGGCTTCCTTTCAGGAAAACGCAGTCACTTTTCAGCTCAAACGAAGCTACATTGTTCACGAAGCTCACACATATCTCGATCTTAACTGAAAAGCATTGCATGTTAGAGGACCTGTGGTTTGTATCAGTGTCAGATGCAGAGTAGAACTAGATATGGACCCTGTGTGTAGGAAACACAGTTCTTTCGTTCTAAGCACACTCACGTTTCACTCTGTATTGGAGACTCTAGAAATTAATAGCATGCTTCTTGCTCTAAAGCAGAGTGTGTTTCATGGATGAGAACTGTGCTGTGTCTTTCTCTTCAGAAACGGAGTTAAATGCCAGACTCAGTGTCTTCCTACAAGCAAGACACTGTTTCAGGTAAACACAGTCACTTTTCAGCTCAAACGAAGCTACATTGTTCACAATGCTCACACATTTCTCCCTCTTAACTGAAAAGCATTAGATGATAGAGGACCTGTGGTTTGTATCAGTTTCATAAACAGAGTTGAACTAGATATGGTACGTGTGTGTAGGAAACATTGTTCTTTTGTTCTGAGCACACTCACGTTTCCCTCCCTATTAGAGACTATAGAAAGCAAGAGCGTGCTTCTTGCTCTAAAGCAGAGTGTGTTTCATGGATGAGAACTGTGCTGTGTGTTTCCAATCAGAAACGGAGTTAAATGCCAGAATCTGTGTCTTCCTACAAGCAAGACTTCATTTCAGGTAAACGCAGTCACTTTTCAGCTCAAATGAAGCTACATTGTTCAAGAAGTTCACACGTTTTTCGCTCTTAACTGAAAAGCATTGCATGTTAGAGGACCTGTGGTTTGTATCAGTTTCAGATGCAGAGATGAACTAGATATGGTCCCTGTGTGTAGGAAACACAGTTCTTTCGTTCTAAGCACACTCACGTTTCACTCTTTATTGGAGACTCTAGAAAGTAATAGCGTGCATCTTGCTCTAAAGCAGAGTGTGTTTCATGGATGAGAACTGTGCTGTGTCTTTCTCTTCAGAAACGGAGTTAAATGCCAGAATCAGTGTCTTCCTACAAGCAAGACATTGTTTCAGGTAAACACAGTCACTTTTCAGCTAAAACGAAGCTACATTGTTCACAATGCTCACACATTTCTCCCTCTTAACTGAAAAGCATTGGATGATAGAGGACCTGTGGTTAGTATCAGTTTCAGAAACAGAGTTGAACTAGATAGGGTACGTGTGTGTAGGAAACACAGTTCTTTTGTTCTAAGCACACTCATGTTTCACTCTGTACTAGAGACTCTAGAAAGCAACAGCGTGCTTCTTGCTCTAAAGCAGAGTGTGTTTCATGGATGAGAACTGTGCTGTTTGTTCCCAATAAGAAACGGAGTTAAATGCCAGGCTCAGTTTCTTCCTACAAGCAAGACTTTGTTTCAGGTAAACGCAGTCACGTTTCAGCTCAAACGAAACTACAGTGTTCACAACGCTCACACGTTTCTCGCTCTTAACTGAAAAGCATTGGATGTTAGAAGACCTGTGGTTTGTATCAGTTTCAGAAACAGAGTTGAACTAGATATGGTACGTGTGTGTAGGAAACACAGTTCTTGTGTTCTTAGCACACTCACGTTTCCCTCAGTTTTAGACACTATATAAAGCAAGAGCGTGCTTCTTGCTCTAAAGCAGAGTGTGTTTCATGGATGAGAACTGTGCTGTGTCTTTCTCTTCACAAACGGAGTTAAATGCCAGGCTCAGTGTCTTCCTACAATCAAGACATTGTTTCAGGTAAACGCAGTCACTTTTCAGCTCAAACGAAGCTACATTGTTCACGACGCTCACACATTTCTCACTCTTAACTGAAAAGCATTGGATGATAGAGGACCTGTGGTTTGTATCAGTTTCAGAAACAGAGTTGAACTAGATATGGTATGTGTGTAGGAAACACAGTTCTTTTGTTCTGAGCACATTCAAATTTCCCTCTGTATTAGAGACTCTAGAAAGTAAGAGCATGCTTCTTGCTCTAAAGCAGAGTGTGTTTCATGGATGAGAACTGTGCTGTGTGTTTCCAATCAGAAACGGAGTTAAATGCCAGGCTCTGTGTTTCCTACAAGCAAGACTTCGTTTCAGGAAAACGCAGTCACTTTTCAGCGCAAAGGAAGCTACATTGTTCAAGAAGTTCACACGTTGTTCGCTCTTAACTGAAAAGCATTGCATGTTAGAGGACCTGTGGTTTGTATCAGTTTCAGATGCAGAGTTGAACTAGATATGGTCCCTGTGTGTAGGAAACACAGTTCTTTCGTTCTAAGCACACTCACGTTTCACTCTGTATTGGAGACTCTAGAAAGTAATAGCGTGCTTCT
The DNA here is from genome assembly GCA_949786385.1 of Onychomys leucogaster. Lineage (NCBI taxonomy): Eukaryota > Metazoa > Chordata > Mammalia > Rodentia > Cricetidae > Onychomys > Onychomys leucogaster. Next base: position 38,640 of record CATKUP010000004.1, read on the forward strand.
TGCTCTAAAGCAGAGTGTGTTTCATGGATGAGAACTGTGCTTGTCTATCTCTTCAGAAACGGAGTTAAATGCCAGGCTAAGTGTCTCCCTACATGCAAGACTTTGTTTCAGTAAAACGCAATCACTTTTCAGCTCAAATGAAGCTGCATTGTTCACGACCCTCACACGTTTCTTGCTCTTAAATGAAAAGCATTGGATGTTAGAGGACCTGTGGTTTGTATCAGTTTCAGAAACAGAGTTGAACTAGATAGGGTACGTGTGTGTAGGAAAAACAGTTCTTTTGTTCTGAGCACACTCATGTTTCCCTCTGTATTAGAGACTCTAGAAAGCAAGAGCGTGCTTCTTGCTCTAAACCAGAGTGTGTTTCATTGATGAGAACTGTGCTGTGTGTTCCCAATCAGAAACGGAGTTAAATACCAGGCTCTGTGTCTTCCTACCAGCAAGACTTCGTTTCAGGTTAACCAAGTCACTTTTCAGCTCAAACGAAACTACATTGTTCACAACGCTCACACGTTTCTCTCTCTTAACTGTACACCATTGCATGTTAGAGGACCTGTGGTTTGTATCAGTTTCAGATGCAGAGTAGAACTAGATATGCTCTGTGTGTGTAGGAAACACAGTTCTTTTGTTCTGAGCACACTCATGTTTCCCTCTGTATTAGACTCTAGAAAGCAACAGCGTGCTCCTTGGACTATATCAGAGTGTGTTTCATGGATTAGAACTGTGCTGTGTGTTTCCAATCAGAAATGGAGTTAAATGCCTGGCTCTGTGTCTTCCTACAAGCAAGACGTCGTTTCAGGAAAACGCAGTCACTTTTCAGCTCTAATGAAGCTACATTGTTCAAGAAGTTCATGCGTTTTTCGCTCTTAAATGAAAAGCATTGCATGTTACAGGACCTGTGGTTTGTATCAGTTTCAGATGCAGAGTTGAACTAGATATGGTCCCTGTGTGTAGGAAACACAGTTCTTTTGTTCTGAGCACACTCACGTTTCCCTCTGTATTAGAGACTCTAGAATGCAAGAGCATTCATCTTGCTCTAAAGCAGAGTGTGTTTCATGGATGAGAACTGTGCTGAGTGTTTCCAATCAGAAACGGACTTAAATACCAGGCTCTGTGTATTCCTACCAGCAAGACTTTGTGTCAGGTAAATGCAGTCACTTTTCTGCTCAAACGAAGCTACATTGTTCACGACTCTCACACGTTTCTCGCTCTTAACTGAAAAACATTGGATGTTAGAGGACCTGTGGTTTGTATCAGTTTCAGAAACAGAGTTGAACTAGATAGGATACATGTGTGTAGGAAACACAGTTCTTTTGTTCTGAGCACACTCATGTTTCCTTCTGTATTAGAGACTCTAGAAAGCAAGAGCATGCTTCTTGCTCTAAAGCAGAGTGTGTTTCATGGATGAGAACTGTGATTGTCTTTCTCTTCAGAAACGGAGTTAAATGCCAGGCTCAGTGTCTTCCTACAAGCAAGACTTTGTTTCAGTTAAACTCACTCACTTTTCAGCTCAAACGAAGCTACATTGTTCACGACGCTCACAGGTTTCTCTCTCTTAACTGAAAAGCATTGGATGTTGGAGGACCTGTGGTTTTTATCAGTTTCAGATGCAGAGTAGAACTAGATATGCTCTGTGTGTGTAGGAAACACAGTTATTTTGTCCAGAGCACACTCAGGTTTCCCTCTGTATTAGAGACTCTAGAAAGCAAGAGCGTGCTTCTTGCTCTAAAGCAGAGTGTGATTCATGGATGAAAACTGTGCTGTGTGTTTCCAATCAGAAACGGAGTTAAATGCCAGGCTCTGTGTCTTCCTACCAGCAAGACTTCGTTTCAGGTAAACGCAGTCACTTTTCAGTTCAAACGAAGCTACACTGTTCACGAAGCTCACACGTTTCTCGCTCTTCACTGAAATCACTGGATGTTAGAAGACCTGTTGTTTGTATCAGTTTCAGAAACAGAGTTGAACTAGATATGGTACGTGTGTGTAGGAAACACAGTTCTTTGTTCTGAGCACATTCATGTTTCCCTCTTTATTAGAGACTCTAGAAAGCAACAGCGTGCGTCTTGGTCTAAAGCAGAGTGTGTTTCATGGATTAGAACAGTGCTGTGTGTTTCCAATCAGAAACGGAGTTAAATGCCAGGCTCTGTGTATTCCTACAAGCAAGACTTCATTTCAGAAAAACGCAGTCATTTTTCAGCTCAAAGGAACCTACATTGTTCAAGAAGTTCACACGTTTTTCGCTCTTAACTGAAAAGCATTGCATGTTAGAGGTACTGTGGTTTCTATCAGTTTCAGATGCAGAGTTGAACTAGATATGGTCCCTGTGTATAGGAAACACATTCCTTTCATTCTGAGCACACTCACGTTTCCCTTTGCATTAGAGACTCTAGAAAACAAGAGCATGCTTCTTGCTCTAATGCAGTGTGTTTCATGGATGATAACTGTGCTTGTCTTTCTCTTCAGAAACGGAGTTAAATGCCAGGCTCAGTGTCTTCCTACAAGCAAGACTTCGTTTCAGGAAAACGCAGTCACTTTTCAGCTCAAACGAAGCTGCATTGTTCACGACGCTCACACGTTTCTCGCTCTTAACTGAAAAGCATTGGATGTTAGAGGACCTGTGGTTTGTATCAGTTTCAGAAACAGAGTTGAACTAGATAGGGTACGTGTGTGTAGGAAAAACAGTTCTTTTGTTCTGAGCACACTCATGTTACCTCTGTATTAGAGACTCTAGAAAGCAAGAGCGTGCTTCTTGCTCTAAAGCAGAGTGTGTTTCATGGATGAGAACTGTGCTGTGTGTTTCCAATCAGAAACGGAGTTAAATGCCAGGCTCTGTGTCTTCCTACCAGCAAGACTTCGTTTCAGGTAAACGCAGTCACTTTTCAGCTCAAACGAAGCTACATTGTTCACTAAGCTCTCACATTTTTCTCTCTTAACTGAACACCATTGCATGTTAGAGGACCTGTGGTTTGTATCATTTTCAGATGCAGAGTTTAACTAGATATGGTCCGTGTGTGTAGGAGACACAGTTCTTTTGTTCTGAGCACACTCAGGTTTCCCTCTGTATTAGAAACTCTAGAAAGAAAGAGCGTGTTTCTTGCTCTAAAGCAGAGTGTGTTTCATGGATGAGAACTGTGCTGTGTGTTTCCAATCAGAAACGGACTTAAATACCAGGCTCTGTGTATTCCTAAAAGCAAGACTTCGTTTCAGGTAAACGCAGTCACTTTTAAACTCAAACGAAGCTACATTGTTCACAACGCTCACAGGTTTCTCTCTCTTAACTGAAAATCATTGGATGTTGGAGGACCTGTGGTTTATATCAGTTTCAGATGCAGAGTAGAACTAGATATGCTCCGTGTGTGTAGGAAACACAGTTCTTTTGTTCAGAGCACACTCAGGTTTCCCTCTGTATTAGAAACTCTAGAATGCAAGAGCGTGCTTCTTGCTCTAAAGCAGAGTGTGATTCATGGATGAGAACTGTGCTGTGTGTTTCCAATCAGAAACGGAGTTAAATGCCTGGCTCTGTGTCTTTCTACAAGCAAGACTTCGTTTCAGGTAAACACAGTCATTTTTCAGCTCAAACGAAGCTACATTGTTCATGAAGCTCACACGTTTCTCGATCTTAAATGAAAAGCATTGCATGTTAGAGGACCTATGGTTTGTATCATTTTCAAATGCAGAGTTGACCTAGATATGGTCCGTGTGTGTAGGAAACACAGTTCTTTTGTTCTGAGCACACTCACGTTTCCCTCTGTATTAGAGACTCTAGAAAGCAAGAGCGTGCTTCTTGCTCTAAAACAGAGTGTGTTTCATGGATGAGAACTGTGCTGTGTGTTTCCAATCAGAAACGGAGTTAAATGCCAGGCTCTGTGTCTTCCTACAAGCAAGACTTTGTTTCAGGAAAACGCAGTCACTTCTCAGCTCAAACGAAGCTGCATTGTTCACGACGCTCACACGTTTCTCGCTCTTAACTGAAAAGCATTGGATATTAGAGGACCTGTGGTTTGTATCAGTTTCAGAAACAGAGTAGAACTAGATAGGGTACGTGTGTGTAGGAAAAACAGTTCTTTTGTTCTGAGCACACTCATGTTTCCCTCTGTATTAGAGACTCTAGAAAGCAAGAGCGTGCTTCTTGCTCTAAAGCAGAGTGTGTGTCATTGATGAGAACTGTGCTGTGTGTTTCCAATCAGAAAAGGAGTTAAATGCCAGGCTCTGTGTCTTCCTACCAGCAAGACTTCGTTTCAGGTAAACGCAGTCACTTTTCAGCTCAAACGAAGCTACATTGTTCACTAAGCTCACACGTTTTTCGCTCTTAGCTGAAAAGCATTGCATGTTAGAGGACCTGTGGTTTGTATCATTTTCAGATGCAGAGTTGAACTAGATATGGTCCGTGAGTGTAGGAGACACAGTTCTTTTGTTCTGAGCACACTCACGTTTCCCTCTGTTTTAGACACTCGAGAAAGCAAGAGCGTGCTTCTTGCTCTAAAGCAGAGTGTGTTTCATGGATGAGAACTTTGCTGTGTGTTTCCAATCAGAAGCGTAGTTAAATGCCAGGCTCACTTTCTTCCTACAAGCAAGACTTTGTTTCAGGTTACCCCAGTCACATTTCAGCTCAAACGAAACTACATTGTTCACAACGCTCACAAGTTTCTCGCTCTTAACTGAAAAGCATTGGATGTTAGAAGACCTGTGGTTTGTATCAGTTTCAGAAACAGAGTTGAACTAGATATGGTACGTGTGTGTAGGAAACACAGTTCTTTTGTTCTGAGCACATTCATGTTTCCCTCTGTATTAGACTCTAGAAAGCAACAGCGTTCTTCTTGGTCTAAAGCAGAGTGTGTTTCATGGATGAGAACTGTGCTTGTCTTTCTCTTCAGAAACGGAGTTAAATGCCAGGCTCAGTGTCTTCCTACAAGCAAGACTTTGTTTCAGGTAAACTCACTCACTTTTCAGCTCAAACGAAGCTACATTGTTCACGACGCTCACAGGTTTCTCTCTCTTAACTGAAAAGCATTGGTTGTTGGAGGACCTGTGGTTTTTATCAGTTTCAGATGCAGAGTAGAACTAGATATGCTCTGTGTGTGTAGGAAACACAGTTCTTTTGTCCAGAGCAAACTCAGGTTTCCCTCTGTATTAGAGACTCTAGAAAGCAAGAGCGTGCTTCTTGCTCTAAAGCAGAGTGTGATTCATGGATGAGAACTGTGCTGTGTGTTTCCAATCAGAAACGGAGTTAAATGCCAGGCTCTGTGTCTTCCTACCAGCAAGACTTCGTTTCAGGTAAACGCAGTCACTTTACAGCTCAAATGAAGCTACAATGTTCAAGAAGTTCACACGTTTTTCGCTCTTAACTGAAAAGCATTGCATGTTAGAGGACCTGTGGTTTTTATCAGTTTCAGATGCAGAGTTGAACTAGATATGGTCCCTGTGTGTAGGAAACACAGTTCTTGTGTTCTTAGCACACTCACGTTTCCCTCAGTTTTAGACACTATATAAAGCAAGAGCGTGCTTCTTGCTCTAAAGCAGAGTGTGTTTCATGGATGAGAACTGTGCTGTGTCTTTCTCTTCACAAACGGAGTTAAATGCCAGGCTCAGTGTCTTCCTACAATCAAGACATTGTTTCAGGTAAACGCAGTCACTTTTCAGCTCAAACGAAGCTACATTGTTCACGACGCTCACACATTTCTCACTCTTAACTGAAAAGCATTGGATGATAGAGGACCTGTGGTTTGTATCAGTTTCAGAAACAGAGTTGAACTAGATATGGTATGTGTGTAGGAAACACAGTTCTTTTGTTCTGAGCACATTCAAATTTCCCTCTGTATTAGAGACTCTAGAAAGTAAGAGCATGCTTCTTGCTCTAAAGCAGAGTGTGTTTCATGGATGAGAACTGTGCTGTGTGTTTCCAATCAGAAACGGAGTTAAATGCCAGGCTCTGTGTTTCCTACAAGCAAGACTTCGTTTCAGGAAAACGCAGTCACTTTTCAGCGCAAAGGAAGCTACATTGTTCAAGAAGTTCACACGTTGTTCGCTCTTAACTGAAAAGCATTGCATGTTAGAGGACCTGTGGTTTGTATCAGTTTCAGATGCAGAGTTGAACTAGATATGGTCCCTGTGTGTAGGAAACACAGTTCTTTCGTTCTAAGCACACTCACGTTTCACTCTGTATTGGAGACTCTAGAAAGTAATAGCGTGCTTCTTGCTCTAAAGCAGAGTGTGTTTCATGGATGAGAACTGTGCTTGTCTATCTCTTCAGAAACGGAGTTAAATGCCAGGCTAAGTGTCTCCCTACATGCAAGACTTTGTTTCAGTAAAACGCAATCACTTTTCAGCTCAAATGAAGCTGCATTGTTCACGACCCTCACACGTTTCTTGCTCTTAAATGAAAAGCATTGGATGTTAGAGGACCTGTGGTTTGTATCAGTTTCAGAAACAGAGTTGAACTAGATAGGGTACGTGTGTGTAGGAAAAACAGTTCTTTTGTTCTGAGCACACTCATGTTTCCCTCTGTATTAGAGACTCTAGAAAGCAAGAGCGTGCTTCTTGCTCTAAACCAGAGTGTGTTTCATTGATGAGAACTGTGCTGTGTGTTCCCAATCAGAAACGGAGTTAAATACCAGGCTCTGTGTCTTCCTACCAGCAAGACTTCGTTTCAGGTTAACCAAGTCACTTTTCAGCTCAAACGAAACTACATTGTTCACAACGCTCACACGTTTCTCTCTCTTAACTGTACACCATTGCATGTTAGAGGACCTGTGGTTTGTATCAGTTTCAGAAACACAGTTGAACTAGATATGGTACGTGTGTGTAGGAAACACAGTTCTTTTGTTCTGAGCACACTCATGTTTCCCTCTGTATTAGACTCTAGAAAGCAACAGCGTGCTCCTTGGACTATATCAGAGTGTGTTTCATGGATTAGAACTGTGCTGTGTGTTTCCAATCAGAAATGGAGTTAAATGCCTGGCTCTGTGTCTTCCTACAAGCAAGACGTCGTTTCAGGAAAACGCAGTCACTTTTCAGCTCAAATGAAGCTACATTGTTCAAGAAGTTCATGCGTTTTTCGCTCTTAAATGAAAAGCATTGCATGTTACAGGACCTGTGGTTTGTATCAGTTTCAGATGCAGAGTTGAACTAGATATGGTCCCTGTGTGTAGGAAACACAGTTCTTTTATTCTGAGCACACTCACGTTTCCCTCTGTATTAGAGACTCTAGAATGCAAGAGCATTCATCTTGCTCTAAAGCAGAGTGTGTTTCATGGATGAGAACTGTGCTGAGTGTTTCCAATCAGAAACGGACTTAAATACCAGGCTCTGTGTATTCCTACCAGCAAGACTTTGTGTCAGGTAAATGCAGTCACTTTTCTGCTCAAACGAAGCTACATTGTTCACGACTCTCACACGTTTCTCGCTCTTAACTGAAAAACATTGGATGTTAGAGGACCTGTGGTTTGTATCAGTTTCAGAAACAGAGTTGAACTAGATAGGATACATGTGTGTAGGAAACTCAGTTCTTTTGTTCTGAGCACACTCATGTTTCCTTCTGTATTAGAGACTCTAGAAAGCAAGAGCATGCTTCTTGCTCTAAAGCAGAGTGTGTTTCATGGATGAGAACTGTGATTGTCTTTCTCTTCAGAAACGGAGTTAAATGCCAGGCTCAGTGTCTTCCTACAAGCAAGACTTTGTTTCAGGTAAACTCACTCACTTTTCAGCTCAAACGAAGCTACATTGTTCACGACGCTCACAGGTTTCTCTCTCTTAACTGAAAAGCATTGGATGTTGGAGGACCTGTGGTTTTTATCAGTTTCAGATGCAGAGTAGAACTAGATATGCTCTGTGTGTGTAGGAAACACAGTTCTTTTGTCCAGAGCACACTCAGGTTTCCCTCTGTATTAGAGACTCTAGAAAGCAAGAGCGTGCTTCTTGCTCTAAAGCAGAGTGTGATTCATGGATGAGAACTGTGCTGTGTGTTTCCAATCAGAAACGGAGTTAAATGCCAGGCTCTGTGTCTTCCTACCAGCAAGACTTCGTTTCAGGTAAACGCAGTCACAATTCAGCTCAAACGAAGCTACATTGTTCACGAAGCTCACATGTTTTTCGCTCTTAACTGAAAAGCATTGCATGTTAGAGGACCTGTGGTTTGTATCAGTTTCAGATGCAGAGTTGAACTAGATATGGTCCATGTGTGTAGGAAACACAGTTCTTTTGTTCTGAGCACACTCACGTTTCCCTCTGTATTAGAGACTCTAGAAAGCAAGAGCGTCCTTCTTGCTCTAAAGCAGAGTGTGTTTCATGGATGAAAACTGTGCTGTGTGTTTCCAATCAGAAACGGAGTTAAATGCCAGGCTCTGTGTCTTCCTACCAGCAAGACTTCGTTTCAGGTAAACGCAGTCACTTTTCAGTTCAAACGAAGCTACACTGTTCACGAAGCTCACACGTTTCTCGCTCTTCACTGAAATCACTGGATGTTAGAAGACCTGTTGTTTGTATCAGTTTCAGAAACAGAGTTGAACTAGATATGGTACGTGTGTGTAGGAAACACAGTTCTTTGTTCTGAGCACATTCATGTTTCCCTCTTTATTAGAGACTCTAGAAAGCAACAGCGTGCGTCTTGGTCAAAAGCAGAGTGTGTTTCATGGATTAGAACAGTGCTGTGTGTTTCCAATCAGAAACGGAGTTAAATGCCAGGCTCTGTGTATTCCTACAAGCAAGACTTCATTTCAGGAAAACGCAGTCATTTTTCAGCTCAAAGGAAGCTACATTGTTCAAGAAGTTCACACGTTTTTCGCTCTTAACTGAAAAGCATTGCATGTTAGAGGTCCTGTGGTTTCTATCAGTTTCAGATGCAGAGTTGAACTAGATATGGTCCCTGTGTATAGGAAACACATTCCTTTCATTCTGAGCACACTCACGTTTCCCTTTGCATTAGAGACTCTAGAAAACAAGAGCATGCTTCTTGCTCTAATGCAGTGTGTTTCATGGATGATAACTGTGCTTGTCTTTCTCTTCAGAAACAGAGTTAAATGCCAGGCTCAGTGTCTTCCTACAAGCAAGACTTCGTTTCAGGAAAACGCAGTCACTTTTCAGCTCAAACGAAGCTGCATTGTTCACGACGCTCACACGTTTCTCGCTCTTAACTGAAAAGCATTGGATGTTAGAGGACCTGTGGTTTGTATCAGTTTCAGAAACAGAGTTGAACTAGATAGGATACGTGTGTGTAGGAAAAACAGTTCTTTTGTTCTGAGCACACTCATGTTACCTCTGTATTAGAGACTCTAGAAAGCAAGAGCGTGCTTCTTGCTCTAAAGCAGAGTGTGTTTCATGGATGAGAACTGTGCTGTGTGTTTCCAATCAGAAACGGAGTTAAATGCCTGGTTCTGTATCTTCCTACAAGCAAGACTTCGTTTCAGGAAAACGCAGTCACTTTTCAGCTCAAATGAAGCTACATTGTTCAAGAAGTTCACGCGTTTTTCGCTCTTATATGAAAAGCATTGCATGTTACAGGACCTGTGGTTTGTATCAGTTTCAGATGCAGAGTTGAACTAGATATGGTCCATGTGTGTAGGAAACACAGTTCTTTTGTTCTGAGCACATTCATGTTTCCTTCTGTATTAGAGACTCTAGAAAGCAAGAGCGTGCTTCTTGCTCTAAAGCAGAGTGTGTTTCATGGATGAGAACTGTGATTGTCTTTCTCTTCAGAAACGGAGTTAAATGCCAGGCTCAGTGTCTTCCTACAAGCAAGACTTTGTTTCAGGTAAACTCACTCACTTTTCAGCTCAAACGAAGCTACATTGTTCACGACGCTCACAGGTTTCTCTCTCTTAACTGAAAAGCATTGGATGTTGGAGGACCTGTGGTTTTTATCAGTTTCAGATGCAGAGTAGAACTAGATATGCTCTGTGTGTGTAGGAAACACAGTTCTTTTGTCCAGAGCACATTCAGGTTTCCCACTGTATTAGAGACTCTAGAAAGCAAGAGCGTGCTTCTTGCTCTAAAGCAGAGTGTGATTCATGGATGAGAACTGTGCTGTGTGTTTCCAATCAGAAACGGAGTTAAATGCCAGGCTCTGTGTCTTCCTACCAGCAAGACTTCGTTTCAGGTAAACGCAGTCACAATTCAGCTCAAACGAAGCTACATTGTTCACGAAGCTAACACGTTTTTCGCTCTTAACTGAAAAGCATTGCATGTTAGAGGACCTGTGGTTTGTATCAGTTTCAGATGCAGAGTTGAACTAGATATGGTCCATGTGTGTAGGAAACACAGTTCTTTTGTTCTGAGCACACTCACGTTTCCCTCTGTATTACAGACTCTAGAAAGCAAGAGCGTCCTTCTTGCTCTAAAGCAGAGTGTGTTTCATGGATGAGAACTGTGCTGTGTTTTTCCAATCAGAAACGGAGTTAAATGCCAGGCTCTGTGTCTTCCTACCAGCAAGACTTCGTTTCAGGTAAACGCAGTCACTTTTCAGTTCAAACGAAGCTACACTGTTCACGAAGCTCACACGTTTCTCGCTCTTAACTGAAATCACTGGATGTTAGAAGACCTGTGGTTTGTATCAGTTTCAGAAACAGAGTTGAACTAGATATGGTACGTGTGTGTAGGAAACACAGTTCTTTGTTCTGAGCACATTCATGTTTCCCTCTTTATTAGAGACTCTAGAAAGCAACAGCATGCGTCTTGGTCTAAAGCAGAGTGTGTTTCATGGATTAGAACAGTGCTGTGTGTTTCCAATCAGAAACGGAGTTAAATGCCAGGCTCTGTGTATTCCTACAAGCAAGACTTCATTTCAGGAAAACGCAGTCATTTTTCAGCTCAAAGGAAGCTACATTGTTCAAGAAGTTCACACGTTTTTCGCTCTTAACTGAAAAGCTTTGCATGTTAGAGGTCCTGTGGTTTCTATCAGTTTCAGATGCAGAGTTGAACTAGATATGGTCCCTGTGTATAGGAAACACATTCCTTTCATTCTGAGCACACTCACGTTTCCCTTTGCATTAGAGACTCTAGAAAACAAGAGCATGCTTCTTGCTCTAATGCAGTGTGTTTCATGGATGATAACTGTGCTTGTCTTTCTCTTCAGAAACGGAGTTAAATGCCAGGCTAAGTGTCTTCCTACAAGCAAGACTTCGTTTCAGGAAAACGCAGTCACTTTTCAGCTCAAACGAAGCTACATTGTTCATGAAGCTCACACGTTTCTCGATCTTAAATGAAAAGCATTGCATGTTAGAGGACCTATGGTTTGTATCATTTTCAAATGCAGAGTTGACCTTGATATGGTCCGTGTGTGTAGGAAACACAGTTCTTTTGTTCTGAGCACACTCACGTTTCCCTCTGTATTAGAGACTCTAGAAAGCAAGAGCGTGCTTCTTGCTCTAAAGCAGAGTGTGTTTCATGGATGAGAACTGTGCTGTGTGTTTCCAATCAGAAACGGAGTTAAATGCCAGGCTCTGTGTCTTCCTACCAGCAAGACTTCGTTTCAGGTAAACGAAGTCACTTTTCAGCTCAAACGAAGCTACATTGTTCACTAAGCTCACACGTTTTTCGCTCTTAGCTGAAAAGCATTGCATGTTAGAGGACCTGTGGTTTGTATCATTTTCAGATGCAGAGTTGAACTAGATATGGTCCGTGTGTGTAGGAGACACAGTTCTTTTGTTCTGAGCACACTCACGTTTCCCTCTGTTTTAGAAACTCGAGAAAGCAAGAGCGTGCTTCTTGCTCTAAAGCAGAGTGTGTTTCATGGATGAGAACTTTGCTGTGTGTTTCCAATCAGAAGCGTAGTTAAATGCCAGGCTCACTTTGTTCCTAGAAGCAAGACTTTGTTTCAGGTTACCCCAGTCACATTTCAGCTCAAATGAAGCTACATTGTTCAAGAAGTTCACACGTTTTTCGCTCTTAACTGAAAGGCATTGCATGTTACAGGACCTGTGGTTTGTATCAGTTTCAGATGCAGAGTTGAACTAGATATGGTCCGTGTGTGTAGGAGACACAGTTCTTTTGTTCTGAGCACACTCACGTTTCCCTCTGTATTAGAGATTCTAGAAAGCAAGAGCGTGCTTCTTGCTCTAAAGCAGAGTGTGTTTCATGGATGAGAACTGTGCTGTGTGTTTCCAATCAGAAACGGAGTTAAATGCCAGGCTCTGTGTCTTCCTACAAGCAAGACTTCGTTTCAGGCAAATGCAGTCACTTTTCAGCTCAAACGAAGCTACATTGTTCACGAAGCTCACATGTTTCTCCCTCTTAAATGAAAAGCATTGGATGTTAGAGGACCTGTGGTTTGTATCAGTTTCAGAAACAGAGTTGAACTAGATATGGTACGTGTGTGTAGGAAACACAGTTCTTTTGTTCTGAGCACACTCATGTTTCCCTCTGTATTAGAGACTCTAGAAAGCAAGAGTGTGTTTATTGCTCTAAAGCAGAGTGTGTTTCATGGATGAGAACTGTGCTGTGTGTTTCCAGTCAGAAACGGAGTTAAATGCCAGGCTCTGTGTCTTCCTAAAAGCAAGACTTCATTTCAGGTAAACTCAGTCACTTTTCAGCTCAAAGGAATCTGCATTGTTCACGACGTTCACACGTTTCTCACTCTTAACTGAAAAGCATTGGATGTTAGAGGAACTCTGGTTTGTATCAGTTTCAGAAACAGAGTAGAACTAGATATGGTCCGTGTGTGTAGGAAACACAGTTCTTTTGTTCTGAGCACACTCACGTTTCCCTCTGTATTAGAGACTCTAGAAAGTAAGAGCATGCTTCTTGCTCTAAAGCAGAGTGTGTTTCATGGATGAGAACTGTGCTGTATGTTTCTAATCAGAAACGGAGTTAAATGCCAGGCTCTGTGTCTTTCCTACCAGCAAGGCTTCCTTTCAGGTAAACGCAGTCACTTTTCAGCTCAAACGAAGCTACATTGTTCACGAAGCTCACACGTTTCTCGCTCTTCACTGAAATCACTGGATGTTAGAAGACCTGTTGTTTGTATCAGTTTCAGAAACAGAGTTGAACTAGATATGGTACGTGTGTGTAGGAAACACAGTTCTTTGTTCTGAGCACATTCATGTTTCCCTCTTTATTAGAGACTCTAGAAAGCAACAGCGTGCGTCTTGGTCAAAAGCAGAGTGTGTTTCATGGATTAGAACAGTGCTGTGTGTTTCCAATCAGAAACGGAGTTAAATGCCAGGCTCTGTGTATTCCTACAAGCAAGACTTCATTTCAGGAAAACGCAGTCATTTTTCAGCTCAAAGGAAGCTACATTGTTCAAGAAGTTCACACGTTTTTCGCTCTTAACTGAAAAGCATTGCATGTTAGAGGTCCTGTGGTTTCTATCAGTTTCAGATGCAGAGTTGAACTAGATATGGTCCCTGTGTATAGGAAACACATTCCTTTCATTCTGAGCACACTCACGTTTCCCTTTGCATTAGAGACTCTAGAAAACAAGAGCATGCTTCTTGCTCTAATGCAGTGTGTTTCATGGATGATAACTGTGCTTGTCTTTCTCTTCAGAAACAGAGTTAAATGCCAGGCTCAGTGTCTTCCTACAAGCAAGACTTCGTTTCAGGAAAACGCAGTCACTTTTCAGCTCAAACGAAGCTGCATTGTTCACGACGCTCACACGTTTCTCGCTCTTAACTGAAAAGCATTGGATGTTAGAGGACCTGTGGTTTGTATCAGTTTCAGAAACAGAGTTGAACTAGATAGGATACGTGTGTGTAGGAAAAACAGTTCTTTTGTTCTGAGCACACTCATGTTACCTCTGTATTAGAGACTCTAGAAAGCAAGAGCGTGCTTCTTGCTCTAAAGCAGAGTGTGTTTCATGGATGAGAACTGTGCTGTGTGTTTCCAATCAGAAACGGAGTTAAATGCCTGGTTCTGTATCTTCCTACAAGCAAGACTTCGTTTCAGGAAAACGCAGTCACTTTTCAGCTCAAATGAAGCTACATTGTTCAAGAAGTTCACGCGTTTTTCGCTCTTATATGAAAAGCATTGCATGTTACAGGACCTGTGGTTTGTATCAGTTTCAGATGCAGAGTTGAACTAGATATGGTCCATGTGTGTAGGAAACACAGTTCTTTTGTTCTGAGCACATTCATGTTTCCTTCTGTATTAGAGACTCTAGAAAGCAAGAGCGTGCTTCTTGCTCTAAAGCAGAGTGTGTTTCATGGATGAGAACTGTGATTGTCTTTCTCTTCAGAAACGGAGTTAAATGCCAGGCTCAGTGTCTTCCTACAAGCAAGACTTTGTTTCAGGTAAACTCACTCACTTTTCAGCTCAAACGAAGCTACATTGTTCACGACGCTCACAGGTTTCTCTCTCTTAACTGAAAAGCATTGGATGTTGGAGGACCTGTGGTTTTTATCAGTTTCAGATGCAGAGTAGAACTAGATATGCTCTGTGTGTGTAGGAAACACAGTTCTTTTGTCCAGAGCACATTCAGGTTTCCCACTGTATTAGAGACTCTAGAAAGCAAGAGCGTGCTTCTTGCTCTAAAGCAGAGTGTGATTCATGGATGAGAACTGTGCTGTGTGTTTCCAATCAGAAACGGAGTTAAATGCCAGGCTCTGTGTCTTCCTACCAGCAAGACTTCGTTTCAGGTAAACGCAGTCACAATTCAGCTCAAACGAAGCTACATTGTTCACGAAGCTAACACGTTTTTCGCTCTTAACTGAAAAGCATTGCATGTTAGAGGACCTGTGGTTTGTATCAGTTTCAGATGCAGAGTTGAACTAGATATGGTCCATGTGTGTAGGAAACACAGTTCTTTTGTTCTGAGCACACTCACGTTTCCCTCTGTATTACAGACTCTAGAAAGCAAGAGCGTCCTTCTTGCTCTAAAGCAGAGTGTGTTTCATGGATGAGAACTGTGCTGTGTTTTTCCAATCAGAAACGGAGTTAAATGCCAGGCTCTGTGTCTTCCTACCAGCAAGACTTCGTTTCAGGTAAACGCAGTCACTTTTCAGTTCAAACGAAGCTACACTGTTCACGAAGCTCACACGTTTCTCGCTCTTAACTGAAATCACTGGATGTTAGAAGACCTGTGGTTTGTATCAGTTTCAGAAACAGAGTTGAACTAGATATGGTACGTGTGTGTAGGAAACACAGTTCTTTGTTCTGAGCACATTCATGTTTCCCTCTTTATTAGAGACTCTAGAAAGCAACAGCATGCGTCTTGGTCTAAAGCAGAGTGTGTTTCATGGATTAGAACAGTGCTGTGTGTTTCCAATCAGAAACGGAGTTAAATGCCAGGCTCTGTGTATTCCTACAAGCAAGACTTCATTTCAGGAAAACGCAGTCATTTTTCAGCTCAAAGGAAGCTACATTGTTCAAGAAGTTCACACGTTTTTCGCTCTTAACTGAAAAGCTTTGCATGTTAGAGGTCCTGTGGTTTCTATCAGTTTCAGATGCAGAGTTGAACTAGATATGGTCCCTGTGTATAGGAAACACATTCCTTTCATTCTGAGCACACTCACGTTTCCCTTTGCATTAGAGACTCTAGAAAACAAGAGCATGCTTCTTGCTCTAATGCAGTGTGTTTCATGGATGATAACTGTGCTTGTCTTTCTCTTCAGAAACGGAGTTAAATGCCAGGCTAAGTGTCTTCCTACAAGCAAGACTTCGTTTCAGGAAAACGCAGTCACTTTTCAGCTCAAACGAAGCTACATTGTTCATGAAGCTCACACGTTTCTCGATCTTAAATGAAAAGCATTGCATGTTAGAGGACCTATGGTTTGTATCATTTTCAAATGCAGAGTTGACCTTGATATGGTCCGTGTGTGTAGGAAACACAGTTCTTTTGTTCTGAGCACACTCACGTTTCCCTCTGTATTAGAGACTCTAGAAAGCAAGAGCGTGCTTCTTGCTCTAAAGCAGAGTGTGTTTCATGGATGAGAACTGTGCTGTGTGTTTCCAATCAGAAACGGAGTTAAATGCCAGGCTCTGTGTCTTCCTACCAGCAAGACTTCGTTTCAGGTAAACGAAGTCACTTTTCAGCTCAAACGAAGCTACATTGTTCACTAAGCTCACACGTTTTTCGCTCTTAGCTGAAAAGCATTGCATGTTAGAGGACCTGTGGTTTGTATCATTTTCAGATGCAGAGTTGAACTAGATATGGTCCGTGTGTGTAGGAGACACAGTTCTTTTGTTCTGAGCACACTCACGTTTCCCTCTGTTTTAGAAACTCGAGAAAGCAAGAGCGTGCTTCTTGCTCTAAAGCAGAGTGTGTTTCATGGATGAGAACTTTGCTGTGTGTTTCCAATCAGAAGCGTAGTTAAATGCCAGGCTCACTTTCTTCCTAGAAGCAAGACTTTGTTTCAGGTTACCCCAGTCACATTTCAGCTCAAATGAAGCTACATTGTTCAAGAAGTTCACACGTTTTTCGCTCTTAACTGAAAGGCATTGCATGTTACAGGACCTGTGGTTTGTATCAGTTTCAGATGCAGAGTTGAACTAGATATGGTCCGTGTGTGTAGGAGACACAGTTCTTTTGTTCTGAGCACACTCACGTTTCCCTCTGTATTAGAGACTCTAGAAAGCAAGAGCGTGCTTCTTGCTCTAAAGCAGAGTGTGTTTCATGGATGAGAACTGTGCTGTGTGTTTCCAATCAGAAACGGAGTTAAATGCCAGGCTCTGTGTCTTCCTACAAGCAAGACTTCGTTTCAGGCAAATGCAGTCACTTTTCAGCTCAAACGAAGCTACATTGTTCACGAAGCTCACATGTTTCTCCCTCTTAAATGAAAAGCATTGGATGTTAGAGGACCTGTGGTTTGTATCAGTTTCAGAAACAGAGTTGAACTAGATATGGTACGTGTGTGTAGGAAACACAGTTCTTTTGTTCTGAGCACACTCATGTTTCCCTCTGTATTAGAGACTCTAGAAAGCAAGAGTGTGTTTATTGCTCTAAAGCAGAGTGTGTTTCATGGATGAGAACTGTGCTGTGTGTTTCCAGTCAGAAACGGAGTTAAATGCCAGGCTCTGTGTCTTCCTAAAAGCAAGACTTCATTTCAGGTAAACTCAGTCACTTTTCAGCTCAAAGGAATCTGCATTGTTCACGACGTTCACACGTTTCTCACTCTTAACTGAAAAGCATTGGATGTTAGAGGAACTCTGGTTTGTATCAGTTTCAGAAACAGAGTAGAACTAGATATGGTCCGTGTGTGTAGGAAACACAGTTCTTTTGTTCTGAGCACACTCACGTTTCCCTCTGTATTAGAGACTCTAGAAAGTAAGAGCATGCTTCTTGCTCTAAAGCAGAGTGTGTTTCATGGATGAGAACTGTGCTGTATGTTTCTAATCAGAAACGGAGTTAAATGCCAGGCTCTGTGTCTTTCCTACCAGCAAGGCTTCCTTTCAGGTAAACGCAGTCACTTTTCAGCTCAAACGAAGCTACATTGTTCACGAAGCTCACACGTTTTTCGCTCTTAACTGAAAAGCATTGCATGTTAGAGGACTTGTGGTTTGTATCAGTTTCAGATGCAGAGTTGAACTAGACATGGTACGTGTGTGTAGGAAACACAGTTCTTTTGTTCTGAGCCCACTCACGTTTCCCTCTGTATTAGAGACTCTAGAAAGCAACAGCGTGCTTCTTGCTCTAATGCAGAGTGTGTTTCATGAATGAGAACTGTGCTGTGTGTTTCCAATCAAAAACGGAGTTAAATGCCAGGCTCTGTGTTTTCCTACCAGCAAGACTTCGTTTCAGGTAACCGATGTCACTTTTCAGCTCAAACGAAACTACATTGTTCACAGTGCTCACACGTTTCTCGCTCTTAACTCAAAAGCATTGGATGTTAGAAGTTTGTGGTTTGTATCAGTTTCAGATGCAGAGTTGAACTAGATATGGTCCGTGTGTGTAGGAAACACAGTACTTTTGTTCTGAGCACGCTCACGTTTCCTTCTGTATTAGAGAATCTAGAAAGCAAGAGCGTGCTTCTTGCTCTAAACCAGAGTGTGTTTCATGGATGACAACTGTGCTGTGTGTTTCCAAGGAGGAACGGAGTTAAATGCCAGGCTCTGTGTCTTCCTACAAGCAAGACTTCGTTTCAGGTAAACTCAGTCACTTTTCAGCTCAAAGGAAGCTACATTGTTCACGAAGCTCACACGTATCTCGATCTTAACTGAAAAGCATTGCATGTTAGAGGACCTATGGTTTGTATCAGGTTCAGATGCAGAGTTGAACTAGATATGGTCCGTGTGTGTAGGAAACACAGTTCTTTTGTTCTGAGAACACTCACGTTTCCCTCTGTATTAGAGACTCTAGAAAGCAAGAGCGTGCTTCTTGCTCTAAAGCAGAGTGTGTTTCATGGATGAGAACTGTGCTGTGTGTTTCCAATCAGAAACGGAGTTAAATGCCAGGCTCTGTGTCTTCTAAAAGCAAGACCTCGTTTCAGGTAAAAGCAGTCACTTTTCAGCTCAAACGAAGCTACATTGTTCACCAAGCTCACAAGTTTTTCGCTCTTAACTGAAAAGCTTTGGATGTTAGAGGACCTGTGGTTTGTATCAGTTTCAGATGCAGAGTTGAACTAGATATGGTCCCTGTTTGTAGGAAACACATTTCTTTCGTTCTGAGCACACTCACGTTTCCCTCTGTATTAGAGACTCTAGAAAACAAGAGCGTGCTTCTTGCTCTAATGCAGAGTGTGTTTCATGGATGAGAACTGTGCTTGTCTTTCTCTTCAGAAACGGTGTTAAATGCCAGGCTCAGTGTCTTCCTACAAGCAAGACTTTGTTTCAGGAAAACGCAGTCACTTCTCAGCTCAAACGAAGCTGCATTGTTCACGACGCTCACACGTTTCTCGCTCTTAACTGAAAAGCATTGGATATTAGAGGACCTATGGTTTGTATCAGTTTCAGAAACAGAGTAGAACTAGATAGGGTACGTGTGTGTAGGAAAAACAGTTCTATTTTTCTGAGCACACTCATGTTTCCCTCTGTATTAGAGACTCTAGAAAGCAAGAGCGTGCTTCTTGCTCTAAAGCAGAGTGTGTGTCATGGATGAGAACTGTGCTGTGTGTTTCCAATCAGAAACGGAGTTAAATGCCAGGCTCTGTGTCTTCCTACCAGCAAGACTTCGTTTCAGGTAAACGCAGTCACTTTTCAGCTCAAACGAAGCTACATTGTTCAATAAGCTCACACGTTTTTCGCTCTTAACTGAAAAGCATTGCATGTTAGAGGACCTGTGGTTTGTATCATTTTCAGATGCAGAGTTGAACTAGATATGGTCCGTGTGTGTAGGAGACACAGTTCTTTTGTTCTGAGCACACTCACGTTTCCCTCTGTATTAGAAACTCTAGAAAGCAAGAGCGTGCTTCTTGCTCTAAAGCAGAGTGTGTTTCATGGATGAGAACTTTGCTGTGTGTTTCCAATCAGAAGCGGGGTTAAATGCCAGGCTCAGTTTCTTCCTACAAGCAAGACTTTGTTTCAGGTTAACCCAGTCACATTTCAGCTCAAAAGAAGCTACATTGTTAAGGACGCTCACATGTTTCTCCCTCTTAACTGAAAAGCTTTGGATGTTAGAGAACCTGTGGTTTGTATCAGTTTCAGATGCAGAGTTGAACTAGATATGGTCCCTGTGTGTAGGAAACACATTTCTTTCGTTCTGAGCACACTCACGTTTCCCTCTGAATTAGAGACTCCAGAAAACAAGAGCGTGCTTCTTGCTCTAATGCAGAGTGTGTTTCATGGATGAGAACTGTGCTTGTCTTTCTCTTCAGAAACGGAGTTAAATGCCAGGCTCAGTGTCTTCCTACAAGCAAGACTTTGTTTCAGGTAAACTCAGTCACTTTTCAACTCAAACGAAGCTACACTGTTCACGACGCTCACAGCTTTCTCTCTCTTAAATGAAAAGCATTGGATGTTAGAGGACCTGTGGTTTATATCAGTTTCAGATGCAGAGTAGAACTAGATATGCTCCGTGTGCGTAGGAAACACAGTTCTTTTGTTCAGAGCACACTCAGGTTTCTCTCTATATTAGAGACTCTAGAAAGCAAGAGCGTGCTTCTTGGTCTAAAGCAGAGTGTGTTTCATGGATGAGAACTGTGCTGTGTGTTTCCAATCAGAAACGGACTTAAATGCCAAGATCTGTGTCTTCCTACAAGCAAGACTTCATTTCAGGTAAACTCAGTCACTTTTCAGCTCAAAGGAAGCTGCATTGTTCACGACGTTCACACGTTTCTCACTCTTAACTGAAAAGCATTGGATGTTAGAGGACCTCTGGTTTGTATCAGTTTCAGAAACAGAGTAGAACTAGATATGGTCCGTGTGTGTAGGAAACACAGTTCTTTTGTTCTGAGCACACTCACGTTTCCCTCTGTATTAGAGACTCTAGAAAGTAAGAGCATGCTTCTTGCTCTAAAGCAGAGTGTGTTTCATGGATGAGAACTGTGCTGTATGTTTCTAATCAGAAACGGAGTTAAATGCCAGGCTCTGTGTCTTTCCTACCAGCAAGGCTTCCTTTCAGGTAAACGCAGTCACTTTTCAGCTCAAACGAAGCTACATTGTTCACGAAGCTCACACGTTTTTCGCTCTTAACTGAAAAGCATTGCATGTTAGAGGACTTGTGGTTTGTATCAGTTTCAGATGCAGAGTTGAACTAGACATGGTACGTGTGTGTAGGAAACACAGTTCTTTTGTTCTGAGCCCACTCACGTTTCCCTCTGTATTAGAGACACTAGAAAGCAACAGCGTGCTTCTTGCTCTAATGCAGAGTGTGTTTCATGAATGAGAACTGTGCTGTGTGTTTCCAATCAAAAACGGAGTTAAATGCCAGGCTCTGTGTTTTCCTACCAGCAAGACTTCGTTTCAGGTAACCGATGTCACTTTTCAGCTCAAACGAAACTACATTGTTCACAGTGCTCACACGTTTCTCGCTCTTAACTCAAAAGCATTGGATGTTAGAAGTTTGTGGTTTGTATCAGTTTCAGATGCAGAGTTGAACTAGATATGGTCCGTGTGTGTAGGAAACACAGTACTTTTGTTCTGAGCACGCTCACGTTTCCTTCTGTATTAGAGAATCTAGAAAGCAAGAGCGTGCTTCTTGCTCTAAACCAGAGTGTGTTTCATGGATGACAACTGTGCTGTGTGTTTCCAAGCAGGAACGGAGTTAAATGCCAGGCTCTGTGTCTTCCTACAAGCAAGACTTCGTTTCAGGTAAACTCAGTCACTTTTCAGCTCAAAGGAAGCTACATTGTTCACGAAGCTCACACGTATCTCGATCTTAACTGAAAAGCATTGCATGTTAGAGGACCTATGGTTTGTATCAGGTTCAGATGCAGAGTTGAACTAGATATGGTCCGTGTGTGTAGGAAACACAGTTCTTTTGTTCTGAGCACACTCACGTTTCCCTCTGTATTAGAGACTCTAGAAAGCAAGAGCGTGCTTCTTGCTCTAAAGCAGAGTGTGTTTCATGGATGAGAACTGTGCTGTGTGTTTCCAATCAGAAACGGAGTTAAATGCCAGGCTCTGTGTCTTCTAAAAGCAAGACCTCGTTTCAGGTAAAAGCAGTCACTTTTCAGCTCAAACGAAGCTACATTGTTCACCAAGCTCACAAGTTTTTCGCTCTTAACTGAAAAGCTTTGGATGTTAGAGGACCTGTGGTTTGTATCAGTTTCAGATGCAGAGTTGAACTAGATATGGTCCCTGTTTGTAGGAAACACATTTCTTTCGTTCTGAGCACACTCACGTTTCCCTCTGTATTAGAGACTCTAGAAAACAAGAGCGTGCTTCTTGCTCTAATGCAGAGTGTGTTTCATGGATGAGAACTGTGCTTGTCTTTCTCTTCAGAAACGGTGTTAAATGCCAGGCTCAGTGTCTTCCTACAAGCAAGACTTTGTTTCAGGAAAACGCAGTCACTTCTCAGCTCAAACGAAGCTGCATTGTTCACGACGCTCACACGTTTCTCGCTCTTAACTGAAAAGCATTGGATATTAGAGGACCTATGGTTTGTATCAGTTTCAGAAACAGAGTAGAACTAGATAGGGTACGTGTGTGTAGGAAAAACAGTTCTATTTTTCTGAGCACACTCACGTTTCCCTCTGTATTAGAAACTCTAGAAAGCAAGAGCGTGCTTCTTGCTCTAAAGCAGAGTGTGTTTCATGGATGAGAACTTTGCTGTGTGTTTCCAATCAGAAGCGGGGTTAAATGCCAGGCTCAGTTTCTTCCTACAAGCAAGACTTTGTTTCAGGTTAACCCAGTCACATTTCAGCTCAAAAGAAGCTACATTGTTAAGGACGCTCACATGTTTCTCCCTCTTAACTGAAAAGCTTTGGATGTTAGAGGACCTGTGGTTTGTATCAGTTTCAGATGCAGAGTTGAACTAGATATGGTCCCTGTGTGTAGGAAACACATTTCTTTCGTTCTGAGCACACTCACGTTTCCCTCTGAATTAGAGACTCCAGAAAACAAGAGCGTGCTTCTTGCTCTAATGCAGAGTGTGTTTCATGGATGAGAACTGTGCTTGTCTTTCTCTTCAGAAACGGAGTTAAATGCCAGGCTCTATGTCTTCCTACCAGCAAGACTTCGTTTCAGGTAAAAGCAGTCACTTTTCAGCTCAAACGAAGCTACATTGTTCAATAAGCTCACACGTTTTTCGCTCTTAACTGAAAAGCATTGCATGTTAGAGGACCTGTGGTTTGTATCATTTTCAGATGCAGAGTTGAACTAGATATGGTCCGTGTGTGTAGGAGACACAGTTCTTTTGTTCTGAGCACACTCACGTTTCCCTCTGTATTAGAAACTCTAGAAAGCAAGAGCGTGCTTCTTGCTCTAAAGCAGAGTGTGTTTCATGGATGAGAACTTTGCTGTGTGTTTCCAATCAGAAGCGGGGTTAAATGCCAGGCTCAGTTTCTTCCTACAAGCAAGACTTTGTTTCAGGTTAACCCAGTCACATTTCAGCTCAAAAGAAGCTACATTGTTAAGGACGCTCACATGTTTCTCCCTCTTAACTGAAAAGCTTTGGATGTTAGAGGACCTGTGGTTTGTATCAGTTTCAGAAACAGAGTTGAACTAGATATGGTATGTGTGTGTAGGAAACACAGTTCTTTTGTTCAGAGCACACTCAGGTTACTCTCTATATTAGAGACACTAGAAAGCAAGAGCGTGCTTCTTGCTCTAAAGCAGAGTGTGTTTCATGGATGAGAACTTTGCTGTGTGTTTCCAATCAGAAGCGCAGTTAAATGCCAGGCTCACTTTCTTCCTACAAGCAAGACTTTGTTTCAGGTTACCCCAGTCACATTTCAGCTCAAATGAAGGTACATTGTTCAAGAAGTTCACACGTTTTTCGCTCTTAACTGAAAGGCATTGCATGTTACAGGACCTGTGGTTTGTATCAGTTTCAGATGCAGAGTTGAACTAGATATGGTCCGTGTGTGTAGGAGACACAGTTCTTTTGTTCTGAGCACACTCACGTTTCCCTCTGTATTAGAGACTCTAGAAAGCAAGAGCGTGCTTCTTGCTCTAAAGCAGAGTGTGTTTCATGGATGAGAACTGTGCTGTGTCTTTCTCTTCAGAAACGGAGTTAAATGCCAGGATCTGTGTCTTCCTACAAGCAAGACTTCGTTTCAGGCAAATGCAGTCACTTTTCAGCTCAAACGAAGCTACATTGTTCACGAAGCTCACATGTTTCTCCCTCTTAAATGAAAAGCATTGGATGTTAGAGGACCTGTGGTTTGTATCAGTTTCAGAAACAGAGTTGAACTAGATATGGTACGTGTGTGTAGGAAACACAGTTCTTTTGTTCTGAGCACACTCATGTTTCCCTCTGTATTAGAGACTCTAGAAAGCAAGAGTGTGTTTATTGCTCTAAAGCAGAGTGTGTTTCATGGATGAGAACTGTGCTGTGTGTTTCCAATCAGAAACGGAGTTAAATGCCAGGCTCTGTGTCTTCCTAAAAGCAAGACTTCATTTCAGGTAAACTCAGTCACTTTTCAGCTCAAAGGAAGCTGCATTGTTCACGACGTTCACACGTTTCTCACTCTTAACTGAAAAGCATTGGATGTTAGAGGACCTCTGGTTTGTATCAGTTTCAGAAACAGAGTAGAACTAGATATGGTCCGTGTGTGTAGGAAACACAGTTCTTTTGTTCTGAGCACACTCACGTTTCCCTCTGTATTAGAGACTCTAGAAAGTAAGAGCATGCTTCTTGCTCTAAAGCAGAGTGTGTTTCATGGATGAGAACTGTGCTGTATGTTTCTAATCAGAAACGGAGTTAAATGCCAGGCTCTGTGTCTTTCCTACCAGCAAGGCTTCCTTTCAGGTAAACGCAGTCACTTTTCAGCTCAAACGAAGCTACATTGTTCACGAAGCTCACACGTTTTTCGCTCTTAACTGAAAAGCATTGCATGTTAGAGGACTTGTGGTTTGTATCAGTTTCAGATGCAGAGTTGAACTAGACATGGTACGTGTGTGTAGGAAACACAGTTCTTTTGTTCTGAGCCCACTCACGTTTCCCTCTGTATTAGAGACTCTAGAAAGCAACAGCGTGCTTCTTGCTCTAATGCAGAGTGTGTTTCATGAATGAGAACTGTGCTGTGTGTTTCCAATCAAAAACGGAGTTAAATGCCAGGCTCTGTGTTTTCCTACCAGCAAGACTTCGTTTCAGGTAACCGATGTCACTTTTCAGCTCAAATGAAACTACATTGTTCAAATGCTCACACGTTTCTCGCTCTTAACTCAAAAGCATTGGATGTTAGAAGATTGTGGTTTGTATCAGTTTCAGATGCAGATTTGAACTAGATATGGTCCGTGTGTGTAGGAAACACAGTACTTTTGTTCTGAGCACACTCACGTTTCCCTCTGTATTAGAGACTCTAGAATGCAAGAGCGTTCATCTTGCTCTAAAGCAGAGTGTGTTTCATGGATGAGAACTGTGCTGTGTGTTTCCAATCAGAAACGGACTTAAATGCCAAGATCTGTGTCTTCCTACAAGCAAGACTTCATTTCAGGTAAACACAGTCACTTTTCAGCTCAAAAGAAGCTACATTGTTAATGACGCTCACATGTTTCTCCCTCTTAAATGAAAAGCATTGGATGTTAGAGGACCTGTGATTTGTATCAGTTTCAGAAACAGAGTTGAACTAGATATGGTATGTGTGTGTAGGAAACACAGTTCTTTTGTTCAGAGCACACTCAGGTTACTCTCTATATTAGAGACACTAGAAAGCAAGAGCGTGCTTCTTGCTCTAAAGCAGAGTGTGTTTCATGGATGAGAACTTTGCTGTGTGTTTCCAATCAGAAGCGCAGTTAAATGCCAGGCTCACTTTCTTCCTACAAGCAAGACTTTGTTTCAGGTTACCCCAGTCACATTTCAGCTCAAATGAAGCTACATTGTTCAAGAAGTTCACACGTTTTTCGCTCTTAACTGAAAGGCATTGCATGTTACAGGACCTGTGGTTTGTATCAGTTTCAGATGCAGAGTTGAACTAGATATGGTCCGTGTGTGTAGGAGACACAGTTCTTTTGTTCTGAGCACACTCACGTTTCCCTCTGTATTAGAGACTCTAGAAAGCAAGAGCGTGCTTCTTGCTCTAAAGCAGAGTGTGTTTCATGGATGAGAACTGTGCTGTGTCTTTCTCTTCAGAAACGGAGTTAAATGCCAGGCTCTGTGTCTTCCTACAAGCAAGACTTCGTTTCAGGCAAATGCAGTCACTTTTCAGCTCAAACGAAGCTACATTGTTCACGAAGCTCACATGTTTCTCCCTCTTAAATGAAAAGCATTGGATGTTAGAGGACCTGTGGTTTGTATCAGTTTCAGAAACAGAGTTGAACTAGATATGGTACGTGTGTGTAGGAAACACAGTTCTTTTGTTCTGAGCACACTCATGTTTCCCTCTGTATTAGAGACTCTAGAAAGCAAGAGTGTGTTTATTGCTCTAAAGCAGAGTGTGTTTCATGGATGAGAACTGTGCTGTGTGTTTCCAATCAGAAACGGAGTTAAATGCCAGGCTCTGTGTCTTCCTAAAAGCAAGACTTCATTTCAGGTAAACTCAGTCACTTTTCAGCTCAAAGGAAGCTGCATTGTTCACGACGTTCACACGTTTCTCACTCTTAACTGAAAAGCATTGGATGTTAGAGGACCTCTGGTTTGTATCAGTTTCAGAAACAGAGTAGAACTAGATATGGTCCGTGTGTGTAGGAAACACAGTTCTTTTGTTCTGAGCACACTCACGTTTCCCTCTGTATTAGAGACTCTAGAAAGTAAGAGCATGCTTCTTGCTCTAAAGCAGAGTGTGTTTCATGGATGAGAACTGTGCTGTATGTTTCTAATCAGAAACGGAGTTAAATGCCAGGCTCTGTGTCTTTCCTACCAGCAAGGCTTCCTTTCAGGTAAACGCAGTCACTTTTCAGCTCAAACGAAGCTACATTGTTCACGAAGCTCACACGTTTTTCGCTCTTAACTGAAAAGCATTGCATGTTAGAGGACTTGTGGTTTGTATCAGTTTCAGATGCAGAGTTGAACTAGACATGGTACGTGTGTGTAGGAAACACAGTTCTTTTGTTCTGAGCCCACTCACGTTTCCCTCTGTATTAGAGACTCTAGAAAGCAACAGCGTGCTTCTTGCTCTAATGCAGAGTGTGTTTCATGAATGAGAACTGTGCTGTGTGTTTCCAATCAAAAACGGAGTTAAAT
Source organism: Onychomys leucogaster (assembly GCA_949786385.1). Classification (NCBI taxonomy): domain Eukaryota; kingdom Metazoa; phylum Chordata; class Mammalia; order Rodentia; family Cricetidae; genus Onychomys; species Onychomys leucogaster. The sequence continues at coordinate 65,227 of CATKUP010000004.1, forward strand.
GCCAGGCTCTGTGTTTTCCTACCAGCAAGACTTCGTTTCAGGTAAAAGCAGTCACTTTTCAGCTCAAACGAAGCTACATTGTTCACCAAGCTCACAAGTTTTTCGCTCTTAACTGAAAAGCTTTGGATGTTAGAGGACCTGTGGTTTGTATCAGTTTCAGATGCAGAGTTGAACTAGATATGGTCCCTGTGTATAGGAAACACATTCCTTTCATTCTGAGCACACTCACGTTTCCCTTTGCATTAGAGACTCTAGAAAACAAGAGCATGCTTCTTGCTCTAATGCAGTGTGTTTCATGGATGATAACTGTGCTTGTCTTTCTCTTCAGAAACGGAGTTAAATGCCAGGCTAAGTGTCTTCCTACAAGCAAGACTTCGTTTCAGGAAAACGCAGTCACTTTTCAGCTCAAACGAAGCTACATTGTTCATGAAGCTCACACGTTTCTCGATCTTAAATGAAAAGCATTGCATGTTAGAGGACCTATGGTTTGTATCATTTTCAAATGCAGAGTTGACCTTGATATGGTCCGTGTGTGTAGGAAACACAGTTCTTTTGTTCTGAGCACACTCACGTTTCCCTCTGTATTAGAGACTCTAGAAAGCAAGAGCGTGCTTCTTGCTCTAAAGCAGAGTGTGTTTCATGGATGAGAACTGTGCTGTGTGTTTCCAATCAGAAACGGAGTTAAATGCCAGGCTCTGTGTCTTCCTACCAGCAAGACTTCGTTTCAGGTAAACGAAGTCACTTTTCAGCTCAAACGAAGCTACATTGTTCACTAAGCTCACACGTTTTTCGCTCTTAGCTGAAAAGCATTGCATGTTAGAGGACCTGTGGTTTGTATCATTTTCAGATGCAGAGTTGAACTAGATATGGTCCGTGTGTGTAGGAGACACAGTTCTTTTGTTCTGAGCACACTCACGTTTCCCTCTGTTTTAGAAACTCGAGAAAGCAAGAGCGTGCTTCTTGCTCTAAAGCAGAGTGTGTTTCATGGATGAGAACTTTGCTGTGTGTTTCCAATCAGAAGCGTAGTTAAATGCCAGGCTCACTTTCTTCCTAGAAGCAAGACTTTGTTTCAGGTTACCCCAGTCACATTTCAGCTCAAATGAAGCTACATTGTTCAAGAAGTTCACACGTTTTTCGCTCTTAACTGAAAGGCATTGCATGTTACAGGACCTGTGGTTTGTATCAGTTTCAGATGCAGAGTTGAACTAGATATGGTCCGTGTGTGTAGGAGACACAGTTCTTTTGTTCTGAGCACACTCACGTTTCCCTCTGTATTAGAGATTCTAGAAAGCAAGAGCGTGCTTCTTGCTCTAAAGCAGAGTGTGTTTCATGGATGAGAACTGTGCTGTGTGTTTCCAATCAGAAACGGAGTTAAATGCCAGGCTCTGTGTCTTCCTACAAGCAAGACTTCGTTTCAGGCAAATGCAGTCACTTTTCAGCTCAAACGAAGCTACATTGTTCACGAAGCTCACATGTTTCTCCCTCTTAAATGAAAAGCATTGGATGTTAGAGGACCTGTGGTTTGTATCAGTTTCAGAAACAGAGTTGAACTAGATATGGTACGTGTGTGTAGGAAACACAGTTCTTTTGTTCTGAGCACACTCATGTTTCCCTCTGTATTAGAGACTCTAGAAAGCAAGAGTGTGTTTATTGCTCTAAAGCAGAGTGTGTTTCATGGATGAGAACTGTGCTGTGTGTTTCCAGTCAGAAACGGAGTTAAATGCCAGGCTCTGTGTCTTCCTAAAAGCAAGACTTCATTTCAGGTAAACTCAGTCACTTTTCAGCTCAAAGGAATCTGCATTGTTCACGACGTTCACACGTTTCTCACTCTTAACTGAAAAGCATTGGATGTTAGAGGAACTCTGGTTTGTATCAGTTTCAGAAACAGAGTAGAACTAGATATGGTCCGTGTGTGTAGGAAACACAGTTCTTTTGTTCTGAGCACACTCACGTTTCCCTCTGTATTAGAGACTCTAGAAAGTAAGAGCATGCTTCTTGCTCTAAAGCAGAGTGTGTTTCATGGATGAGAACTGTGCTGTATGTTTCTAATCAGAAACGGAGTTAAATGCCAGGCTCTGTGTCTTTCCTACCAGCAAGGCTTCCTTTCAGGTAAACGCAGTCACTTTTCAGCTCAAACGAAGCTACATTGTTCACGAAGCTCACACGTTTCTCGCTCTTCACTGAAATCACTGGATGTTAGAAGACCTGTTGTTTGTATCAGTTTCAGAAACAGAGTTGAACTAGATATGGTACGTGTGTGTAGGAAACACAGTTCTTTGTTCTGAGCACATTCATGTTTCCCTCTGTATTAGAGACTCTAGAAAGCAACAGCGTGCTTCTTGCTCTAATGCAGAGTGTGTTTCATGGATTAGAACAGTGCTGTGTGTTTCCAATCAGAAACGGAGTTAAATGCCAGGCTCTGTGTATTCCTACAAGCAAGACTTCATTTCAGGAAAACGCAGTCATTTTTCAGCTCAAAGGAAGCTACATTGTTCAAGAAGTTCACACGTTTTTCGCTCTTAACTGAAAAGCATTGCATGTTAGAGGTCCTGTGGTTTCTATCAGTTTCAGATGCAGAGTTGAACTAGATATGGTCCCTGTGTATAGGAAACACATTCCTTTCATTCTGAGCACACTCACGTTTCCCTTTGCATTAGAGACTCTAGAAAACAAGAGCATGCTTCTTGCTCTAATGCAGTGTGTTTCATGGATGATAACTGTGCTTGTCTTTCTCTTCAGAAACAGAGTTAAATGCCAGGCTCAGTGTCTTCCTACAAGCAAGACTTCGTTTCAGGAAAACGCAGTCACTTTTCAGCTCAAACGAAGCTGCATTGTTCACGACGCTCACACGTTTCTCGCTCTTAACTGAAAAGCATTGGATGTTAGAGGACCTGTGGTTTGTATCAGTTTCAGAAACAGAGTTGAACTAGATAGGATACGTGTGTGTAGGAAAAACAGTTCTTTTGTTCTGAGCACACTCATGTTACCTCTGTATTAGAGACTCTAGAAAGCAAGAGCGTGCTTCTTGCTCTAAAGCAGAGTGTGTTTCATGGATGAGAACTGTGCTGTGTGTTTCCAATCAGAAACGGAGTTAAATGCCTGGTTCTGTATCTTCCTACAAGCAAGACTTCGTTTCAGGAAAACGCAGTCACTTTTCAGCTCAAATGAAGCTACATTGTTCAAGAAGTTCACGCGTTTTTCGCTCTTATATGAAAAGCATTGCATGTTACAGGACCTGTGGTTTGTATCAGTTTCAGATGCAGAGTTGAACTAGATATGGTCCATGTGTGTAGGAAACACAGTTCTTTTGTTCTGAGCACATTCATGTTTCCTTCTGTATTAGAGACTCTAGAAAGCAAGAGCGTGCTTCTTGCTCTAAAGCAGAGTGTGTTTCATGGATGAGAACTGTGATTGTCTTTCTCTTCAGAAACGGAGTTAAATGCCAGGCTCAGTGTCTTCCTACAAGCAAGACTTTGTTTCAGGTAAACTCACTCACTTTTCAGCTCAAACGAAGCTACATTGTTCACGACGCTCACAGGTTTCTCTCTCTTAACTGAAAAGCATTGGATGTTGGAGGACCTGTGGTTTTTATCAGTTTCAGATGCAGAGTAGAACTAGATATGCTCTGTGTGTGTAGGAAACACAGTTCTTTTGTCCAGAGCACATTCAGGTTTCCCACTGTATTAGAGACTCTAGAAAGCAAGAGCGTGCTTCTTGCTCTAAAGCAGAGTGTGATTCATGGATGAGAACTGTGCTGTGTGTTTCCAATCAGAAACGGAGTTAAATGCCAGGCTCTGTGTCTTCCTACCAGCAAGACTTCGTTTCAGGTAAACGCAGTCACAATTCAGCTCAAACGAAGCTACATTGTTCACGAAGCTAACACGTTTTTCGCTCTTAACTGAAAAGCATTGCATGTTAGAGGACCTGTGGTTTGTATCAGTTTCAGATGCAGAGTTGAACTAGATATGGTCCATGTGTGTAGGAAACACAGTTCTTTTGTTCTGAGCACACTCACGTTTCCCTCTGTATTACAGACTCTAGAAAGCAAGAGCGTCCTTCTTGCTCTAAAGCAGAGTGTGTTTCATGGATGAGAACTGTGCTGTGTTTTTCCAATCAGAAACGGAGTTAAATGCCAGGCTCTGTGTCTTCCTACCAGCAAGACTTCGTTTCAGGTAAACGCAGTCACTTTTCAGTTCAAACGAAGCTACACTGTTCACGAAGCTCACACGTTTCTCGCTCTTAACTGAAATCACTGGATGTTAGAAGACCTGTGGTTTGTATCAGTTTCAGAAACAGAGTTGAACTAGATATGGTACGTGTGTGTAGGAAACACAGTTCTTTGTTCTGAGCACATTCATGTTTCCCTCTTTATTAGAGACTCTAGAAAGCAACAGCATGCGTCTTGGTCTAAAGCAGAGTGTGTTTCATGGATTAGAACAGTGCTGTGTGTTTCCAATCAGAAACGGAGTTAAATGCCAGGCTCTGTGTATTCCTACAAGCAAGACTTCATTTCAGGAAAACGCAGTCATTTTTCAGCTCAAAGGAAGCTACATTGTTCAAGAAGTTCACACGTTTTTCGCTCTTAACTGAAAAGCTTTGCATGTTAGAGGTCCTGTGGTTTCTATCAGTTTCAGATGCAGAGTTGAACTAGATATGGTCCCTGTGTATAGGAAACACATTCCTTTCATTCTGAGCACACTCACGTTTCCCTTTGCATTAGAGACTCTAGAAAACAAGAGCATGCTTCTTGCTCTAATGCAGTGTGTTTCATGGATGATAACTGTGCTTGTCTTTCTCTTCAGAAACGGAGTTAAATGCCAGGCTAAGTGTCTTCCTACAAGCAAGACTTCGTTTCAGGAAAACGCAGTCACTTTTCAGCTCAAACGAAGCTACATTGTTCATGAAGCTCACACGTTTCTCGATCTTAAATGAAAAGCATTGCATGTTAGAGGACCTATGGTTTGTATCATTTTCAAATGCAGAGTTGACCTTGATATGGTCCGTGTGTGTAGGAAACACAGTTCTTTTGTTCTGAGCACACTCACGTTTCCCTCTGTATTAGAGACTCTAGAAAGCAAGAGCGTGCTTCTTGCTCTAAAGCAGAGTGTGTTTCATGGATGAGAACTGTGCTGTGTGTTTCCAATCAGAAACGGAGTTAAATGCCAGGCTCTGTGTCTTCCTACCAGCAAGACTTCGTTTCAGGTAAACGAAGTCACTTTTCAGCTCAAACGAAGCTACATTGTTCACTAAGCTCACACGTTTTTCGCTCTTAGCTGAAAAGCATTGCATGTTAGAGGACCTGTGGTTTGTATCATTTTCAGATGCAGAGTTGAACTAGATATGGTCCGTGTGTGTAGGAGACACAGTTCTTTTGTTCTGAGCACACTCACGTTTCCCTCTGTTTTAGAAACTCGAGAAAGCAAGAGCGTGCTTCTTGCTCTAAAGCAGAGTGTGTTTCATGGATGAGAACTTTGCTGTGTGTTTCCAATCAGAAGCGTAGTTAAATGCCAGGCTCACTTTCTTCCTAGAAGCAAGACTTTGTTTCAGGTTACCCCAGTCACATTTCAGCTCAAATGAAGCTACATTGTTCAAGAAGTTCACACGTTTTTCGCTCTTAACTGAAAGGCATTGCATGTTACAGGACCTGTGGTTTGTATCAGTTTCAGATGCAGAGTTGAACTAGATATGGTCCGTGTGTGTAGGAGACACAGTTCTTTTGTTCTGAGCACACTCACGTTTCCCTCTGTATTAGAGACTCTAGAAAGCAAGAGCGTGCTTCTTGCTCTAAAGCAGAGTGTGTTTCATGGATGAGAACTGTGCTGTGTGTTTCCAATCAGAAACGGAGTTAAATGCCAGGCTCTGTGTCTTCCTACAAGCAAGACTTCGTTTCAGGCAAATGCAGTCACTTTTCAGCTCAAACGAAGCTACATTGTTCACGAAGCTCACATGTTTCTCCCTCTTAAATGAAAAGCATTGGATGTTAGAGGACCTGTGGTTTGTATCAGTTTCAGAAACAGAGTTGAACTAGATATGGTACGTGTGTGTAGGAAACACAGTTCTTTTGTTCTGAGCACACTCATGTTTCCCTCTGTATTAGAGACTCTAGAAAGCAAGAGTGTGTTTATTGCTCTAAAGCAGAGTGTGTTTCATGGATGAGAACTGTGCTGTGTGTTTCCAGTCAGAAACGGAGTTAAATGCCAGGCTCTGTGTCTTCCTAAAAGCAAGACTTCATTTCAGGTAAACTCAGTCACTTTTCAGCTCAAAGGAATCTGCATTGTTCACGACGTTCACACGTTTCTCACTCTTAACTGAAAAGCATTGGATGTTAGAGGAACTCTGGTTTGTATCAGTTTCAGAAACAGAGTAGAACTAGATATGGTCCGTGTGTGTAGGAAACACAGTTCTTTTGTTCTGAGCACACTCACGTTTCCCTCTGTATTAGAGACTCTAGAAAGTAAGAGCATGCTTCTTGCTCTAAAGCAGAGTGTGTTTCATGGATGAGAACTGTGCTGTATGTTTCTAATCAGAAACGGAGTTAAATGCCAGGCTCTGTGTCTTTCCTACCAGCAAGGCTTCCTTTCAGGTAAACGCAGTCACTTTTCAGCTCAAACGAAGCTACATTGTTCACGAAGCTCACACGTTTTTCGCTCTTAACTGAAAAGCATTGCATGTTAGAGGACTTGTGGTTTGTATCAGTTTCAGATGCAGAGTTGAACTAGACATGGTACGTGTGTGTAGGAAACACAGTTCTTTTGTTCTGAGCCCACTCACGTTTCCCTCTGTATTAGAGACTCTAGAAAGCAACAGCGTGCTTCTTGCTCTAATGCAGAGTGTGTTTCATGAATGAGAACTGTGCTGTGTGTTTCCAATCAAAAACGGAGTTAAATGCCAGGCTCTGTGTTTTCCTACCAGCAAGACTTCGTTTCAGGTAACCGATGTCACTTTTCAGCTCAAACGAAACTACATTGTTCACAGTGCTCACACGTTTCTCGCTCTTAACTCAAAAGCATTGGATGTTAGAAGTTTGTGGTTTGTATCAGTTTCAGATGCAGAGTTGAACTAGATATGGTCCGTGTGTGTAGGAAACACAGTACTTTTGTTCTGAGCACGCTCACGTTTCCTTCTGTATTAGAGAATCTAGAAAGCAAGAGCGTGCTTCTTGCTCTAAACCAGAGTGTGTTTCATGGATGACAACTGTGCTGTGTGTTTCCAAGGAGGAACGGAGTTAAATGCCAGGCTCTGTGTCTTCCTACAAGCAAGACTTCGTTTCAGGTAAACTCAGTCACTTTTCAGCTCAAAGGAAGCTACATTGTTCACGAAGCTCACACGTATCTCGATCTTAACTGAAAAGCATTGCATGTTAGAGGACCTATGGTTTGTATCAGGTTCAGATGCAGAGTTGAACTAGATATGGTCCGTGTGTGTAGGAAACACAGTTCTTTTGTTCTGAGCACACTCACGTTTCCCTCTGTATTAGAGACTCTAGAAAGCAAGAGCGTGCTTCTTGCTCTAAAGCAGAGTGTGTTTCATGGATGAGAACTGTGCTGTGTGTTTCCAATCAGAAACGGAGTTAAATGCCAGGCTCTGTGTCTTCTAAAAGCAAGACCTCGTTTCAGGTAAAAGCAGTCACTTTTCAGCTCAAACGAAGCTACATTGTTCACCAAGCTCACAAGTTTTTCGCTCTTAACTGAAAAGCTTTGGATGTTAGAGGACCTGTGGTTTGTATCAGTTTCAGATGCAGAGTTGAACTAGATATGGTCCCTGTTTGTAGGAAACACATTTCTTTCGTTCTGAGCACACTCACGTTTCCCTCTGTATTAGAGACTCTAGAAAACAAGAGCGTGCTTCTTGCTCTAATGCAGAGTGTGTTTCATGGATGAGAACTGTGCTTGTCTTTCTCTTCAGAAACGGTGTTAAATGCCAGGCTCAGTGTCTTCCTACAAGCAAGACTTTGTTTCAGGAAAACGCAGTCACTTCTCAGCTCAAACGAAGCTGCATTGTTCACGACGCTCACACGTTTCTCGCTCTTAACTGAAAAGCATTGGATATTAGAGGACCTATGGTTTGTATCAGTTTCAGAAACAGAGTAGAACTAGATAGGGTACGTGTGTGTAGGAAAAACAGTTCTATTTTTCTGAGCACACTCATGTTTCCCTCTGTATTAGAGACTCTAGAAAGCAAGAGCGTGCTTCTTGCTCTAAAGCAGAGTGTGTGTCATGGATGAGAACTGTGCTGTGTGTTTCCAATCAGAAACGGAGTTAAATGCCAGGCTCTGTGTCTTCCTACCAGCAAGACTTCGTTTCAGGTAAACGCAGTCACTTTTCAGCTCAAACGAAGCTACATTGTTCAATAAGCTCACACGTTTTTCGCTCTTAACTGAAAAGCATTGCATGTTAGAGGACCTGTGGTTTGTATCATTTTCAGATGCAGAGTTGAACTAGATATGGTCCGTGTGTGTAGGAGACACAGTTCTTTTGTTCTGAGCACACTCACGTTTCCCTCTGTATTAGAAACTCTAGAAAGCAAGAGCGTGCTTCTTGCTCTAAAGCAGAGTGTGTTTCATGGATGAGAACTTTGCTGTGTGTTTCCAATCAGAAGCGGGGTTAAATGCCAGGCTCAGTTTCTTCCTACAAGCAAGACTTTGTTTCAGGTTAACCCAGTCACATTTCAGCTCAAAAGAAGCTACATTGTTAAGGACGCTCACATGTTTCTCCCTCTTAACTGAAAAGCTTTGGATGTTAGAGAACCTGTGGTTTGTATCAGTTTCAGATGCAGAGTTGAACTAGATATGGTCCCTGTGTGTAGGAAACACATTTCTTTCGTTCTGAGCACACTCACGTTTCCCTCTGAATTAGAGACTCCAGAAAACAAGAGCGTGCTTCTTGCTCTAATGCAGAGTGTGTTTCATGGATGAGAACTGTGCTTGTCTTTCTCTTCAGAAACGGAGTTAAATGCCAGGCTCAGTGTCTTCCTACAAGCAAGACTTTGTTTCAGGTAAACTCAGTCACTTTTCAACTCAAACGAAGCTACACTGTTCACGACGCTCACAGCTTTCTCTCTCTTAAATGAAAAGCATTGGATGTTAGAGGACCTGTGGTTTATATCAGTTTCAGATGCAGAGTAGAACTAGATATGCTCCGTGTGCGTAGGAAACACAGTTCTTTTGTTCAGAGCACACTCAGGTTTCTCTCTATATTAGAGACTCTAGAAAGCAAGAGCGTGCTTCTTGGTCTAAAGCAGAGTGTGTTTCATGGATGAGAACTGTGCTGTGTGTTTCCAATCAGAAACGGACTTAAATGCCAAGATCTGTGTCTTCCTACAAGCAAGACTTCATTTCAGGTAAACTCAGTCACTTTTCAGCTCAAAGGAAGCTGCATTGTTCACGACGTTCACACGTTTCTCACTCTTAACTGAAAAGCATTGGATGTTAGAGGACCTCTGGTTTGTATCAGTTTCAGAAACAGAGTAGAACTAGATATGGTCCGTGTGTGTAGGAAACACAGTTCTTTTGTTCTGAGCACACTCACGTTTCCCTCTGTATTAGAGACTCTAGAAAGTAAGAGCATGCTTCTTGCTCTAAAGCAGAGTGTGTTTCATGGATGAGAACTGTGCTGTATGTTTCTAATCAGAAACGGAGTTAAATGCCAGGCTCTGTGTCTTTCCTACCAGCAAGGCTTCCTTTCAGGTAAACGCAGTCACTTTTCAGCTCAAACGAAGCTACATTGTTCACGAAGCTCACACGTTTTTCGCTCTTAACTGAAAAGCATTGCATGTTAGAGGACTTGTGGTTTGTATCAGTTTCAGATGCAGAGTTGAACTAGACATGGTACGTGTGTGTAGGAAACACAGTTCTTTTGTTCTGAGCCCACTCACGTTTCCCTCTGTATTAGAGACACTAGAAAGCAACAGCGTGCTTCTTGCTCTAATGCAGAGTGTGTTTCATGAATGAGAACTGTGCTGTGTGTTTCCAATCAAAAACGGAGTTAAATGCCAGGCTCTGTGTTTTCCTACCAGCAAGACTTCGTTTCAGGTAACCGATGTCACTTTTCAGCTCAAACGAAACTACATTGTTCACAGTGCTCACACGTTTCTCGCTCTTAACTCAAAAGCATTGGATGTTAGAAGTTTGTGGTTTGTATCAGTTTCAGATGCAGAGTTGAACTAGATATGGTCCGTGTGTGTAGGAAACACAGTACTTTTGTTCTGAGCACGCTCACGTTTCCTTCTGTATTAGAGAATCTAGAAAGCAAGAGCGTGCTTCTTGCTCTAAACCAGAGTGTGTTTCATGGATGACAACTGTGCTGTGTGTTTCCAAGCAGGAACGGAGTTAAATGCCAGGCTCTGTGTCTTCCTACAAGCAAGACTTCGTTTCAGGTAAACTCAGTCACTTTTCAGCTCAAAGGAAGCTACATTGTTCACGAAGCTCACACGTATCTCGATCTTAACTGAAAAGCATTGCATGTTAGAGGACCTATGGTTTGTATCAGGTTCAGATGCAGAGTTGAACTAGATATGGTCCGTGTGTGTAGGAAACACAGTTCTTTTGTTCTGAGCACACTCACGTTTCCCTCTGTATTAGAGACTCTAGAAAGCAAGAGCGTGCTTCTTGCTCTAAAGCAGAGTGTGTTTCATGGATGAGAACTGTGCTGTGTGTTTCCAATCAGAAACGGAGTTAAATGCCAGGCTCTGTGTCTTCTAAAAGCAAGACCTCGTTTCAGGTAAAAGCAGTCACTTTTCAGCTCAAACGAAGCTACATTGTTCACCAAGCTCACAAGTTTTTCGCTCTTAACTGAAAAGCTTTGGATGTTAGAGGACCTGTGGTTTGTATCAGTTTCAGATGCAGAGTTGAACTAGATATGGTCCCTGTTTGTAGGAAACACATTTCTTTCGTTCTGAGCACACTCACGTTTCCCTCTGTATTAGAGACTCTAGAAAACAAGAGCGTGCTTCTTGCTCTAATGCAGAGTGTGTTTCATGGATGAGAACTGTGCTTGTCTTTCTCTTCAGAAACGGTGTTAAATGCCAGGCTCAGTGTCTTCCTACAAGCAAGACTTTGTTTCAGGAAAACGCAGTCACTTCTCAGCTCAAACGAAGCTGCATTGTTCACGACGCTCACACGTTTCTCGCTCTTAACTGAAAAGCATTGGATATTAGAGGACCTATGGTTTGTATCAGTTTCAGAAACAGAGTAGAACTAGATAGGGTACGTGTGTGTAGGAAAAACAGTTCTATTTTTCTGAGCACACTCACGTTTCCCTCTGTATTAGAAACTCTAGAAAGCAAGAGCGTGCTTCTTGCTCTAAAGCAGAGTGTGTTTCATGGATGAGAACTTTGCTGTGTGTTTCCAATCAGAAGCGGGGTTAAATGCCAGGCTCAGTTTCTTCCTACAAGCAAGACTTTGTTTCAGGTTAACCCAGTCACATTTCAGCTCAAAAGAAGCTACATTGTTAAGGACGCTCACATGTTTCTCCCTCTTAACTGAAAAGCTTTGGATGTTAGAGGACCTGTGGTTTGTATCAGTTTCAGATGCAGAGTTGAACTAGATATGGTCCCTGTGTGTAGGAAACACAGTACTTTTGTTCTGAGCACACTCACGTTTCCCTCTGTATTAGAGACTCTAGAATGCAAGAGCGTTCATCTTGCTCTAAAGCAGAGTGTGTTTCATGGATGAGAACTGTGCTGTGTGTTTCCAATCAGAAACGGACTTAAATGCCAAGATCTGTGTCTTCCTACAAGCAAGACTTCATTTCAGGTAAACACAGTCACTTTTCAGCTCAAAAGAAGCTACATTGTTAATGACGCTCACATGTTTCTCCCTCTTAAATGAAAAGCATTGGATGTTAGAGGACCTGTGATTTGTATCAGTTTCAGAAACAGAGTTGAACTAGATATGGTATGTGTGTGTAGGAAACACAGTTCTTTTGTTCAGAGCACACTCAGGTTACTCTCTATATTAGAGACACTAGAAAGCAAGAGCGTGCTTCTTGCTCTAAAGCAGAGTGTGTTTCATGGATGAGAACTTTGCTGTGTGTTTCCAATCAGAAGCGCAGTTAAATGCCAGGCTCACTTTCTTCCTACAAGCAAGACTTTGTTTCAGGTTACCCCAGTCACATTTCAGCTCAAATGAAGCTACATTGTTCAAGAAGTTCACACGTTTTTCGCTCTTAACTGAAAGGCATTGCATGTTACAGGACCTGTGGTTTGTATCAGTTTCAGATGCAGAGTTGAACTAGATATGGTCCGTGTGTGTAGGAGACACAGTTCTTTTGTTCTGAGCACACTCACGTTTCCCTCTGTATTAGAGACTCTAGAAAGCAAGAGCGTGCTTCTTGCTCTAAAGCAGAGTGTGTTTCATGGATGAGAACTGTGCTGTGTCTTTCTCTTCAGAAACGGAGTTAAATGCCAGGCTCTGTGTCTTCCTACAAGCAAGACTTCGTTTCAGGCAAATGCAGTCACTTTTCAGCTCAAACGAAGCTACATTGTTCACGAAGCTCACATGTTTCTCCCTCTTAAATGAAAAGCATTGGATGTTAGAGGACCTGTGGTTTGTATCAGTTTCAGAAACAGAGTTGAACTAGATATGGTACGTGTGTGTAGGAAACACAGTTCTTTTGTTCTGAGCACACTCATGTTTCCCTCTGTATTAGAGACTCTAGAAAGCAAGAGTGTGTTTATTGCTCTAAAGCAGAGTGTGTTTCATGGATGAGAACTGTGCTGTGTGTTTCCAATCAGAAACGGAGTTAAATGCCAGGCTCTGTGTCTTCCTAAAAGCAAGACTTCATTTCAGGTAAACTCAGTCACTTTTCAGCTCAAAGGAAGCTGCATTGTTCACGACGTTCACACGTTTCTCACTCTTAACTGAAAAGCATTGGATGTTTGAGGACCTCTGGTTTGTATCAGTTTCAGAAACAGAGTAGAACTAGATATGGTCCGTGTGTGTAGGAAACACAGTTCTTTTGTTCTGAGCACACTCACGTTTCCCTCTGTATTAGAGACTCTAGAAAGTAAGAGCATGCTTCTTGCTCTAAAGCAGAGTGTGTTTCATGGATGAGAACTGTGCTGTATGTTTCTAATCAGAAACGGAGTTAAATGCCAGGCTCTGTGTCTTTCCTACCAGCAAGGCTTCCTTTCAGGTAAACGCAGTCACTTTTCAGCTCAAACGAAGCTACATTGTTCACGAAGCTCACACGTTTTTCGCTCTTAACTGAAAAGCATTGCATGTTAGAGGACTTGTGGTTTGTATCAGTTTCAGATGCAGAGTTGAACTAGACATGGTACGTGTGTGTAGGAAACACAGTTCTTTTGTTCTGAGCCCACTCACGTTTCCCTCTGTATTAGAGACTCTAGAAAGCAACAGCGTGCTTCTTGCTCTAATGCAGAGTGTGTTTCATGAATGAGAACTGTGCTGTGTGTTTCCAATCAAAAACGGAGTTAAATGCCAGGCTCTGTGTTTTCCTACCAGCAAGACTTCGTTTCAGGTAAAAGCAGTCACTTTTCAGCTCAAACGAAGCTACATTGTTCACCAAGCTCACAAGTTTTTCGCTCTTAACTGAAAAGCTTTGGATGTTAGAGGACCTGTGGTTTGTATCAGTTTCAGATGCAGAGTTGAACTAGATATGGTCCCTGTTTGTAGGAAACACATTTCTTTCGTTCTGAGCACACTCACGTTTCCCTCTGTATTAGAGACTCTAGAAAACAAGAGCGTGCTTCTTGCTCTAATGCAGAGTGTGTTTCATGGATGAGAACTGTGCTTGTCTTTCTCTTCAGAAACGGTGTTAAATGCCAGGCTCAGTGTCTTCCTACAAGCAAGACTTTGTTTCAGGAAAACGCAGTCACTTCTCAGCTCAAACGAAGCTGCATTGTTCACGACGCTCACACGTTTCTCGCTCTTAACTGAAAAGCATTGGATATTAGAGGACCTATGGTTTGTATCAGTTTCAGAAACAGAGTAGAACTAGATAGGGTACGTGTGTGTAGGAAAAACAGTTCTATTTTTCTGAGCACACTCATGTTTCCCTCTGTATTAGAGACTCTAGAAAGCAAGAGCGTGCTTCTTGCTCTAAAGCAGAGTGTGTGTCATGGATGAGAACTGTGCTGTGTGTTTCCAATCAGAAACGGAGTTAAATGCCAGGCTCTGTGTCTTCCTACCAGCAAGACTTCATTTCAGGTAAACGTAGTCACTTTTCAGCTCAAACGAAGCTACATTGTTCACTAAGCTCACACGTTTTTCGCTCTTAACTGAAAAGCATTGCATGTTAGAGGACCTGTGGTTTGTATCATTTTCAGATGCAGAGTTGAACTAGATATGGTCCGTGTGTGTAGGAGACACAGTTCTTTTGTTCTGAGCACACTCACGTTTCCCTCTGTATTAGAAACTCTAGAAAGCAAGAGCGTGCTTCTTGCTCTAAAGCAGAGTGTGTTTCATGGATGAGAACTTTGCTGTGTGTTTCCAATCAGAAGTGGGGTTAAATGCCAGGCTCAGTTTCTTCCTACAAGCAAGACTTTGTTTCAGGTTAACCCAGTCACATTTCAGCTCAAAAGAAGCTACATTGTTAAGGACGCTCACATGTTTCTCCCTCTTAACTGAAAAGCTTTGGATGTTAGAGGACCTGTGGTTTGTATCAGTTTCAGATGCAGAGTTGAACTAGATATGGTCCCTGTGTGTAGGAAACACATTTCTTTCGTTCTGAGCACACTCACGTTTCCCTCTGAATTAGAGACTCCAGAAAACAAGAGCGTGCTTCTTGCTCTAATGCAGAGTGTGTTTCATGGATGAGAACTGTGCTTGTCTTTCTCTTCAGAAACGGAGTTAAATGCCAGGCTCAGTGTCTTCCTACAAGCAAGACTTTGTTTCAGGTAAACTCAGTCACTTTTCAACTCAAACGAAGCTACACTGTTCACGACACTCACAGCTTTCTCTCTCTTAAATGAAAAGCATTGGATGTTAGAGGACCTGTGGTTTATATCAGTTTCAGATGCAGAGTAGAACTAGATATGCTCCGTGTGCGTAGGAAACACAGTTCTTTTGTTCAGAGCACACTCAGGTTTCTCTCTATATTAGAGACTCTAGAAAGCAAGAGCGTGCTTCTTGGTCTAAAGCAGAGTGTGTTTCATGGATTAGAACTGTGCTGTGTGTTTCCAATCAGAAACGGAGTTAAATGCCAGGCTCTGTGTCTTCCTACAAGCATGATGTCGTTTCAGGAAAACGCAGTCACTTTTCAGCTCAACTGAAGCAACATTGTTCAAGAAGTTCACACGTTTTTCGCTCTTAACTGAAAAGCATTGCATGTTACAGGACCTGTGGTTTGTATCAGTTTCAGATGCAGAGTTGAACTAAATATGGTCCGTGTGTGTAGGAGACACAGTTCTTTTGTTCTGAGCACACTCACGTTTCCCTCTGTATTAGAGACTCTAGAATGCAAGAGCGTTCATCTTGCTCTAAAGCAGAGTGTGTTTCATGGATGAGAACTGTGCTGTGTGTTTCCAATCAGAAACGGACTTAAATGCCAAGATCTGTGTATTCCTACAAGCAAGACTTCATTTCAGGTAAACACAGTCTCTTTTCAGCTCAAAAGAAGCTACATTGTTAATGACGCTCACATGTTTCTCCCTCTTAAATGAAAAGCATTGGATGTTAGAGGACCTGTGATTTGTATCAGTTTCAGAAACAGAGTTGAACTAGATATGGTATGTGTGTGTAGGAAACACAGTTCTTTTGTTCTGAGCACACTCATGTTTCCCTCTGTATTAGAGACTCTAGAAAGCAAGAGCGTGTTTCTTGCTCTAAAGCAGAGTGTGTTTCATGGATGAGAACTGTGCTGTGTGTTTCCAATCAGAAACGGAGTTAAATGCCAGGCTCTGTGTCTTCCTACCAGCAAGACTTCGTTTCAGGTAAATGCAGTCACTTTTCAGCTCAAACGAAGCTACATTGTTCAAGAAGTTCACACGTTTTTCGCTCTTAACTAAAAAGCTTTGGATATTAGAGGACCTGTGGTTTGTATCAGTTTCAGATGCAGAGTTGAACTAGATATGGTCCCTGTGTGTAGGAAACAAATTTCTTTCGTTCTGAGCACACTCACGTTTCCCTCTGAATTAGAGACTCTAGAAAACAAGAGCGTGCTTCTTGCTCTAATGCAGAGTGTGTTTCATGGATGAGAACTGTGCTTGTCTCTCTCTTCAGAAATGGAGTTAAATGCCAGGCTCAGTGTCTTCCTACAAGCAAGACTTTGTTTCAGGTAAACTCAGTCACTTTTCAACTCAAACGAAGCTACACTGTTCACGACGCTCACAGGTTTCTCTCTCTTAAATGAAAAGCATTGGATGTTAGAGGACCTGTGGTTTATATCAGTTTCAGATGCAGAGTAGAACTAGATATGCTCCGTGTGCGTAGGAAACACAGTTCTTTTGTTCAGAGCACACTCAGGTTTCTCTCTATATTAGAGACTCTAGAAAGCAAGAGCGTGCTTCTTGGTCTAAAGCAGAGTGTGTTTCATGGATTAGAACTGTGCTGTGTGTTTCCAATCAGAAACGGAGTTAAATGCCAGACTCTGTGTCTTCCTACATGCAAGATGTCGTTTCAGGAAAATGCAGTCACTTTTCAGCTCAAATGAAGCAACATTGTTCAAGAAGTTCACACGTTTTTTGCTCTTAACTGAAAAGCATTGCATGTTACAGGACCTGTGGTTTGTATCAGTTTCAGATGCAGAGTTGAACTAGATATGGTCCGTGTGTGTAGGAGACACAGTTCTTTTGTTCTGAGCACACTCACGTTTCCCTCTGTATTAGAGACTCTAGAATGCAAGAGCATTCATCTTGCTCTAAAGCAGAGTGTGTTTCATGGATGAGAATTGTGCTGTGTGTTTCCAATCAGAAACGGACTTAAATGCCAGGATCTGTGTCTTCCTCCAAGCAAGACTTCATTTCAGGTAAACACAGTCACTTTTCGCTCAAAAGAAGCTACATTGTTAATGACGCTCACATGTTTCTCCCTCTTAAATGAAAAGCATTGGATGTTAGAGGACCTGTGATTTGTATCAGTTTCAGATGCAGAGTTGAACTAGATATGGTCCCTGTGTGTAGGAAACACATTTCTTTCGTTCTGAGCACACTCACGTTTCCCTCTCTATTAGAGACTCTAGAAAACAAGAGCGTGCTTCTGCTCTAATGCAGAGTGTGTTTCATGGATGAGAACTGTGCTTGTCTTTCTATTCAGAAACGGTGTTAAATGCCAGGCTCAGTGTCTTCCTACAAGCAAGACTTTGTTTCAGGAAAACGCATTCAATTCTCAGCTCAAACGAAGCTGCATTGTTCACGACGCTCACATGTTTCTCGCTCTTAACTGTAAAGCATTGGATATTAGAGGACCTGTGGTTTGTATCAGTTTCAGAAACAGAGTAGAACTAGATAGGGTACGTGTGTGTAGGAAAAACAGTTCTTTTGTTCTGAGCACACTCATGTTTTCCTCTGTATTAGAGACTCTAGAAAGCAAGAGCGTGCTTCTTGCTCTAAAGCAGAGTGTGTGTCATTGATGAGAACTGTGCTGTGTGTTTCCAATCAGAAACGGAGTTAAATGCCAGGCTCTGTGTCTACCTACCAGCAAGACTTCGTTTCAGGTAAACGCAGTCACTTTTCAGCTCAAAGGAAGCTACATTGTTCACTAAGCTCACTCGTTTTTCGCTCTTAACTGAAAAGCATTGCATGTTAGAGGACCTGTGGTTTGTATCATTTTCAGATGCAGAGTTGAACTAGATATGGTCCGTGTGTGTAGGAGACACAGTTCTTTTGTTCTGAGCACACTCACGTTTCCCTCTGTATTAGAAACTCTAGAAAGAAAGAGCGTGCTTCTTGCTCTAAAGCAGAGTGTGTTTCATGGATGAGAACTTTGCTGTGTGTTTCCAATCAGAAGCGGAGTTAAATGCCAGGCTCAGTTTCTTCCTACAAGCAAGACTTTGTTTCAGGTTAACCCAGTCACATTTCAGCTCAAACGAAACTACATTGTTCACAACGCTCACACGTTTCTCGCTCTTAACTGAAAAGCATTGGATGTTAGAAGACATGTGGTTTGTATCAGTTTCAGAAGCAGAGTTGAACTAGATATGGTACGTGTGTGTAGGAAACACAGTTCTTTTGTTCTGAGCACATTCATGTTTCCCTCTGTATTAGAATCTAGAAAGCAACAGCGGGCTTCTTGGTCTAAAGCAGAGTGTGTTTCATGGATGAGAACTGTGCTGTGTGTTTCCAATCAGAAACGGAGTTAAATGCCAGGCTCTGTGTCTTCACACAGCAAGATGTCGTTTCAGGAAAACACAGTCACTTTTCAGCTCAAATGAAGTTACATTGTTCAAGAAGTTCACACGTTTTTCGTCTTAACTGAAAAGCATTGCATGTTACAGGACCTGTGGTTTTTATCAGTTTCAGATGCCGAGTTGAACTAGATATGGTCCGTGTGTGTAGGAGACTCAGTTCTTTTTTTCTGATCACACTCACGTTTCCCTCTGTATTAGAGACTCTAG
Organism: Onychomys leucogaster; assembly: GCA_949786385.1. NCBI lineage: Eukaryota > Metazoa > Chordata > Mammalia > Rodentia > Cricetidae > Onychomys > Onychomys leucogaster. The sequence continues at coordinate 83,739 of CATKUP010000004.1, forward strand.
AAAGCAAGAGCGTGCTTCTTGCTCTAAAGCAGAGTGTGTTTCATGGATGAGAACTGTGCTGTGTGTTTCCAATCCGAAACGGAGTTAAATGCCAGGCTCTGTGTCTTCCTAAAAGCAAGACTTCGTTTCAGGTAAACTCAGTCACTTTTAAGCTCAAACGAAGCTACATTGTTCATGAAGCTCACAAGTATCTCGATCATAAATGAAAAGCATTGCATGTTAGAGTACCTATGGTTTGTATCAGTTTCAGATGCAGAGTTGAACTAGATATGGTCCGTGTGTGTAGGAAACACAGTTCTTTTGTTCTGAGCACACTCACGTTTCCCTCTGTATTAGAGACTCTAGAATGCAAGAGCGTTCATCTTGCTCTAAAGCAGAGTGTGTTTCATGGAAGAGAACTGTGCTGTGTGTTTCCAATCAGAACCGGAGTTAAATGACAGGCTCTGTGTCTTCCTACCAGCAAGACTTCGTTTCAGGTAAATGCAGACACTTTTAAGCTCAAACGAAGCTACATTGTTCACGAAGCTCACACGTTTCTCGCTCTTAACTGAAAAGCATTGGATGTTAGAAGACCTGTGGTTTGTATCAGTTTCAGAAACAGAGTTGAACTAGATATGGTACGTGTGTGTAGGAAACACAGTTCTTTTGTTCTGAGCACATTCATGTTTCCCTCCGTATTAGAGACTCTAGAAAGCAACAGCGTGCTTCTTGCTCTAAAGCAGAGTGTGATTCATGGATGAGAACTGTGCTGTGTGTTTCCAATCAGAAACAGAGTTAAATGCCCGGCTCTGTGTCTTTCTACAAGCAAGACTTCGTTTCAGGTAAACACAGTCATTTTTCAGCTCAAACGAAGCTACATTGTTCATGAAGCTCACACGTTTCTCGATCTTAACTGAAAAGCATTGCATGTTAGAGGACCTATGGTTTGTATAATTTTCAAATGCAGAGTTGAGCTAGATATGGTCCGTGTGTGTAGGAAACACAGTTCTTTTGTTTGAGCACACTCACGTTTCCCTCTGTATTAGAGACTCTAGAAAGCAACAGCGTGCTTCTTGCTCTAAAGCAGAGTGTGTTTCATGGATGAGAACTGTGCTGTGTGTTTCCAATCAGAAACGGAGTTAAATGCCAGGCTCTGTGTCTTCCTACCAGCAAGACTTCGTTTCAGGTAAACGCAGTCACTTTTCAGCTCAAACGAAGATACATTGTTCACGAAGCTCACACGTTTTTTGCTCTTAACTGAAAAGCATTGCATGTTAGAGGACCTGTGGTTTGTATCAGTTTCAGATGCAGAGTTGAACTAGATATGGTCCGTGTGTGTAGGAAACACAGTTCTTTTGTTCTGAGCACAATCACATTTCCCTCTGTATTAGAGACTCTAGAAAGCAAGAGCGTGCTTCTTGCTCTAAAGCAGAGTATGTTTCATGGATGAGAACTGTTCTGTGTGTTTCCAATCAGAAACGGAGTTAAATGCCAGGCTCTGTGTCTTCTAAAGCAAGACCTCGTTTCAGGTAAAAGCAGTCACTTTTCAGCTCAAACGAAGCTACATTGTTCACGAAGCTCACAAGTTTTTCGCTCTTAACTAAAAAGCTTTGGATGTTAGAGGACCTGTGGTTTGTATCAGTTTCAGATGCAGAGTTGAACTAGATATGGTCCCTGTGTGTAGGAAACACATTTCTTTCGTTCTGAGCACACTCACGTTTCCCTCTCTATTAGAGACTCTAGAAAACAAGAGCGTGCTTCTTGCTCTAATGCAGAGTGTGTTTCATGGATGAGAACTGTGCTTGTCTTTCTCTTCAGAAACGGAGTTAAATGCCAGGCTCAGTGTCTTCCTACAAGCAAGACTTTGTTTCAGGTAAACTCAGTCACTTTTCAACTCAAACGAAGCTACACTGTTCACGACGCTCACAGGTTTCTCTCTCTTAAATGAAAAGCATTGGATGTTAGAGGACCTGTGGTTTATATCAGTTTCAGATGCAGAGTAGAACTAGATATGCTCCGTGTGCGTAGGAAACACAGTTCTTTTGTTCAGAGCACACTCAGGTTTCTCTCTATATTAGAGACTCTAGAAAGCAAGAGCGTGCTTCTTGGTCTAAAGCAGAGTGTGTTTCATGGATTAGAACTGTGCTGTGTGTTTCCAATCAGAAACGGAGTTAAATGCCAGACTCTGTGTCTTCCTACAAGCAAGATGTCGTTTCAGGAAAATGCAGTCACTTTTCAGCTCAAATGAAGCAACATTGTTCAAGAAGTTCACACGTTTTTCGCTCTTAACTGAAAAGCATTGCATGTTACAGGACCTGTGGTTTGTATCAGTTTCAGATGCAGAGTTGAACTAGATATGGTCCGTGTGTGTAGGAGACACAGTTCTTTTGTTCTGAGCACACTCACGTTTCCCTCTGTATTAGAGACTCTAGAATGCAAGAGCATTCATCTTGCTCTAAAGCAGAGTGTGTTTCATGGATGAGAACTGTGCTGTGTGTTTCCAATCAGAAACGGACTTAAATGCCAGGATCTGTGTCTTCCTCCAAGCAAGACTTCATTTCAGGTAAACACAGTCACTTTTCAGCTCAAAAGAAGCTACATTGTTAATGACGCTCACATGTTTCTCCCTCTTAAATGAAAAGCATTGGATGTTAGAGGACCTGTGATTTGTATCAGTTTCAGATGCAGAGTTGAACTAGATATGGTCCCTGTGTGTAGGAAACACATTTCTTTCGTTCTGAGCACACTCACGTTTCCCTCTCTATTAGAGACTCTAGAAAACAAGAGCGTGCTTCTGCTCTAATGCAGAGTGTGTTTCATGGATGAGAACTGTGCTTGTCTTTCTATTCAGAAACGGTGTTAAATGCCAGGCTCAGTGTCTTCCTACAAGCAAGACTTTGTTTCAGGAAAACGCAGTCACTTCTCAGCTCAAACGAAGCTGCATTGTTCACGACGCTCACATGTTTCTCGCTCTTAACTGAAAAGCATTGGATATTAGAGGACCTGTGGTTTGTATCAGTTTCAGAAACAGAGTAGAACTAGATAGGGTACGTGTGTGTAGGAAAAACAGTTCTTTTGTTCTGAGCACACTCATGTTTTCCTCTATATTAGAGACTCTAGAAAGCAAGAGCGTGCTTCTTGCTCTAAAGCAGAGTGTGTGTCATTGATGAGAACTGTGCTGTGTGTTTCCAATCAGAAACGGAGTTAAATGCAAGGCTCTGTGTCTACCTACCAGCAAGACTTCGTTTCAGGTAACCGCAGTCACTTTTCAGCTCAAAGGAAGCTACATTGTTCACTAAGCTCACTCGTTTTTCGCTCTTAACTGAAAAGCATTGCATGTTAGAGGACCTGTGGTTTGTATCATTTTCAGATGCAGAGTTGAACTAGATATGGTCCGTGTGTGTAGGAGACACAGTTCTTTTGTTCTGAGCACACTCACGTTTCCCTCTGTATTAGAAACTCTAGAAAGAAAGAGCGTGCTTCTTGCTCTAAAGCAGAGTGTGTTTCATGGATGAGAACTTTGCTGTGTGTTTCCAATCAGAAGCGGAGTTAAATGCCAGGCTCAGTTTCTTCCTACAAGCAAGACTTTGTTTCAGGTTAACCCAGTCACATTTCAGCTCAAACGAAACTACATTGTTCACAACGCTCACACGTTTCTCGCTCTTAACTGAAAAGCATTGGATGTTAGAAGACATGTGGTTTGTATCAGTTTCAGAAGCAGAGTTGAACTAGATATGGTACGTGTGTGTAGGAAACACAGTTCTTTTGTTCTGAGCACATTCATGTTTTCCTCTGTATTAGACTCTAGAAAGCAACAGCGGGCTTCTTGGTCTAAAGCAGAGTGTGTTTCATGGATGAGAACTGTGCTGTGTGTTTCCAATCAGAAACGGAGTTAAATGCCAGGCTCTGTGTCTTCACACAGCAAGATGTCGTTTCAGGAAAACACAGTCACTTTTCAGCTCAAATGAAGTTACATTGTTCAAGAAGTTCACACGTTTTTCGTCTTAACTGAAAAGCATTGCATGTTACAGGACCTGTGGTTTGTATCAGTTTCAGATGCAGAGTTGAACTAGATATGGTCCGTGTGTGTAGGAGACTCAGTTCTTTTTTTCTGATCACACTCACGTTTCCCTCTGTATTAGAGACTCTAGAAAGCAAGAGCGTGCTTCTTGCTCTAAAGCAGAGTGTGTTTCATGGATGAGAACTGTGCTGTGTGTTTCCAATCCGAAACGGAGTTAAATGCCAGGCTCTGTGTCTTCCTAAAAGCAAGACTTCGTTTCAGGTAAACTCAGTCACTTTTAAGCTCAAACGAAGCTACATTGTTCATGAAGCTCACAAGTATCTCGATCTTAAATGAAAAGCATTGCATGTTAGAGTACCTATGGTTTGTATCAGTTTCAGATGCAGAGTTGAACTAGATATGGTCCGTGTGTGTAGGAACCACAGTTCTTTTGTTCTGAGCACACTCACGTTTCCCTCTGTATTAGAGACTCTAGAATGCAAGAGCGTTCATCTTGCTCTAAAGCAGAGTGTGTTTCATGGAAGAGAACTGTGCTGTGTGTTTCCAATCAGAACCGGAGTTAAATGACAGGCTCTGTGTCTTCCTACCAGCAAGACTTCGTTTCAGGTAAATGCAGACACTTTTAAGCTCAAACGAAGCTACATTGTTCACGAAGCTCACACGTTTCTCGCTCTTAACTGAAAAGCATTGGATGTTAGAAGACCTGTGGTTTGTATCAGTTTCAGAAACAGAGTTGAACTAGATATGGTACGTGTGTGTAGGAAACACAGTTCTTTTGTTCTGAGCACATTCATGTTTCCCTCCGTATTAGAGACTCTAGAAAGCAACAGCGTGCTTCTTGCTCTAAAGCAGAGTGTGATTCATGGATGAGAACTGTGCTGTGTGTTTCCAATCAGAAACAGAGTTAAATGCCCGGCTCTGTGTCTTTCTACAAGCAAGACTTCGTTTCAGGTAAACACAGTCATTTTTCAGCTCAAACGAAGCTACATTGTTCATGAAGCTCACACGTTTCTCGATCTTAACTGAAAAGCATTGCATGTTAGAGGACCTATGGTTTGTATAATTTTCAAATGCAGAGTTGAGCTAGATATGGTCCGTGTGTGTAGGAAACACAGTTCTTTTGTTTGAGCACACTCACGTTTCCCTCTGTATTAGAGACTCTAGAAAGCAACAGCGTGCTTCTTGCTCTAAAGCAGAGTGTGTTTCATGGATGAGAACTGTGCTGTGTGTTTCCAATCAGAAACGGAGTTAAATGCCAGGCTCTGTGTCTTCCTACCAGCAAGACTTCGTTTCAGGTAAACGCAGTCACTTTTCAGCTCAAACGAAGCTACATTGTTCACGAAGCTCACACGTTTTTTGCTCTTAACTGAAAAGCATTGCATGTTAGAGGACCTGTGGTTTGTATCAGTTTCAGATGCAGAGTTGAACTAGATATGGTCCGTGTGTGTAGGAAACACAGTTCTTTTGTTCTGAGCACAATCACATTTCCCTCTGTATTAGAGACTCTAGAAAGCAAGAGCGTGCTTCTTGCTCTAAAGCAGAGTATGTTTCATGGATGAGAACTGTTCTGTGTGTTTCCAATCAGAAACGGAGTTAAATGCCAGGCTCTGTGTCTTCTAAAGCAAGACCTTGTTTCAGGTAAAAGCAGTCACTTTTCAGCTCAAACGAAGCTACATTGTTCACGAAGCTCACAAGTTTTTCGCTCTTAATTAAAAAGCTTTGGATGTTAGAGGACCTGTGGTTTGTATCAGTTTCAGATGCAGAGTTGAACTAGATATGGTCCCTGTGTGTAGGAAACACATTTCTTTCGTTCTGAGCACACTCACGTTTCCCTCTCTATTAGAGACTCTAGAAAACAAGAGCGTGCTTCTTGCTCTAATGCAGAGTGTGTTTCATGGATGAGAACTGTGCTTGTCTTTCTCTTCAGAAACGGAATTAAATGCCAGGCTCAGTGTCTTCCTACAAGCAAGACTTTGTTTCAGGTAAACTCAGTCACTTTTCAACTCAAACGAAGCTACACTGTTCACGACGCTCACAGGTTTCTCTCTCTTAAATGAAAAGCATTGGATGTTAGAGGACCTGTGGTTTATATCAGTTTCAGATGCAGAGTAGAACTAGATATGCTCCGTGTGCGTAGGAAACACAGTTCTTTTGTTCAGAGCACACTCAGGTTTCTCTCTATATTAGAGACTCTAGAAAGCAAGAGCGTGCTTCTTGGTCTAAAGCAGAGTGTGTTTCATGGATTAGAACTGTGCTGTGTGTTTCCAATCAGAAACGGAGTTAAATGCCAGACTCTGTGTCTTCCTACAAGCAAGATGTCGTTTCAGGAAAATGCAGTCACTTTTCAGCTCAAATGAAGCAACATTGTTCAAGAAGTTCACACGTTTTTCGCTCTTAACTGAAAAGCATTGCATGTTACAGGACCTGTGGTTTGTATCAGTTTCAGATGCAGAGTTGAACTAGATATGGTCCGTGTGTGTAGGAGACACAGTTCTTTTGTTCTGAGCACACTCACGTTTCCCTCTGTATTAGAGACTCTAGAATGCAAGAGCATTCATCTTGCTCTAAAGCAGAGTGTGTTTCATGGATGAGAACTGTGCTGTGTGTTTCCAATCAGAAACGGACTTAAATGCCAGGATCTGTGTCTTCCTCCAAGCAAGACTTCATTTCAGGTAAACACAGTCACTTTTCAGCTCAAAAGAAGCTACATTGTTAATGACGCTCACATGTTTCTCCCTCTTAAATGAAAAGCATTGGATGTTAGAGGACCTGTGATTTGTATCAGTTTCAGATGCAGAGTTGAACTAGATATGGTCCCTGTGTGTAGGAAACACATTTCTTTCGTTCTGAGCACACTCACGTTTCCCTCTCTATTAGAGACTCTAGAAAACAAGAGCGTGCTTCTGCTCTAATGCAGAGTGTGTTTCATGGATGAGAACTGTGCTTGTCTTTCTATTCAGAAACGGTGTTAAATGCCAGGCTCAGTGTCTTCCTACAAGCAAGACTTTGTTTCAGGAAAACGCAGTCACTTCTCAGCTCAAACGAAGCTGCATTGTTCACGACGCTCACATGTTTCTCGCTCTTAACTGAAAAGCATTGGATATTAGAGGACCTGTGGTTTGTATCAGTTTCAGAAACAGAGTAGAACTAGATAGGGTACGTGTGTGTAGGAAAAACAGTTCTTTTGTTCTGAGCACACTCATGTTTTCCTCTGTATTAGAGACTCTAGAAAGCAAGAGCGTGCTTCTTGCTCTAAAGCAGAGTGTGTGTCATTGATGAGAACTGTGCTGTGTGTTTCCAATCAGAAACGGAGTTAAATGCAAGGCTCTGTGTCTACCTACCAGCAAGACTTCGTTTCAGGTAAACGCAGTCACTTTTCAGCTCAAAGGAAGCTACATTGTTCACTAAGCTCACTCGTTTTTCGCTCTTAACTGAAAAGCATTGCATGTTAGAGGACCTGTGGTTTGTATCATTTTCAGATGCAGAGTTGAACTAGATATGGTCCGTGTGTGTAGGAGACACAGTTCTTTTGTTCTGAGCACACTCACGTTTCCCTCTGTATTAGAAACTCTAGAAAGAAAGAGCGTGCTTCTTGCTCTAAAGCAGAGTGTGTTTCATGGATGAGAACTTGGCTGTGTGTTTCCAATCAGAAGCGGAGTTAAATGCCAGGCTCAGTTTCTTCCTACAAGCAAGACTTTGTTTCAGGTTAACCCAGTCACATTTCAGCTCAAACGAAACTACATTGTTCACAACGCTCACACGTTTCTCGCTCTTAACTGAAAAGCATTGGATGTTAGAAGACATGTGGTTTGTATCAGTTTCAGAAGCAGAGTTGAACTAGATATGGTACGTGTGTGTAGGAAACACTGTTCTTTTGTTCTGAGCACATTCATGTTTCCCTCTGTATTAGACTCTAGAAAGCAACAGCGTGCTTCTTGGTCTAAAGCAGAGTGTGTTTCATGGATGAGAACTGTGCTGTGTGTTTCCAATCAGAAACGGAGTTAAATGCCCGGCTCTGTGTCTTCCTACAAGCAAGATGTCGTTTCAGGAAAACGCAGTCACTTTTCAGCTCAAATGAAGTTACATTGTTCAAGAAGTTCACACGTTTTTCGTCTTAACTGAAAAGCATTGCATGTTACAGGACCTGTGGTTTGTATCAGTTTCAGATGCCGAGTTGAACTAGATATGGTCCGTGTGTGTAGGAGACTCAGTTCTTTTTTTCTGAGCACACTCACGTTTCCCTCTGTATTAGAGACTCTAGAAAGCAAGGGCTTGCTTCTTGCTCTAAAGCAGAGTGTGTTTCATGGATGAGAACTGTGCTGTGTGTTTCCAATCCGAAACGGAGTTAAATGCCAGGCTCTGTGTCTTCCTAAAAGCAAGACTTTGTTTCAGGTAAACTCAGTCACTTTTCAACTCAAACGAAGCTACACTGTTCACGACGCTCAAAGGTTTCTCTCTCTTAAATGAAAAGCATTGGATGTTAGAGGACCTGTGGTTTATATCAGTTTCAGATGCAGAGTAGAACTAGATATGCTCCGTGTGCGTAGGAAACACAGTTCTTTTGTTCAGAGCACACTCAGGTTTCTCTCTATATTAGAGACTCTAGAAAGCAAGAGCGTGCTTCTTGGTCTAAAGCAGAGTGTGTTTCATGGATTAGAACTGTGCTGTGTGTTTCCAATCAGAAACGGAGTTAAATGCCAGACTCTGTGTCTTCCTACAAGCAAGATGTCGTTTCAGGAAAATGCAGTCACTTTTCAGCTCAAATGAAGCAACATTGTTCAAGAAGTTCACACGTTTTTCGCTCTTAACTGAAAAGCATTGCATGTTACAGGACCTGTGGTTTGTATCAGTTTCAGATGCAGAGTTGAACTAGATATGGTCCGTGTGTGTAGGAGACACAGTTCTTTTGTTCTGAGCACACTCACGTTTCCCTCTGTATTAGAGACTCTAGAATGCAAGAGCATTCATCTTGCTCTAAAGCAGAGTGTGTTTCATGGATGAGAATTGTGCTGTGTGTTTCCAATCAGAAACGGACTTAAATGCCAGGATCTGTGTCTTCCTCCAAGCAAGACTTCATTTCAGGTAAACACAGTCACTTTTCAGCTCAAAAGAAGCTACATTGTTAATGACGCTCACATGTTTCTCCCTCTTAAATGAAAAGCATTGGATGTTAGAGGACCTGTGATTTGTATCAGTTTCAGATGCAGAGTTGAACTAGATATGGTCCCTGTGTGTAGGAAACACATTTCTTTCGTTCTGAGCACACTCACGTTTCCCTCTCTATTAGAGACTCTAGAAAACAAGAGCGTGCTTCTGCTCTAATGCAGAGTGTGTTTCATGGATGAGAACTGTGCTTGTCTTTCTATTCAGAAACGGTGTTAAATGCCAGGCTCAGTGTCTTCCTACAAGCAAGACTTTGTTTCAGGAAAACGCAGTCACTTCTCAGCTCAAACGAAGCTGCATTGTTCACGACGCTCACATGTTTCTCGCTCTTAACTGTAAAGCATTGGATATTAGAGGACCTGTGGTTTGTATCAGTTTCAGAAACAGAGTAGAACTAGATAGGGTACGTGTGTGTAGGAAAAACAGTTCTTTTGTTCTGAGCACACTCATGTTTCCCTCTGTATTAGAGACTCTAGAAAGCAAGAGTGTGTTTATTGCTCTAAAGCAGAGTGTGTTTCATGGATGAGAACTGTGCTGTGTGTTTCCAATCAGAAACGGAGTTAAATGCCAGGCTCTGTGTCTTCCTAAAAGCAAGACTTCATTTCAGGTAAACTCAGTCACTTTTCAGCTCAAAGGAAGCTGCATTGTTCACGACGTTCACACGTTTCTCACTCTTAACTGAAAAGCATTGGATGTTAGAGGACCTCTGGTTTGTATCAGTTTCAGAAACAGAGTAGAACTAGATATGGTCCGTGTGTGTAGGAAACACAGTTCTTTTGTTCTGAGCACACTCACGTTTCCCTCTGTATTAGAGACTCTAGAAAGTAAGAGCATGCTTCTTGCTCTAAAGCAGAGTGTGTTTCATGGATGAGAACTGTGCTGTATGTTTCTAATCAGAAACGGAGTTAAATGCCAGGCTCTGTGTCTTTCCTACCAGCAAGGCTTCCTTTCAGGTAAACGCAGTCACTTTTCAGCTCAAACGAAGCTACATTGTTCACGAAGCTCACACGTTTTTCGCTCTTAACTGAAAAGCATTGCATGTTAGAGGACTTGTGGTTTGTATCAGTTTCAGATGCAGAGTTGAACTAGACATGGTACGTGTGTGTAGGAAACACAGTTCTTTTGTTCTGAGCCCACTCACGTTTCCCTCTGTATTAGAGACTCTAGAAAGCAACAGCGTGCTTCTTGCTCTAATGCAGAGTGTGTTTCATGAATGAGAACTGTGCTGTGTGTTTCCAATCAAAAACGGAGTTAAATGCCAGGCTCTGTGTTTTCCTACCAGCAAGACTTCGTTTCAGGTAAAAGCAGTCACTTTTCAGCTCAAACGAAGCTACATTGTTCACCAAGCTCACAAGTTTTTCGCTCTTAACTGAAAAGCTTTGGATGTTAGAGGACCTGTGGTTTGTATCAGTTTCAGATGCAGAGTTGAACTAGATATGGTCCCTGTTTGTAGGAAACACATTTCTTTCGTTCTGAGCACACTCACGTTTCCCTCTGTATTAGAGACTCTAGAAAACAAGGGGGTGCTTCTTGCTCTAATGCAGAGTGTGTTTCATGGATGAGAACTGTGCTTGTCTTTCTCTTCAGAAACGGTGTTAAATGCCAGGCTCAGTGTCTTCCTACAAGCAAGACTTTGTTTCAGGAAAACGCAGTCACTTCTCAGCTCAAACGAAGCTGCATTGTTCACGACGCTCACACGTTTCTCGCTCTTAACTGAAAAGCATTGGATATTAGAGGACCTATGGTTTGTATCAGTTTCAGAAACAGAGTAGAACTAGATAGGGTACGTGTGTGTAGGAAAAACAGTTCTATTTTTCTGAGCACACTCATGTTTCCCTCTGTATTAGAGACTCTAGAAAGCAAGAGCGTGCTTCTTGCTCTAAAGCAGAGTGTGTGTCATGGATGAGAACTGTGCTGTGTGTTTCCAATCAGAAACGGAGTTAAATGCCAGGCTCTGTGTCTTCCTACCAGCAAGACTTCATTTCAGGTAAACGTAGTCACTTTTCAGCTCAAACGAAGCTACATTGTTCACTAAGCTCACACGTTTTTCGCTCTTAACTGAAAAGCATTGCATGTTAGAGGACCTGTGGTTTGTATCATTTTCAGATGCAGAGTTGAACTAGATATGGTCCGTGTGTGTAGGAGACACAGTTCTTTTGTTCTGAGCACACTCACGTTTCCCTCTGTATTAGAAACTCTAGAAAGCAAGAGCGTGCTTCTTGCTCTAAAGCAGAGTGTGTTTCATGGATGAGAACTTTGCTGTGTGTTTCCAATCAGAAGTGGGGTTAAATGCCAGGCTCAGTTTCTTCCTACAAGCAAGACTTTGTTTCAGGTTAACCCAGTCACATTTCAGCTCAAAAGAAGCTACATTGTTAAGGACGCTCACATGTTTCTCCCTCTTAACTGAAAAGCTTTGGATGTTAGAGGACCTGTGGTTTGTATCAGTTTCAGATGCAGAGTTGAACTAGATATGGTCCCTGTGTGTAGGAAACACATTTCTTTCGTTCTGAGCACACTCACGTTTCCCTCTGAATTAGAGACTCCAGAAAACAAGAGCGTGCTTCTTGCTCTAATGCAGAGTGTGTTTCATGGATGAGAACTGTGCTTGTCTTTCTCTTCAGAAACGGAGTTAAATGCCAGGCTCAGTGTCTTCCTACAAGCAAGACTTTGTTTCAGGTAAACTCAGTCACTTTTCAACTCAAACGAAGCTACACTGTTCACGACGCTCACAGCTTTCTCTCTCTTAAATGAAAAGCATTGGATGTTAGAGGACCTGTGGTTTATATCAGTTTCAGATGCAGAGTAGAACTAGATATGCTCCGTGTGCGTAGGAAACACAGTTCTTTTGTTCAGAGCACACTCAGGTTTCTCTCTATATTAGAGACTCTAGAAAGCAAGAGCGTGCTTCTTGGTCTAAAGCAGAGTGTGTTTCATGGATTAGAACTGTGCTGTGTGTTTCCAATCAGAAACGGAGTTAAATGCCAGGCTCTGTGTCTTCCTACAAGCATGATGTCGTTTCAGGAAAACGCAGTCACTTTTCAGCTCAACTGAAGCAACATTGTTCAAGAAGTTCACACGTTTTTCGCTCTTAACTGAAAAGCATTGCATGTTACAGGACCTGTGGTTTGTATCAGTTTCAGATGCAGAGTTGAACTAAATATGGTCCGTGTGTGTAGGAGACACAGTTCTTTTGTTCTGAGCACACTCACGTTTCCCTCTGTATTAGAGACTCTAGAATGCAAGAGCGTTCATCTTGCTCTAAAGCAGAGTGTGTTTCATGGATGAGAACTGTGCTGTGTGTTTCCAATCAGAAACGGACTTAAATGCCAAGATCTGTGTATTCCTACAAGCAAGACTTCATTTCAGGTAAACACAGTCTCTTTTCAGCTCAAAAGAAGCTACATTGTTAATGACGCTCACATGTTTCTCCCTCTTAAATGAAAAGCATTGGATGTTAGAGGACCTGTGATTTGTATCAGTTTCAGAAACAGAGTTGAACTAGATATGGTATGTGTGTGTAGGAAACACAGTTCTTTTGTTCTGAGCACACTCATGTTTCCCTCTGTATTAGAGACTCTAGAAAGCAAGAGCGTGTTTCTTGCTCTAAAGCAGAGTGTGTTTCATGGATGAGAACTGTGCTGTGTGTTTCCAATCAGAAACGGAGTTAAATGCCAGGCTCTGTGTCTTCCTACCAGCAAGACTTCGTTTCAGGTAAATGCAGTCACTTTTCAGCTCAAACGAAGCTACATTGTTCAAGAAGTTCACACGTTTTTCGCTCTTAACTAAAAAGCTTTGGATATTAGAGGACCTGTGGTTTGTATCAGTTTCAGATGCAGAGTTGAACTAGATATGGTCCCTGTGTGTAGGAAACAAATTTCTTTCGTTCTGAGCACACTCACGTTTCCCTCTGAATTAGAGACTCTAGAAAACAAGAGCGTGCTTCTTGCTCTAATGCAGAGTGTGTTTCATGGATGAGAACTGTGCTTGTCTCTCTCTTCAGAAATGGAGTTAAATGCCAGGCTCAGTGTCTTCCTACAAGCAAGACTTTGTTTCAGGTAAACTCAGTCACTTTTCAACTCAAACGAAGCTACACTGTTCACGACGCTCACAGGTTTCTCTCTCTTAAATGAAAAGCATTGGATGTTAGAGGACCTGTGGTTTATATCAGTTTCAGATGCAGAGTAGAACTAGATATGCTCCGTGTGCGTAGGAAACACAGTTCTTTTGTTCAGAGCACACTCAGGTTTCTCTCTATATTAGAGACTCTAGAAAGCAAGAGCGTGCTTCTTGGTCTAAAGCAGAGTGTGTTTCATGGATTAGAACTGTGCTGTGTGTTTCCAATCAGAAACGGAGTTAAATGCCAGACTCTGTGTCTTCCTACATGCAAGATGTCGTTTCAGGAAAATGCAGTCACTTTTCAGCTCAAATGAAGCAACATTGTTCAAGAAGTTCACACGTTTTTTGCTCTTAACTGAAAAGCATTGCATGTTACAGGACCTGTGGTTTGTATCAGTTTCAGATGCAGAGTTGAACTAGATATGGTCCGTGTGTGTAGGAGACACAGTTCTTTTGTTCTGAGCACACTCACGTTTCCCTCTGTATTAGAGACTCTAGAATGCAAGAGCATTCATCTTGCTCTAAAGCAGAGTGTGTTTCATGGATGAGAATTGTGCTGTGTGTTTCCAATCAGAAACGGACTTAAATGCCAGGATCTGTGTCTTCCTCCAAGCAAGACTTCATTTCAGGTAAACACAGTCACTTTTCGCTCAAAAGAAGCTACATTGTTAATGACGCTCACATGTTTCTCCCTCTTAAATGAAAAGCATTGGATGTTAGAGGACCTGTGATTTGTATCAGTTTCAGATGCAGAGTTGAACTAGATATGGTCCCTGTGTGTAGGAAACACATTTCTTTCGTTCTGAGCACACTCACGTTTCCCTCTCTATTAGAGACTCTAGAAAACAAGAGCGTGCTTCTGCTCTAATGCAGAGTGTGTTTCATGGATGAGAACTGTGCTTGTCTTTCTATTCAGAAACGGTGTTAAATGCCAGGCTCAGTGTCTTCCTACAAGCAAGACTTTGTTTCAGGAAAACGCATTCAATTCTCAGCTCAAACGAAGCTGCATTGTTCACGACGCTCACATGTTTCTCGCTCTTAACTGTAAAGCATTGGATATTAGAGGACCTGTGGTTTGTATCAGTTTCAGAAACAGAGTAGAACTAGATAGGGTACGTGTGTGTAGGAAAAACAGTTCTTTTGTTCTGAGCACACTCATGTTTTCCTCTGTATTAGAGACTCTAGAAAGCAAGAGCGTGCTTCTTGCTCTAAAGCAGAGTGTGTGTCATTGATGAGAACTGTGCTGTGTGTTTCCAATCAGAAACGGAGTTAAATGCCAGGCTCTGTGTCTACCTACCAGCAAGACTTCGTTTCAGGTAAACGCAGTCACTTTTCAGCTCAAAGGAAGCTACATTGTTCACTAAGCTCACTCGTTTTTCGCTCTTAACTGAAAAGCATTGCATGTTAGAGGACCTGTGGTTTGTATCATTTTCAGATGCAGAGTTGAACTAGATATGGTCCGTGTGTGTAGGAGACACAGTTCTTTTGTTCTGAGCACACTCACGTTTCCCTCTGTATTAGAAACTCTAGAAAGAAAGAGCGTGCTTCTTGCTCTAAAGCAGAGTGTGTTTCATGGATGAGAACTTTGCTGTGTGTTTCCAATCAGAAGCGGAGTTAAATGCCAGGCTCAGTTTCTTCCTACAAGCAAGACTTTGTTTCAGGTTAACCCAGTCACATTTCAGCTCAAACGAAACTACATTGTTCACAACGCTCACACGTTTCTCGCTCTTAACTGAAAAGCATTGGATGTTAGAAGACATGTGGTTTGTATCAGTTTCAGAAGCAGAGTTGAACTAGATATGGTACGTGTGTGTAGGAAACACAGTTCTTTTGTTCTGAGCACATTCATGTTTCCCTCTGTATTAGAATCTAGAAAGCAACAGCGGGCTTCTTGGTCTAAAGCAGAGTGTGTTTCATGGATGAGAACTGTGCTGTGTGTTTCCAATCAGAAACGGAGTTAAATGCCAGGCTCTGTGTCTTCACACAGCAAGATGTCGTTTCAGGAAAACACAGTCACTTTTCAGCTCAAATGAAGTTACATTGTTCAAGAAGTTCACACGTTTTTCGTCTTAACTGAAAAGCATTGCATGTTACAGGACCTGTGGTTTGTATCAGTTTCAGATGCCGAGTTGAACTAGATATGGTCCGTGTGTGTAGGAGACTCAGTTCTTTTTTTCTGATCACACTCACGTTTCCCTCTGTATTAGAGACTCTAGAAAGCAAGAGCGTGCTTCTTGCTCTAAAGCAGAGTGTGTTTCATGGATGAGAACTGTGCTGTGTGTTTCCAATCCGAAACGGAGTTAAATGCCAGGCTCTGTGTCTTCCTAAAAGCAAGACTTCGTTTCAGGTAAACTCAGTCACTTTTAAGCTCAAACGAAGCTACATTGTTCATGAAGCTCACAAGTATCTCGATCATAAATGAAAAGCATTGCATGTTAGAGTACCTATGGTTTGTATCAGTTTCAGATGCAGAGTTGAACTAGATATGGTCCGTGTGTGTAGGAAACACAGTTCTTTTGTTCTGAGCACACTCACGTTTCCCTCTGTATTAGAGACTCTAGAATGCAAGAGCGTTCATCTTGCTCTAAAGCAGAGTGTGTTTCATGGAAGAGAACTGTGCTGTGTGTTTCCAATCAGAACCGGAGTTAAATGACAGGCTCTGTGTCTTCCTACCAGCAAGACTTCGTTTCAGGTAAATGCAGACACTTTTAAGCTCAAACGAAGCTACATTGTTCACGAAGCTCACACGTTTCTCGCTCTTAACTGAAAAGCATTGGATGTTAGAAGACCTGTGGTTTGTATCAGTTTCAGAAACAGAGTTGAACTAGATATGGTACGTGTGTGTAGGAAACACAGTTCTTTTGTTCTGAGCACATTCATGTTTCCCTCCGTATTAGAGACTCTAGAAAGCAACAGCGTGCTTCTTGCTCTAAAGCAGAGTGTGATTCATGGATGAGAACTGTGCTGTGTGTTTCCAATCAGAAACAGAGTTAAATGCCCGGCTCTGTGTCTTTCTACAAGCAAGACTTCGTTTCAGGTAAACACAGTCATTTTTCAGCTCAAACGAAGCTACATTGTTCATGAAGCTCACACGTTTCTCGATCTTAACTGAAAAGCATTGCATGTTAGAGGACCTATGGTTTGTATAATTTTCAAATGCAGAGTTGAGCTAGATATGGTCCGTGTGTGTAGGAAACACAGTTCTTTTGTTTGAGCACACTCACGTTTCCCTCTGTATTAGAGACTCTAGAAAGCAACAGCGTGCTTCTTGCTCTAAAGCAGAGTGTGTTTCATGGATGAGAACTGTGCTGTGTGTTTCCAATCAGAAACGGAGTTAAATGCCAGGCTCTGTGTCTTCCTACCAGCAAGACTTCGTTTCAGGTAAACGCAGTCACTTTTCAGCTCAAACGAAGATACATTGTTCACGAAGCTCACACGTTTTTTGCTCTTAACTGAAAAGCATTGCATGTTAGAGGACCTGTGGTTTGTATCAGTTTCAGATGCAGAGTTGAACTAGATATGGTCCGTGTGTGTAGGAAACACAGTTCTTTTGTTCTGAGCACAATCACATTTCCCTCTGTATTAGAGACTCTAGAAAGCAAGAGCGTGCTTCTTGCTCTAAAGCAGAGTATGTTTCATGGATGAGAACTGTTCTGTGTGTTTCCAATCAGAAACGGAGTTAAATGCCAGGCTCTGTGTCTTCTAAAGCAAGACCTCGTTTCAGGTAAAAGCAGTCACTTTTCAGCTCAAACGAAGCTACATTGTTCACGAAGCTCACAAGTTTTTCGCTCTTAACTAAAAAGCTTTGGATGTTAGAGGACCTGTGGTTTGTATCAGTTTCAGATGCAGAGTTGAACTAGATATGG
The DNA here is from genome assembly GCA_949786385.1 of Onychomys leucogaster. NCBI lineage: Eukaryota > Metazoa > Chordata > Mammalia > Rodentia > Cricetidae > Onychomys > Onychomys leucogaster. The sequence continues at coordinate 100,884 of CATKUP010000004.1, forward strand.
TCCCTGTGTGTAGGAAACACATTTCTTTCGTTCTGAGCACACTCACGTTTCCCTCTCTATTAGAGACTCTAGAAAACAAGAGCGTGCTTCTTGCTCTAATGCAGAGTGTGTTTCATGGATGAGAACTGTGCTTGTCTTTCTCTTCAGAAACGGAGTTAAATGCCAGGCTCAGTGTCTTCCTACAAGCAAGACTTTGTTTCAGGTAAACTCAGTCACTTTTCAACTCAAACGAAGCTACACTGTTCACGACGCTCACAGGTTTCTCTCTCTTAAATGAAAAGCATTGGATGTTAGAGGACCTGTGGTTTATATCAGTTTCAGATGCAGAGTAGAACTAGATATGCTCCGTGTGCGTAGGAAACACAGTTCTTTTGTTCAGAGCACACTCAGGTTTCTCTCTATATTAGAGACTCTAGAAAGCAAGAGCGTGCTTCTTGGTCTAAAGCAGAGTGTGTTTCATGGATTAGAACTGTGCTGTGTGTTTCCAATCAGAAACGGAGTTAAATGCCAGACTCTGTGTCTTCCTACAAGCAAGATGTCGTTTCAGGAAAATGCAGTCACTTTTCAGCTCAAATGAAGCAACATTGTTCAAGAAGTTCACACGTTTTTCGCTCTTAACTGAAAAGCATTGCATGTTACAGGACCTGTGGTTTGTATCAGTTTCAGATGCAGAGTTGAACTAGATATGGTCCGTGTGTGTAGGAGACACAGTTCTTTTGTTCTGAGCACACTCACGTTTCCCTCTGTATTAGAGACTCTAGAATGCAAGAGCATTCATCTTGCTCTAAAGCAGAGTGTGTTTCATGGATGAGAACTGTGCTGTGTGTTTCCAATCAGAAACGGACTTAAATGCCAGGATCTGTGTCTTCCTCCAAGCAAGACTTCATTTCAGGTAAACACAGTCACTTTTCAGCTCAAAAGAAGCTACATTGTTAATGACGCTCACATGTTTCTCCCTCTTAAATGAAAAGCATTGGATGTTAGAGGACCTGTGATTTGTATCAGTTTCAGATGCAGAGTTGAACTAGATATGGTCCCTGTGTGTAGGAAACACATTTCTTTCGTTCTGAGCACACTCACGTTTCCCTCTCTATTAGAGACTCTAGAAAACAAGAGCGTGCTTCTGCTCTAATGCAGAGTGTGTTTCATGGATGAGAACTGTGCTTGTCTTTCTATTCAGAAACGGTGTTAAATGCCAGGCTCAGTGTCTTCCTACAAGCAAGACTTTGTTTCAGGAAAACGCAGTCACTTCTCAGCTCAAACGAAGCTGCATTGTTCACGACGCTCACATGTTTCTCGCTCTTAACTGAAAAGCATTGGATATTAGAGGACCTGTGGTTTGTATCAGTTTCAGAAACAGAGTAGAACTAGATAGGGTACGTGTGTGTAGGAAAAACAGTTCTTTTGTTCTGAGCACACTCATGTTTTCCTCTATATTAGAGACTCTAGAAAGCAAGAGCGTGCTTCTTGCTCTAAAGCAGAGTGTGTGTCATTGATGAGAACTGTGCTGTGTGTTTCCAATCAGAAACGGAGTTAAATGCAAGGCTCTGTGTCTACCTACCAGCAAGACTTCGTTTCAGGTAACCGCAGTCACTTTTCAGCTCAAAGGAAGCTACATTGTTCACTAAGCTCACTCGTTTTTCGCTCTTAACTGAAAAGCATTGCATGTTAGAGGACCTGTGGTTTGTATCATTTTCAGATGCAGAGTTGAACTAGATATGGTCCGTGTGTGTAGGAGACACAGTTCTTTTGTTCTGAGCACACTCACGTTTCCCTCTGTATTAGAAACTCTAGAAAGAAAGAGCGTGCTTCTTGCTCTAAAGCAGAGTGTGTTTCATGGATGAGAACTTTGCTGTGTGTTTCCAATCAGAAGCGGAGTTAAATGCCAGGCTCAGTTTCTTCCTACAAGCAAGACTTTGTTTCAGGTTAACCCAGTCACATTTCAGCTCAAACGAAACTACATTGTTCACAACGCTCACACGTTTCTCGCTCTTAACTGAAAAGCATTGGATGTTAGAAGACATGTGGTTTGTATCAGTTTCAGAAGCAGAGTTGAACTAGATATGGTACGTGTGTGTAGGAAACACAGTTCTTTTGTTCTGAGCACATTCATGTTTTCCTCTGTATTAGACTCTAGAAAGCAACAGCGGGCTTCTTGGTCTAAAGCAGAGTGTGTTTCATGGATGAGAACTGTGCTGTGTGTTTCCAATCAGAAACGGAGTTAAATGCCAGGCTCTGTGTCTTCACACAGCAAGATGTCGTTTCAGGAAAACACAGTCACTTTTCAGCTCAAATGAAGTTACATTGTTCAAGAAGTTCACACGTTTTTCGTCTTAACTGAAAAGCATTGCATGTTACAGGACCTGTGGTTTGTATCAGTTTCAGATGCAGAGTTGAACTAGATATGGTCCGTGTGTGTAGGAGACTCAGTTCTTTTTTTCTGATCACACTCACGTTTCCCTCTGTATTAGAGACTCTAGAAAGCAAGAGCGTGCTTCTTGCTCTAAAGCAGAGTGTGTTTCATGGATGAGAACTGTGCTGTGTGTTTCCAATCCGAAACGGAGTTAAATGCCAGGCTCTGTGTCTTCCTAAAAGCAAGACTTCGTTTCAGGTAAACTCAGTCACTTTTAAGCTCAAACGAAGCTACATTGTTCATGAAGCTCACAAGTATCTCGATCTTAAATGAAAAGCATTGCATGTTAGAGTACCTATGGTTTGTATCAGTTTCAGATGCAGAGTTGAACTAGATATGGTCCGTGTGTGTAGGAACCACAGTTCTTTTGTTCTGAGCACACTCACGTTTCCCTCTGTATTAGAGACTCTAGAATGCAAGAGCGTTCATCTTGCTCTAAAGCAGAGTGTGTTTCATGGAAGAGAACTGTGCTGTGTGTTTCCAATCAGAACCGGAGTTAAATGACAGGCTCTGTGTCTTCCTACCAGCAAGACTTCGTTTCAGGTAAATGCAGACACTTTTAAGCTCAAACGAAGCTACATTGTTCACGAAGCTCACACGTTTCTCGCTCTTAACTGAAAAGCATTGGATGTTAGAAGACCTGTGGTTTGTATCAGTTTCAGAAACAGAGTTGAACTAGATATGGTACGTGTGTGTAGGAAACACAGTTCTTTTGTTCTGAGCACATTCATGTTTCCCTCCGTATTAGAGACTCTAGAAAGCAACAGCGTGCTTCTTGCTCTAAAGCAGAGTGTGATTCATGGATGAGAACTGTGCTGTGTGTTTCCAATCAGAAACAGAGTTAAATGCCCGGCTCTGTGTCTTTCTACAAGCAAGACTTCGTTTCAGGTAAACACAGTCATTTTTCAGCTCAAACGAAGCTACATTGTTCATGAAGCTCACACGTTTCTCGATCTTAACTGAAAAGCATTGCATGTTAGAGGACCTATGGTTTGTATAATTTTCAAATGCAGAGTTGAGCTAGATATGGTCCGTGTGTGTAGGAAACACAGTTCTTTTGTTTGAGCACACTCACGTTTCCCTCTGTATTAGAGACTCTAGAAAGCAACAGCGTGCTTCTTGCTCTAAAGCAGAGTGTGTTTCATGGATGAGAACTGTGCTGTGTGTTTCCAATCAGAAACGGAGTTAAATGCCAGGCTCTGTGTCTTCCTACCAGCAAGACTTCGTTTCAGGTAAACGCAGTCACTTTTCAGCTCAAACGAAGCTACATTGTTCACGAAGCTCACACGTTTTTTGCTCTTAACTGAAAAGCATTGCATGTTAGAGGACCTGTGGTTTGTATCAGTTTCAGATGCAGAGTTGAACTAGATATGGTCCGTGTGTGTAGGAAACACAGTTCTTTTGTTCTGAGCACAATCACATTTCCCTCTGTATTAGAGACTCTAGAAAGCAAGAGCGTGCTTCTTGCTCTAAAGCAGAGTATGTTTCATGGATGAGAACTGTTCTGTGTGTTTCCAATCAGAAACGGAGTTAAATGCCAGGCTCTGTGTCTTCTAAAGCAAGACCTTGTTTCAGGTAAAAGCAGTCACTTTTCAGCTCAAACGAAGCTACATTGTTCACGAAGCTCACAAGTTTTTCGCTCTTAATTAAAAAGCTTTGGATGTTAGAGGACCTGTGGTTTGTATCAGTTTCAGATGCAGAGTTGAACTAGATATGGTCCCTGTGTGTAGGAAACACATTTCTTTCGTTCTGAGCACACTCACGTTTCCCTCTCTATTAGAGACTCTAGAAAACAAGAGCGTGCTTCTTGCTCTAATGCAGAGTGTGTTTCATGGATGAGAACTGTGCTTGTCTTTCTCTTCAGAAACGGAATTAAATGCCAGGCTCAGTGTCTTCCTACAAGCAAGACTTTGTTTCAGGTAAACTCAGTCACTTTTCAACTCAAACGAAGCTACACTGTTCACGACGCTCACAGGTTTCTCTCTCTTAAATGAAAAGCATTGGATGTTAGAGGACCTGTGGTTTATATCAGTTTCAGATGCAGAGTAGAACTAGATATGCTCCGTGTGCGTAGGAAACACAGTTCTTTTGTTCAGAGCACACTCAGGTTTCTCTCTATATTAGAGACTCTAGAAAGCAAGAGCGTGCTTCTTGGTCTAAAGCAGAGTGTGTTTCATGGATTAGAACTGTGCTGTGTGTTTCCAATCAGAAACGGAGTTAAATGCCAGACTCTGTGTCTTCCTACAAGCAAGATGTCGTTTCAGGAAAATGCAGTCACTTTTCAGCTCAAATGAAGCAACATTGTTCAAGAAGTTCACACGTTTTTCGCTCTTAACTGAAAAGCATTGCATGTTACAGGACCTGTGGTTTGTATCAGTTTCAGATGCAGAGTTGAACTAGATATGGTCCGTGTGTGTAGGAGACACAGTTCTTTTGTTCTGAGCACACTCACGTTTCCCTCTGTATTAGAGACTCTAGAATGCAAGAGCATTCATCTTGCTCTAAAGCAGAGTGTGTTTCATGGATGAGAACTGTGCTGTGTGTTTCCAATCAGAAACGGACTTAAATGCCAGGATCTGTGTCTTCCTCCAAGCAAGACTTCATTTCAGGTAAACACAGTCACTTTTCAGCTCAAAAGAAGCTACATTGTTAATGACGCTCACATGTTTCTCCCTCTTAAATGAAAAGCATTGGATGTTAGAGGACCTGTGATTTGTATCAGTTTCAGATGCAGAGTTGAACTAGATATGGTCCCTGTGTGTAGGAAACACATTTCTTTCGTTCTGAGCACACTCACGTTTCCCTCTCTATTAGAGACTCTAGAAAACAAGAGCGTGCTTCTGCTCTAATGCAGAGTGTGTTTCATGGATGAGAACTGTGCTTGTCTTTCTATTCAGAAACGGTGTTAAATGCCAGGCTCAGTGTCTTCCTACAAGCAAGACTTTGTTTCAGGAAAACGCAGTCACTTCTCAGCTCAAACGAAGCTGCATTGTTCACGACGCTCACATGTTTCTCGCTCTTAACTGAAAAGCATTGGATATTAGAGGACCTGTGGTTTGTATCAGTTTCAGAAACAGAGTAGAACTAGATAGGGTACGTGTGTGTAGGAAAAACAGTTCTTTTGTTCTGAGCACACTCATGTTTTCCTCTGTATTAGAGACTCTAGAAAGCAAGAGCGTGCTTCTTGCTCTAAAGCAGAGTGTGTGTCATTGATGAGAACTGTGCTGTGTGTTTCCAATCAGAAACGGAGTTAAATGCAAGGCTCTGTGTCTACCTACCAGCAAGACTTCGTTTCAGGTAAACGCAGTCACTTTTCAGCTCAAAGGAAGCTACATTGTTCACTAAGCTCACTCGTTTTTCGCTCTTAACTGAAAAGCATTGCATGTTAGAGGACCTGTGGTTTGTATCATTTTCAGATGCAGAGTTGAACTAGATATGGTCCGTGTGTGTAGGAGACACAGTTCTTTTGTTCTGAGCACACTCACGTTTCCCTCTGTATTAGAAACTCTAGAAAGAAAGAGCGTGCTTCTTGCTCTAAAGCAGAGTGTGTTTCATGGATGAGAACTTGGCTGTGTGTTTCCAATCAGAAGCGGAGTTAAATGCCAGGCTCAGTTTCTTCCTACAAGCAAGACTTTGTTTCAGGTTAACCCAGTCACATTTCAGCTCAAACGAAACTACATTGTTCACAACGCTCACACGTTTCTCGCTCTTAACTGAAAAGCATTGGATGTTAGAAGACATGTGGTTTGTATCAGTTTCAGAAGCAGAGTTGAACTAGATATGGTACGTGTGTGTAGGAAACACTGTTCTTTTGTTCTGAGCACATTCATGTTTCCCTCTGTATTAGACTCTAGAAAGCAACAGCGTGCTTCTTGGTCTAAAGCAGAGTGTGTTTCATGGATGAGAACTGTGCTGTGTGTTTCCAATCAGAAACGGAGTTAAATGCCCGGCTCTGTGTCTTCCTACAAGCAAGATGTCGTTTCAGGAAAACGCAGTCACTTTTCAGCTCAAATGAAGTTACATTGTTCAAGAAGTTCACACGTTTTTCGTCTTAACTGAAAAGCATTGCATGTTACAGGACCTGTGGTTTGTATCAGTTTCAGATGCCGAGTTGAACTAGATATGGTCCGTGTGTGTAGGAGACTCAGTTCTTTTTTTCTGAGCACACTCACGTTTCCCTCTGTATTAGAGACTCTAGAAAGCAAGGGCTTGCTTCTTGCTCTAAAGCAGAGTGTGTTTCATGGATGAGAACTGTGCTGTGTGTTTCCAATCCGAAACGGAGTTAAATGCCAGGCTCTGTGTCTTCCTAAAAGCAAGACTTTGTTTCAGGTAAACTCAGTCACTTTTCAACTCAAACGAAGCTACACTGTTCACGACGCTCAAAGGTTTCTCTCTCTTAAATGAAAAGCATTGGATGTTAGAGGACCTGTGGTTTATATCAGTTTCAGATGCAGAGTAGAACTAGATATGCTCCGTGTGCGTAGGAAACACAGTTCTTTTGTTCAGAGCACACTCAGGTTTCTCTCTATATTAGAGACTCTAGAAAGCAAGAGCGTGCTTCTTGGTCTAAAGCAGAGTGTGTTTCATGGATTAGAACTGTGCTGTGTGTTTCCAATCAGAAACGGAGTTAAATGCCAGACTCTGTGTCTTCCTACAAGCAAGATGTCGTTTCAGGAAAATGCAGTCACTTTTCAGCTCAAATGAAGCAACATTGTTCAAGAAGTTCACACGTTTTTCGCTCTTAACTGAAAAGCATTGCATGTTACAGGACCTGTGGTTTGTATCAGTTTCAGATGCAGAGTTGAACTAGATATGGTCCGTGTGTGTAGGAGACACAGTTCTTTTGTTCTGAGCACACTCACGTTTCCCTCTGTATTAGAGACTCTAGAATGCAAGAGCATTCATCTTGCTCTAAAGCAGAGTGTGTTTCATGGATGAGAATTGTGCTGTGTGTTTCCAATCAGAAACGGACTTAAATGCCAGGATCTGTGTCTTCCTCCAAGCAAGACTTCATTTCAGGTAAACACAGTCACTTTTCAGCTCAAAAGAAGCTACATTGTTAATGACGCTCACATGTTTCTCCCTCTTAAATGAAAAGCATTGGATGTTAGAGGACCTGTGATTTGTATCAGTTTCAGATGCAGAGTTGAACTAGATATGGTCCCTGTGTGTAGGAAACACATTTCTTTCGTTCTGAGCACACTCACGTTTCCCTCTCTATTAGAGACTCTAGAAAACAAGAGCGTGCTTCTGCTCTAATGCAGAGTGTGTTTCATGGATGAGAACTGTGCTTGTCTTTCTATTCAGAAACGGTGTTAAATGCCAGGCTCAGTGTCTTCCTACAAGCAAGACTTTGTTTCAGGAAAACGCAGTCACTTCTCAGCTCAAACGAAGCTGCATTGTTCACGACGCTCACATGTTTCTCGCTCTTAACTGTAAAGCATTGGATATTAGAGGACCTGTGGTTTGTATCAGTTTCAGAAACAGAGTAGAACTAGATAGGGTACGTGTGTGTAGGAAAAACAGTTCTTTTGTTCTGAGCACACTCATGTTTTCCTCTGTATTAGAGACTCTAGAAAGCAAGAGCGTGCTTCTTGCTCTAAAGCAGAGTGTGTGTCATTGATGAGAACTGTGCTGTGTGTTTCCAATCAGAAACGGAGTTAAATGCCAGGCTCTGTGTCTACCTACCAGCAAGACTTCGTTTCAGGTAAACGCAGTCACTTTTCAGCTCAAAGGAAGCTACATTGTTCACTAAGCTCACTCGTTTTTCGCTCTTAACTGAAAAGCATTGCATGTTAGAGGACCTGTGGTTTGTATCATTTTCAGATGCAGAGTTGAACTAGATATGGTCCGTGTGTGTAGGAGACACAGTTCTTTTGTTCTGAGCACACTCACGTTTCCCTCTGTATTAGAAACTCTAGAAAGAAAGAGCGTGCTTCTTGCTCTAAAGCAGAGTGTGTTTCATGGATGAGAACTTTGCTGTGTGTTTCCAATCAGAAGCGGAGTTAAATGCCAGGCTCAGTTTCTTCCTACAAGCAAGACTTTGTTTCAGGTTAACCCAGTCACATTTCAGCTCAAACGAAACTACATTGTTCACAACGCTCACACGTTTCTCGCTCTTAACTGAAAAGCATTGGATGTTAGAAGACATGTGGTTTGTATCAGTTTCAGAAGCAGAGTTGAACTAGATATGGTACGTGTGTGTAGGAAACACAGTTCTTTTGTTCTGAGCACATTCATGTTTCCCTCTGTATTAGACTCTAGAAAGCAACAGCGTGCTTCTTGGTCTAAAGCAGAGTGTGTTTCATGGATGAGAACTGTGCTGTGTGTTTCCAATCAGAAACGGAGTTAAATGCCAGGCTCTGTGTCTTCCTACAAGCAAGATGTCGTTTCAGGAAAACGCAGTCACTTTTCAGCTCAAATGAAGTTACATTGTTCAAGAAGTTCACACGTTTTTCGTCTTAACTGAAAAGCATTGCATGTTACAGGACCTGTGGTTTGTATCAGTTTCAGATGCCGAGTTGAACTAGATATGGTCCGTGTGTGTAGGAGACTCAGTTCTTTTTTTCTGATCATACTCACGTTTCCCTCTGTATTAGAGACTCTAGAAAGCAAGAGCGTGCTTCTTGCTCTAAAGCAGAGTGTGTTTCATGGATGAGAACTGTGCTGTGTGTTTCCAATCCGAAACGGAGTTAAATGCCAGGCTCTGTGTCTTCCTAAAAGCAAGACTTCGTTTCAGGTAAACTCAGTCACTTTTAAGCTCAAACGAAGCTACATTGTTCATGAAGCTCACAAGTATCTCGATCTTAAATGAAAAGCATTGCATGTTAGAGTACCTATGGTTTGTATCAGTTTCAGATGCAGAGTTGAACTAGATATGGTCCGTGTGTGTAGGAAACACAGTTCTTTTGTTCTGAGCACACTCACGTTTCCCTCTGTATTAGAGACTCTAGAATGCAAGAGCGTTCATCTTGCTCTAAAGCAGAGTGTGTTTCATGGAAGAGAACTGTGCTGTGTGTTTCCAATCAGAACCGGAGTTAAATGACAGGCTCTGTGTCTTCCTACCAGCAAGACTTCGTTTCAGGTAAATGCAGACACTTTTAAGCTCAAACGAAGCTACATTGTTCACGAAGCTCACACGTTTCTCGCTCTTAACTGAAAAGCATTGGATGTTAGAAGACCTGTGGTTTGTATCAGTTTCAGAAACAGAGTTGAACTAGATATGGTACGTGTGTGTAGGAAACACAGTTCTTTTGTTCTGAGCACATTCATGTTTCCCTCCGTATTAGAGACTCTAGAAAGCAACAGCGTGCTTCTTGCTCTAAAGCAGAGTGTGATTCATGGATGAGAACTGTGCTGTGTGTTTCCAATCAGAAACAGAGTTAAATGCCCGGCTCTGTGTCTTTCTACAAGCAAGACTTCGTTTCAGGTAAACACAGTCATTTTTCAGCTCAAACGAAGCTACATTGTTCATGAAGCTCACACGTTTCTCGATCTTAACTGAAAAGCATTGCATGTTAGAGGACCTATGGTTTGTATAATTTTCAAATGCAGAGTTGAGCTAGATATGGTCCGTGTGTGTAGGAAACACAGTTCTTTTGTTTGAGCACACTCACGTTTCCCTCTGTATTAGAGACTCTAGAAAGCAACAGCGTGCTTCTTGCTCTAAAGCAGAGTGTGTTTCATGGATGAGAACTGTGCTGTGTGTTTCCAATCAGAAACGGAGTTAAATGCCAGGCTCTGTGTCTTCCTACCAGCAAGACTTCGTTTCAGGTAAACGCAGTCACTTTTCAGCTCAAACGAAGCTACATTGTTCACGAAGCTCACACGTTTTTTGCTCTTAACTGAAAAGCATTGCATGTTAGAGGACCTGTGGTTTGTATCAGTTTCAGATGCAGAGTTGAACTAGATATGGTCCGTGTGTGTAGGAAACACAGTTCTTTTGTTCTGAGCACAATCACATTTCCCTCTGTATTAGAGACTCTAGAAAGCAAGAGCGTGCTTCTTGCTCTAAAGCAGAGTATGTTTCATGGATGAGAACTGTTCTGTGTGTTTCCAATCAGAAACGGAGTTAAATGCCAGGCTCTGTGTCTTCTAAAGCAAGACCTCGTTTCAGGTAAAAGCAGTCACTTTTCAGCTCAAACGAAGCTACATTGTTCACGAAGCTCACAAGTTTTTCGCTCTTAACTAAAAAGCTTTGGATGTTAGAGGACCTGTGGTTTGTATCAGTTTCAGATGCAGAGTTGAACTAGATATGGTCCCTGTGTGTAGGAAACACATTTCTTTCGTTCTGAGCACACTCACGTTTCCCTCTGAATTAGAGACTCTAGAAAACAAGAGCGTGCTTCTTGCTCTAATGCAGAGTGTGTTTCATGGATGAGAACTGTGCTTGTCTTTCTCTTCAGAAACGGAGTTAAATGCCAGGCTCAGTGTCTTCCTACAAGCAAGACTTTGTTTCAGGTAAACTCAGTCACTTTTCAACTCAAACGAAGCTACACTGTTCACGACGCTCACAGGTTTCTCTCTCTTAAATGAAAAGCATTGGATGTTAGAGGACCTGTGGTTTATATCAGTTTCAGATGCAGAGTAGAACTAGATATGCTCCGTGTGCGTAGGAAACACAGTTCTTTTGTTCAGAGCACACTCAGGTTTCTCTCTATATTAGAGAATCTAGAAAGCAAGAGTGTGCTTCTTGGTCTATAGCAGAGTGTGTTTCATGGATTAGAACTGTGCTGTGTGTTTCCAATCAGAAACGGAGTTAAATGCCAGACTCTGTGTCTTCCTACAAGCAAGATGTCGTTTCAGGAAAATGCAGTCACTTTTCAGCTCAAATGAAGCAACATTGTTCAAGAAGTTCACACGTTTTTCGCTCTTAACTGAAAAGCATTGCATGTTACAGGACCTGTGGTTTGTATCAGTTTCAGATGCAGAGTTGAACTAGATATGGTCCGTGTGTGTAGGAGACACAGTTCTTTTGTTCTGAGCACACTCACGTTTCCCTCTGTATTAGAGACTCTAGAATGCAAGAGCATTCATCTTGCTCTAAAGCAGAGTGTGTTTCATGGATGAGAACTGTGCTGTGTGTTTCCAATCAGAAACGGACTTAAATGCCAGGATCTGTGTCTTCCTCCAAGCAAGACTTCATTTCAGGTAAACACAGTCACTTTTCAGCTCAAAAGAAGCTACATTGTTAATGACGCTCACATGTTTCTCCCTCTTAAATGAAAAGCATTGGATGTTAGAGGACCTGTGATTTGTATCAGTTTCAGATGCAGAGTTGAACTAGATATGGTCCCTGTGTGTAGGAAACACATTTCTTTCGTTCTGAGCACACTCACGTTTCCCTCTCTATTAGAGACTCTAGAAAACAAGAGCGTGCTTCTGCTCTAATGCAGAGTGTGTTTCATGGATGAGAACTGTGCTTGTCTTTCTATTCAGAAACGGTGTTAAATGCCAGGCTCAGTGTCTTCCTACAAGCAAGACTTTGTTTCAGGAAAACGCAGTCACTTCTCAGCTCAAACGAAGCTGCATTGTTCACGACGCTTACATGTTTCTCGCTCTTAACTGAAAAGCATTGGATATTAGAGGACCTGTGGTTTGTATCAGTTTCAGAAACAGAGTAGAACTAGATAGGGTACGTGTGTGTAGGAAAAACAGTTCTTTTGTTCTGAGCACACTCATGTTTTCCTCTGTATTAGAGACTCTAGAAAGCAAGAGCGTGCTTCTTGCTCTAAAGCAGAGTGTGTGTCATTGATGAGAACTGTGCTGTGTGTTTCCAATCAGAAGCGGAGTTAAATGCCAGGCTCAGTTTCTTCCTACAAGCAAGACTTTGTTTCAGGTTAACCCAGTCACATTTCAGCTCAAACGAAACTACATTGTTCACAACGCTCACACGTTTCTCGCTCTTAACTGAAAAGCATTGGATGTTAGAAGACATGTGGTTTGTATCAGTTTCAGAAGCAGAGTTGAACTAGATATGGTACGTGTGAGTAGGAAACACAGTTCTTTTGTTCTGAGCACATTCATGTTTCCCTCTGTATTAGACTCTAGAAAGCAACAGCGTGCTTCTTGGTCTAAAGCAGAGTGTGTTTCATGGATGAGAACTGTGCTGTGTGTTTCCAATCAGAAACGGAGTTAAATGCCAGGCTCTGTGTCTTCCTACAAGCAAGATGTCGTTTCAGGAAAACGCAGTCACTTTTCAGCTCAAATGAAGTTACATTGTTCAAGAAGTTCACACGTTTTTCGTCTTAACTGAAAAGCATTGCATGTTACAGGACCTGTGGTTTGTATCAGTTTCAGATGCCGAGTTGAACTAGATATGGTCCCTGTGTGTAGGAGACTCAGTTCTTTTTTTCTGATCATACTCACGTTTCCCTCTGTATTAGAGACTCTAGAAAGCAAGAGCGTGCTTCTTGCTCTAAAGCAGAGTGTGTTTCATGGATGAGAACTGTGCTGTGTGTTTCCAATCCGAAACGGAGTTAAATGCCAGGCTCTGTGTCTTCCTAAAAGCAAGACTTCGTTTCAGGTAAACTCAGTCACTTTTAAGCTCAAACGAAGCTACATTGTTCATGAAGCTCACAAGTATCTCGATCTTAAATGAAAAGCATTGCATGTTAGAGTACCTATGGTTTGTATCAGTTTCAGATGCAGAGTTGAACTAGATATGGTCCGTGTGTGTAGGAAACACAGTTCTTTTGTTCTGAGCACACTCACGTTTCCCTCTGTATTAGAGACTCTAGAATGCAAGAGCGTTCATCTTGCTCTAAAGCAGAGTGTGTTTCATGGAAGAGAACTGTGCTGTGTGTTTCCAATCAGAACCGGAGTTAAATGACAGGCTCTGTGTCTTCCTACCAGCAAGACTTCGTTTCAGGTAAATGCAGACACTTTTAAGCTCAAACGAAGCTACATTGTTCACGAAGCTCACACGTTTCTCGCTCTTAACTGAAAAGCATTGGATGTTAGAAGACCTGTGGTTTGTATCAGTTTCAGAAACAGAGTTGAACTAGATATGGTACGTGTGTGTAGGAAACACAGTTCTTTTGTTCTGAGCACATTCATGTTTCCCTCCGTATTAGAGAATCTAGAAAGCAACAGCGTGCTTCTTGCTCTAAAGCAGAGTGTGATTCATGGATGAGAACTGTGCTGTGTGTTTCCAATCAGAAACGGAGTTAAATGCCAGGCTCTGTGTCTTCCTACCAGCAAGACTTCGTTTCAGGTAAACGCAGTCACTTTTCAGCTCAAACGAAGCTACATTGTTCACGAAGCTCACACGTTTTTTGCTCTTAACTGAAAAGCATTGCATGTTAGAGGACCTGTGGTTTGTATCAGTTTCAGATGCAGAGTTGAACTAGATATGGTCCGTGTGTGTAGGAAACACAGTTCTTTCGTTCTGAGCACAATCACATTTCCCTCTGTATTAGAGACTCTAGAAAGCAAGAGCGTGCTTCTTGCTCTAAAGCAGAGTATGTTTCATGGATGAGAACTGTTCTGTGTGTTTCCAATCAGAAACGGAGTTAAATGCCAGGCTCTGTGTCTTCTAAAGCAAGACCTCGTTTCAGGTAAAAGCAGTCACTTTTCAGCTCAAACGAAGCTACATTGTTCACGAAGCTCACAAGTTTTTCGCTCTTAACTAAAAAGCTTTGGATGTTAGAGGACCTGTGGTTTGTATCAGTTTCAGATGCAGAGTTGAACTAGATATGGTCCCTGTGTGTAGGAAACACATTTCTTTCGTTCTGAGCACACTCACGTTTCCCTCTGAATTAGAGACTCTAGAAAACAAGAGCGTGCTTCTTGCTCTAATGCAGAGTGTGTTTCATGGATGAGAACTGTGCTTGTCTTTCTCTTCAGAAACGGAGTTAAATGCCAGGCTCAGTGTCTTCCTACAAGCAAGACTTTGTTTCAGGTAAACTCAGTCACTTTTCAACTCAAACGAAGCTACACTGTTCACGACGCTCACAGGTTTCTCTCTCTTAAATGAAAAGCATTGGATGTTAGAGGACCTGTGGTTTATATCAGTTTCAGATGCAGAGTAGAACTAGATATGCTCCGTGTGCGTAGGAAACACAGTTCTTTTGTTCAGAGCACACTCAGGTTTCTCTCTATATTAGAGACTCTAGAAAGCAAGAGCGTGCTTCTTGGTCTAAAGCAGAGTGTGTTTCATGGATTAGAACTGTGCTGTGTGTTTCCAATCAGAAACGGAGTTAAATGCCAGACTCTGTGTCTTCCTACAAGCAAGATGTCGTTTCAGGAAAATGCAGTCACTTTTCAGCTCAAATGAAGCAACATTGTTCAAGAAGTTCACACGTTTTTCGCTCTTAACTGAAAAGCATTGCATGTTACAGGACCTGTGGTTTGTATCAGTTTCAGATGCAGAGTTGAACTAGATATGGTCCGTGTGTGTAGGAGACACAGTTCTTTTGTTCTGAGCACACTCACGTTTCCCTCTGTATTAGAGACTCTAGAATGCAAGAGCATTCATCTTGCTCTAAAGCAGAGTGTGTTTCATGGATGAGAACTGTGCTGTGTGTTTCCAATCAGAAACGGACTTAAATGCCAGGATCTGTGTCTTCCTCCAAGCAAGACTTCATTTCAGGTAAACACAGTCACTTTTCAGCTCAAAAGAAGCTACATTGTTAATGACGCTCACATGTTTCTCCCTCTTAAATGAAAAGCATTGGATGTTAGAGGACCTGTGATTTGTATCAGTTTCAGATGCAGAGTTGAACTAGATATGGTCCCTGTGTGTAGGAAACACATTTCTTTCGTTCTGAGCACACTCACGTTTCCCTCTCTATTAGAGACTCTAGAAAACAAGAGCGTGCTTCTGCTCTAATGCAGAGTGTGTTTCATGGATGAGAACTGTGCTTGTCTTTCTATTCAGAAACGGTGTTAAATGCCAGGCTCAGTGTCTTCCTACAAGCAAGACTTTGTTTCAGGAAAACGCAGTCACTTCTCAGCTCAAAGGAAGCTGCATTGTTCACGACGCTTACATGTTTCTCGCTCTTAACTGAAAAGCATTGGATATTAGAGGACCTGTGGTTTGTATCAGTTTCAGAAACAGAGTAGAACTAGATAGGGTACGTGTGTGTAGGAAAAACAGTTCTTTTGTTCTGAGCACACTCATGTTTTCCTCTGTATTAGAGACTCTAGAAAGCAAGAGCGTGCTTCTTGCTCTAAAGCAGAGTGTGTGTCATTGATGAGAACTGTGCTGTGTGTTTCCAATCAGAAACGGAGTTAAATGCCAGGCTCTGTGTCTACCTACCAGCAAGACTTCGTTTCAGGTAAACGCAGTCACTTTTCAGCTCAAAGGAAGCTACATTGTTCACTAAGCTCACTCGTTTTTCGCTCTTAACTGAAAAGCATTGCATGTTAGAGGACCTGTGGTTTGTATCATTTTCAGATGCAGAGTTGAACTAGATATGGTCCGTGTGTGTAGGAGACACAGTTCTTTTGTTCTGAGCACACTCACGTTTCCCTCTGTATTAGAAACTCTAGAAAGAAAGAGCGTGCTTCTTGCTCTAAAGCAGAGTGTGTTTCATGGATGAGAACTTTGCTGTGTGTTTCCAATCAGAAGCGGAGTTAAATGCCAGGCTCAGTTTCTTCCTACAAGCAAGACTTTGTTTCAGGTTAACCCAGTCACATTTCAGCTCAAACGAAACTACATTGTTCACAACGCTCACACGTTTCTCGCTCTTAACTGAAAAGCATTGGATGTTAGAAGACATGTGGTTTGTATCAGTTTCAGAAGCAGAGTTGAACTAGATATGGTACGTGTGTGTAGGAAACACAGTTCTTTTGTTCTGAGCACATTCATGTTTCCCTCTGTATTAGACTCTAGAAAGCAACAGCGTGCTTCTTGGTCTAAAGCAGAGTGTGTTTCATGGATGAGAACTGTGCTGTGTGTTTCCAATCAGAAACGGAGTTAAATGCCCGGCTCTGTGTCTTCCTACAAGCAAGATGTCGTTTCAGGAAAACGCAGTCACTTTTCAGCTCAAATGAAGTTACATTGTTCAAGAAGTTCACACGTTTTTCGTCTTAACTGAAAAGCATTGCATGTTACAGGACCTGTGGTTTGTATCAGTTTCAGATGCCGAGTTGAACTAGATATGGTCCGTGTGTGTAGGAGACTCAGTTCTTTTGTTCTGAGCACACTCACGTTTCCCTCTGTATTAGAGACTCTAGAATGCAAGAGCGTTCATCTTGCTCTAAAGCAGAGTGTGTTTCATGGAAGAGAACTGTGCTGTGTGTTTCCAATCAGAACCGGAGTTAAATGACAGGCTCTGTGTCTTCCTACCAGCAAGACTTCGTTTCAGGTAAATGCAGACACTTTTAAGCTCAAACGAAGCTACATTGTTCACGAAGCTCACACGTTTCTCGCTCTTAACTGAAAAGCATTGGATGTTAGAAGACCTGTGGTTTGTATCAGTTTCAGAAACAGAGTTGAACTAGATATGGTACGTGTGTGTAGGAAACACAGTTCTTTTGTTCTGAGCACATTCATGTTTCCCTCTGTATTAGAGACTCTAGAAAGCAACAGCGTGCTTCTTGCTCTAAAGCAGAGTGTGATTCATGGATGAGAACTGTGCTGTGTGTTTCCAATCAGAAACAGAGTTAAATGCCCGGCTCTGTGTCTTTCTACAAGCAAGACTTCGTTTCAGGTAAACACAGTCATTTTTCAGCTCAAACGAAGCTACATTGTTCATGAAGCTCACACGTTTCTCGATCTTAACTGAAAAGCATTGCATGTTAGAGGACCTATGGTTTGTATAATTTTCAAATGCAGAGTTGAGCTAGATATGGTCCGTGTGTGTAGGAAACACAGTTCTTTTGTTTGAGCACACTCACGTTTCCCTCTGTATTAGAGACTCTAGAAAGCAACAGCGTGCTTCTTGCTCTAAAGCAGAGTGTGTTTCATGGATGAGAACTGTGCTGTGTGTTTCCAATCAGAAACGGAGTTAAATGCCAGGCTCTGTGTCTTCCTACCAGCAAGACTTCGTTTCAGGTAAACGCAGTCACTTTTCAGCTCAAACGAAGCTACATTGTTCACGAAGCTCACACGTTTTTTGCTCTTAACTGAAAAGCATTGCATGTTAGAGGACCTGTGGTTTGTATCAGTTTCAGATGCAGAGTTGAACTAGATATGGTCCGTGTGTGTAGGAAACACAGTTCTTTTGTTCTGAGCACAATCACATTTCCCTCTGTATTAGAGACTCTAGAAAGCAAGAGCGTGCTTCTTGCTCTAAAGCAGAGTATGTTTCATGGATGAGAACTGTTCTGTGTGTTTCCAATCAGAAACGGAGTTAAATGCCAGGCTCTGTGTCTTCTAAAGCAAGACCTCGTTTCAGGTAAAAGCAGTCACTTTTCAGCTCAAACGAAGCTACATTGTTCACGAAGCTCACAAGTTTTTCGCTCTTAACTAAAAAGCTTTGGATGTTAGAGGACCTGTGGTTTGTATCAGTTTCAGATGCAGAGTTGAACTAGATATGGTCCCTGTGTGTAGGAAACACATTTCTTTCGTTCTGAGCACACTCACGTTTCCCTCTGAATTAGAGACTCTAGAAAACAAGAGCGTGCTTCTTGCTCTAATGCAGAGTGTGTTTCATGGATGAGAACTGTGCTTGTCTTTCTCTTCAGAAACGGAGTTAAATGCCAGGCTCAGTGTCTTCCTACAAGCAAGACTTTGTTTCAGGTAAACTCAGTCACTTTTCAACTCAAACGAAGCTACACTGTTCACGACGCTCACAGGTTTCTCTCTCTTAAATGAAAAGCATTGGATGTTAGAGGACCTGTGGTTTATATCAGTTTCAGATGCAGAGTAGAACTAGATATGCTCCGTGTGCGTAGGAAACACAGTTCTTTTGTTCAGAGCACACTCAGGTTTCTCTCTATATTAGAGACTCTAGAAAGCAAGAGCGTGCTTCTTGGTCTAAAGCAGAGTGTGTTTCATGGATTAGAACTGTGCTGTGTGTTTCCAATCAGAAACGGAGTTAAATGCCAGACTCTGTGTCTTCCTACAATCAAGATGTCGTTTCAGGAAAATGCAGTCACTTTTCAGCTCAAATGAAGCAACATTGTTCAAGAAGTTCACACGTTTTTCGCTCTTAACTGAAAAGCATTGCATGTTACAGGACCTGTGGTTTGTATCAGTTTCAGATGCAGAGTTGAACTAGATATGGTCCGTGTGTGTAGGAGACACAGTTCTTTTGTTCTGAGCACACTCACGTTTCCCTCTGTATTAGAGACTCTAGAATGCAAGAGCATTCATCTTGCTCTAAAGCAGAGTGTGTTTCATGGATGAGAACTGTGCTGTGTGTTTCCAATCAGAAACGGACTTAAATGCCAGGATCTGTGTCTTCCTCCAAGCAAGACTTCATTTCAGGTAAACACAGTCACTTTTCAGCTCAAAAGAAGCTACATTGTTAATGACGCTCACATGTTTCTCCCTCTTAAATGAAAAGCATTGGATGTTAGAGGACCTGTGATTTGTATCAGTTTCAGATGCAGAGTTGAACTAGATATGGTCCCTGTGTGTAGGAAACACATTTCTTTCGTTCTGAGCACACTCACGTTTCCCTCTCTATTAGAGACTCTAGAAAACAAGAGCGTGCTTCTGCTCTAATGCAGAGTGTGTTTCATGGATGAGAACTGTGCTTGTCTTTCTATTCAGAAACGGTGTTAAATGCCAGGCTCAGTGTCTTCCTACAAGCAAGACTTTGTTTCAGGAAAACGCAGTCACTTCTCAGCTCAAACGAAGCTGCATTGTTCACGACGCTTACATGTTTCTCGCTCTTAACTGAAAAGCATTGGATATTAGAGGACCTGTGGTTTGTATCAGTTTCAGAAACAGAGTAGAACTAGATAGGGTACGTGTGTGTAGGAAAAACAGTTCTTTTGTTCTGAGCACACTCATGTTTTCCTCTGTATTAGAGACTCTAGAAAGCAAGAGCGTGCTTCTTGCTCTAAAGCAGAGTGTGTGTCATTGATGAGAACTGTGCTGTGTGTTTCCAATCAGAAACGGAGTTAAATGCCAGGCTCTGTGTCTACCTACCAGCAAGACTTCGTTTCAGGTAAACGCAGTCACTTTTCAGCTCAAAGGAAGCTACATTGTTCACTAAGCTCACTCGTTTTTCGCTCTTAACTGAAAAGCATTGCATGTTAGAGGACCTGTGGTTTGTATCATTTTCAGATGCAGAGTTGAACTAGATATGGTCCGTGTGTGTAGGAGACACAGTTCTTTTGTTCTGAGCACACTCACGTTTCCCTCTGTATTAGAAACTCTAGAAAGAAAGAGCGTGCTTCTTGCTCTAAAGCAGAGTGTGTTTCATGGATGAGAACTTTGCTGTGTGTTTCCAATCAGAAGCGGAGTTAAATGCCAGGCTCAGTTTCTTCCTACAAGCAAGACTTTGTTTCAGGTTAACCCAGTCACATTTCAGCTCAAACGAAACTACATTGTTCACAACGCTCACACGTTTCTCGCTCTTAACTGAAAAGCATTGGATGTTAGAAGACATGTGGTTTGTATCAGTTTCAGAAGCAGAGTTGAACTAGATATGGTACGTGTGTGTAGGAAACACAGTTCTTTTGTTCTGAGCACATTCATGTTTCCCTCTGTATTAGACTCTAGAAAGCAACAGCGTGCTTCTTGGTCTAAAGCAGAGTGTGTTTCATGGATGAGAACTGTGCTGTGTGTTTCCAATCAGAAACGGAGTTAAATGCCCGGCTCTGTGTCTTCCTACAAGCAAGATGTCGTTTCAGGAAAACGCAGTCACTTTTCAGCTCAAATGAAGTTACATTGTTCAAGAAGTTCACACGTTTTTCGTCTTAACTGAAAAGCATTGCATGTTACAGGACCTGTGGTTTGTATCAGTTTCAGATGCCGAGTTGAACTAGATATGGTCCGTGTGTGTAGGAGACTCAGTTCTTTTGTTCTGAGCACACTCACGTTTCCCTCTGTATTAGAGACTCTAGAATGCAAGAGCGTTCATCTTGCTCTAAAGCAGAGTGTGTTTCATGGAAGAGAACTGTGCTGTGTGTTTCCAATCAGAACCGGAGTTAAATGACAGGCTCTGTGTCTTCCTACCAGCAAGACTTCGTTTCAGGTAAATGCAGACACTTTTAAGCTCAAATGAAGCTACATTGTTCACGAAGCTCACACGTTTCTCGCTCTTAACTGAAAAGCATTGGATGTTAGAAGACCTGTGGTTTGTATCAGTTTCAGAAACAGAGTTGAACTAGATATGGTACGTGTGTGTAGGAAACACAGTTCTTTTGTTCTGAGCACATTCATGTTTCCCTCCGTATTAGAGACTCTAGAAAGCAACAGCGTGCTTCTTGCTCTAAAGCAGAGTGTGATTCATGGATGAGAACTGTGCTGTGTGTTTCCAATCAGAAACAGAGTTAAATGCCCGGCTCTGTGTCTTTCTACAAGCAAGACTTCGTTTCAGGTAAACACAGTCATTTTTCAGCTCAAACGAAGCTACATTGTTCATGAAGCTCACACGTTTCTCGATCTTAACTGAAAAGCATTGCATGTTAGAGGACCTATGGTTTGTATAATTTTCAAATGCAGAGTTGAGCTAGATATGGTCCGTGTGTGTAGGAAACACAGTTCTTTTGTTTGAGCACACTCACGTTTCCCTCTGTATTAGAGACTCTAGAAAGCAACAGCGTGCTTCTTGCTCTAAAGCAGAGTGTGTTTCATGGATGAGAACTGTGCTGTGTGTTTCCAATCAGAAACGGAGTTAAATGCCAGGCTCTGTGTCTTCCTACCAGCAAGACTTCGTTTCAGGTAAACGCATTCACTTTTCAGCTCAAACGAAGCTACATTGTTCACGAAGCTCACACGTTTTTTGCTCTTAACTGAAAAGCATTGCATGTTAGAGGACCTGTGGTTTGTATCAGTTTCAGATGCAGAGTTGAACTAGATATGGTCCGTGTGTGTAGGAAACACAGTTCTTTTGTTCTGAGCACAATCACATTTCCCTCTGTATTAGAGACTCTAGAAAGCAAGAGCGTGCTTCTTGCTCTAAAGCAGAGTATGTTTCATGGATGAGAACTGTTCTGTGTGTTTCCAATCAGAAACGGAGTTAAATGCCAGGCTCTGTGTCTTCTAAAGCAAGACCTCGTTTCAGGTAAAAGCAGTCACTTTTCAGCTCAAACGAAGCTACATTGTTCACGAAGCTCACAAGTTTTTCGCTCTTAACTAAAAAGCTTTGGATGTTAGAGGACCTGTGGTTTGTATCAGTTTCAGATGCAGAGTTGAACTAGATATGGTCCCTGTGTGTAGGAAACACATTTCTTTCGTTCTGAGCACACTCACGTTTCCCTCTCTATTAGAGACTCTAGAAAACAAGAGCGTGCTTCTTGCTCTAATGCAGAGTGTGTTTCATGGATGAGAACTGTGCTTGTCTTTCTCTTCAGAAACGGTGTTAAATGCCAGGCTCAGTGTCTTCCTACAAGCAAGACTTTGTTTCAGGAAAACGTAGTCACTTCTCAGCTCAAACGAAGCTGCATTGTTCACGACGCTCACACGTTTCTCGCTCTTAACTGAAAAGCATTGGATATTAGAGGACCTGTGGTTTGTATCAGTTTCAGAAACAGAGTAGAACTAGATAGGGTACCTGTGTGTAGGAAAAACAGTTCTTTTGTTCTGAGCACACTCACGTTTCCCTCTGTATTAGAGACTCTAGAATGCAAGAGCGTTCATCTTGCTCTAAAGCAGAGTGTGTTTCATGGAAGAGAACTGTGCTGTGTGTTTCCAATCAGAACCGGAGTTAAATGACAGGCTCTGTGTCTTCCTACCAGCAAGACTTCGTTTCAGGTAAATGCAGACACTTTTAAGCTCAAACGAAGCTACATTGTTCACGAAGCTCACACGTTTCTCGCTCTTAACTGAAAAGCATTGGATGTTAGAAGACCTGTGGTTTGTATCAGTTTCAGAAACAGAGTTGAACTAGATATGGTACGTGTGTGTAGGAAACACAGTTCTTTTGTTCTGAGCACATTCATGTTTCCCTCCGTATTAGAGACTCTAGAAAGCAACAGCGTGCTTCTTGCTCTAAAGCAGAGTGTGATTCATGGATAAGAACTGTGCTGTGTGTTTCCAATCAGAAACAGAGTTAAATGCCCGGCTCTGTGTCTTTCTACAAGCAAGACTTCGTTTCAGGTAAACACAGTCATTTTTCAGCTCAAACGAAGCTACATTGTTCATGAAGCTCACACGTTTCTCGATCTTAACTGAAAAGCATTGCATGTTAGAGGACCTATGGTTTGTATAATTTTCAAATGCAGAGTTGAGCTAGATATGGTCCGTGTGTGTAGGAAACACAGTTCTTTTGTTTGAGCACACTCACGTTTCCCTCTGTATTAGAGACTCTAGAAAGCAACAGCGTGCTTCTTGCTCTAAAGCAGAGTGTGTTTCATGGATGAGAAATGTGCTGTGAGTTTCCAATCAGAAACGGAGTTAAATGCCAGGCTCTGTGTCTTCCTACCAGCAAGACTTCGTTTCAGGTAAACGCAGTCACTTTTCAGCTCAAACGAAGCTACATTGTTCACGAAGCTCACACGTTTTTTGCTCTTAACTGAAAAGCATTGCATGTTAGAGGACCTGTGGTTTGTATCAGTTTCAGATGCAGAGTTGAACTAGATATGGTCCGTGTGTGTAAGAAACACAGTTCTTTTGTTCTGAGCACAATCACATTTCCCTCTGTATTAGAGACTCTAGAAAGCAAGAGCGTGCTTCTTGCTCTAAAGCAGAGTATGTTTCATGGATGAGAACTGTTCTGTGTGTTTCCAATCAGAAACGGAGTTAAATGCCAGGCTCTGTGTCTTCTAAAGCAAGACCTCGTTTCAGGTAAAAGCAGTCACTTTTCAGCTCAAACGAAGCTACATTGTTCACGAAGCTCACAAGTTTTTCGCTCTTAACTAAAAAGCTTTGGATGTTAGAGGACCTGTGGTTTGTATCAGTTTCAGATGCAGAGTTGAACTAGATATGGTCCCTGTGTGTAGGAAACACATTTCTTTCGTTCTGAGCACACTCACGTTTCCCTCTCTATTAGAGACTCTAGAAAACAAGAGCGTGCTTCTTGCTCTAATGCAGAGTGTGTTTCATGGATGAGAACTGTGCTTGTCTTTCTCTTCAGAAACGGTGTTAAATGCCAGGCTCAGTGTCTTCCTACAAGCAAGACTTTGTTTCAGGAAAACGCAGTCACTTCTCAGCTCAAACGAAGCTGCATTGTTCACGACGCTCACACGTTTCTCGCTCTTAACTGAAAAGCATTGGATGTTAGAAGACATGTGGTTTGTATCAGTTTCAGAAGCAGAGTTGAACTAGATATGGTACGTGTGTGTAGGAAACACAGTTCTTTTGTTCTGAGCACATTCATGTTTCCCTCTGTATTAGACTCTAGAAAGCAACAGCGTGCTTCTTGGTCTAAAGCAGAGTGTGTTTCATGGATGAGAACTGTGCTGTGTGTTTCCAATCAGAAACGGAGTTAAATGCCCGGCTCTGTGTCTTCCTACAAGCAAGATGTCGTTTCAGGAAAACGCAGTCACTTTTCAGCTCAAATGAAGTTACATTGTTCAAGAAGTTCACACGTTTTTCGTCTTAACTGAAAAGCATTGCATGTTACAGGACCTGTGGTTTGTATCAGTTTCAGATGCCGAGTTGAACTAGATATGGTCCGTGTGTGTAGGAGACTCAGTTCTTTTGTTCTGAGCACACTCACGTTTCCCTCTGTATTAGAGACTCTAGAATGCAAGAGCGTTCATCTTGCTCTAAAGCAGAGTGTGTTTCATGGAAGAGAACTGTGCTGTGTGTTTCCAATCAGAACCGGAGTTAAATGACAGGCTCTGTGTCTTCCTACCAGCAAGACTTCGTTTCAGGTAAATGCAGACACTTTTAAGCTCAAATGAAGCTACATTGTTCACGAAGCTCACACGTTTCTCGCTCTTAACTGAAAAGCATTGGATGTTAGAAGACCTGTGGTTTGTATCAGTTTCAGAAACAGAGTTGAACTAGATATGGTACGTGTGTGTAGGAAACACAGTTCTTTTGTTCTGAGCACATTCATGTTTCCCTCCGTATTAGAGACTCTAGAAAGCAACAGCGTGCTTCTTGCTCTAAAGCAGAGTGTGATTCATGGATGAGAACTGTGCTGTGTGTTTCCAATCAGAAACAGAGTTAAATGCCCGGCTCTGTGTCTTTCTACAAGCAAGACTTCGTTTCAGGTAAACACAGTCATTTTTCAGCTCAAACGAAGCTACATTGTTCATGAAGCTCACACGTTTCTCGATCTTAACTGAAAAGCATTGCATGTTAGAGGACCTATGGTTTGTATAATTTTCAAATGCAGAGTTGAGCTAGATATGGTCCGTGTGTGTAGGAAACACAGTTCTTTTGTTTGAGCACACTCACGTTTCCCTCTGTATTAGAGACTCTAGAAAGCAACAGCGTGCTTCTTGCTCTAAAGCAGAGTGTGTTTCATGGATGAGAACTGTGCTGTGTGTTTCCAATCAGAAACGGAGTTAAATGCCAGGCTCTGTGTCTTCCTACCAGCAAGACTTCGTTTCAGGTAAACGCATTCACTTTTCAGCTCAAACGAAGCTACATTGTTCACGAAGCTCACACGTTTTTTGCTCTTAACTGAAAAGCATTGCATGTTAGAGGACCTGTGGTTTGTATCAGTTTCAGATGCAGAGTTGAACTAGATATGGTCCGTGTGTGTAGGAAACACAGTTCTTTTGTTCTGAGCACAATCACATTTCCCTCTGTATTAGAGACTCTAGAAAGCAAGAGCGTGCTTCTTGCTCTAAAGCAGAGTATGTTTCATGGATGAGAACTGTTCTGTGTGTTTCCAATCAGAAACGGAGTTAAATGCCAGGCTCTGTGTCTTCTAAAGCAAGACCTCGTTTCAGGTAAAAGCAGTCACTTTTCAGCTCAAACGAAGCTACATTGTTCACGAAGCTCACAAGTTTTTCGCTCTTAACTAAAAAGCTTTGGATGTTAGAGGACCTGTGGTTTGTATCAGTTTCAGATGCAGAGTTGAACTAGATATGGTCCCTGTGTGTAGGAAACACATTTCTTTCGTTCTGAGCACACTCACGTTTCCCTCTCTATTAGAGACTCTAGAAAACAAGAGCGTGCTTCTTGCTCTAATGCAGAGTGTGTTTCATGGATGAGAACTGTGCTTGTCTTTCTCTTCAGAAACGGTGTTAAATGCCAGGCTCAGTGTCTTCCTACAAGCAAGACTTTGTTTCAGGAAAACGTAGTCACTTCTCAGCTCAAACGAAGCTGCATTGTTCACGACGCTCACACGTTTCTCGCTCTTAACTGAAAAGCATTGGATATTAGAGGACCTGTGGTTTGTATCAGTTTCAGAAACAGAGTAGAACTAGATAGGGTACCTGTGTGTAGGAAAAACAGTTCTTTTGTTCTGAGCACACTCACGTTTCCCTCTGTATTAGAGACTCTAGAATGCAAGAGCGTTCATCTTGCTCTAAAGCAGAGTGTGTTTCATGGAAGAGAACTGTGCTGTGTGTTTCCAATCAGAACCGGAGTTAAATGACAGGCTCTGTGTCTTCCTACCAGCAAGACTTCGTTTCAGGTAAATGCAGACACTTTTAAGCTCAAACGAAGCTACATTGTTCACGAAGCTCACACGTTTCTCGCTCTTAACTGAAAAGCATTGGATGTTAGAAGACCTGTGGTTTGTATCAGTTTCAGAAACAGAGTTGAACTAGATATGGTACGTGTGTGTAGGAAACACAGTTCTTTTGTTCTGAGCACATTCATGTTTCCCTCCGTATTAGAGACTCTAGAAAGCAACAGCGTGCTTCTTGCTCTAAAGCAGAGTGTGATTCATGGATAAGAACTGTGCTGTGTGTTTCCAATCAGAAACAGAGTTAAATGCCCGGCTCTGTGTCTTTCTACAAGCAAGACTTCGTTTCAGGTAAACACAGTCATTTTTCAGCTCAAACGAAGCTACATTGTTCATGAAGCTCACACGTTTCTCGATCTTAACTGAAAAGCATTGCATGTTAGAGGACCTATGGTTTGTATAATTTTCAAATGCAGAGTTGAGCTAGATATGGTCCGTGTGTGTAGGAAACACAGTTCTTTTGTTTGAGCACACTCACGTTTCCCTCTGTATTAGAGACTCTAGAAAGCAACAGCGTGCTTCTTGCTCTAAAGCAGAGTGTGTTTCATGGATGAGAAATGTGCTGTGAGTTTCCAATCAGAAACGGAGTTAAATGCCAGGCTCTGTGTCTTCCTACCAGCAAGACTTCGTTTCAGGTAAACGCAGTCACTTTTCAGCTCAAACGAAGCTACATTGTTCACGAAGCTCACACGTTTTTTGCTCTTAACTGAAAAGCATTGCATGTTAGAGGACCTGTGGTTTGTATCAGTTTCAGATGCAGAGTTGAACTAGATATGGTCCGTGTGTGTAAGAAACACAGTTCTTTTGTTCTGAGCACAATCACATTTCCCTCTGTATTAGAGACTCTAGAAAGCAAGAGCGTGCTTCTTGCTCTAAAGCAGAGTATGTTTCATGGATGAGAACTGTTCTGTGTGTTTCCAATCAGAAACGGAGTTAAATGCCAGGCTCTGTGTCTTCTAAAGCAAGACCTCGTTTCAGGTAAAAGCAGTCACTTTTCAGCTCAAACGAAGCTACATTGTTCACGAAGCTCACAAGTTTTTCGCTCTTAACTAAAAAGCTTTGGATGTTAGAGGACCTGTGGTTTGTATCAGTTTCAGATGCAGAGTTGAACTAGATATGGTCCCTGTGTGTAGGAAACACATTTCTTTCGTTCTGAGCACACTCACGTTTCCCTCTCTATTAGAGACTCTAGAAAACAAGAGCGTGCTTCTTGCTCTAATGCAGAGTGTGTTTCATGGATGAGAACTGTGCTTGTCTTTCTCTTCAGAAACGGTGTTAAATGCCAGGCTCAGTGTCTTCCTACAAGCAAGACTTTGTTTCAGGAAAACGCAGTCACTTCTCAGCTCAAACGAAGCTGCATTGTTCACGACGCTCACACGTTTCTCGCTCTTAACTGAAAAGCATCGGATATTAGAGGACCTGTGGTTTGTATCAGTTTCAGAAACAGAGTAGAACTAGATAGGGTACCTGTGTGTAGGAAAAACAGTTCTTTTGTTCTGAGCACACTCATGTTTCCCTCTGTATTAGAGTCTCTAGAAAGCAAGAGCGTGCTTCTTGCTCTAAAGCAGAGTGTGTGTCATTGATGAGAACTGTGCTGTGTGTTTCCAATCAGAAACGGAGTTAAATGCCAGGCTCTGTGTCTTCCTACAAGCAAGACTTTGTTTCAGGTTAACCCAGTCACATTTCAGCTCAAACGAAACTACATTGTTCACAACGCTCACACGTTTCTCGCTCTTAACTGAAAAGCATTGGATGTTAGAAGACATGTGGTTTGTATCAGTTTCAGAAACAGAGTTGAACTATATATGGTACGTGTGTGTAGGAAACACAGTTCTTTTGTTCTGAGCACATTCATGTTTCCCTCTGTATTAGACTCTCGAAAGCAACAGCGTGCTTCTTGGTCTAAAGCAGAGTGTGTTTCATGGATTAGAATTGTGCTGTGTGTTTCCAATCAGAAACGGAGTTAAATGACAGATTCTGTGTCTTCCTACAAGCAAGATGTCGTTTCAGGAAAACGCAGTCACTTTTCAGCTCAAATGAAGCTACATTGTTCAAGAAGTTCACACGTTTTTCGTCTTAACTGAAAAGCATTGCATGTTACAGGACCTGTGGTTTGTATCAGTTTCAGATGCAGAGTTGAACTAGATATGGTCCGTGTGTGTAGGAGACACAGTTCTTTTGTTCTGAGCACACTCACGTTTCCCTCTGTATTAGAGACTCTAGAAAGCAAGAGCGTGCTTCTTGCTCTAAAGCAGAGTGTGTTTCATGGATGAGAACTGTGCTGTGTCTTTCTCTTCAGAAACGGAGTTAAATGCCAGGCTCTGTGTCTTCCTACAAGCAAGACTTCGTTTCAGGCAAATGCAGTCACTTTTCAGCTCAAACGAAGCTACATTGTTCACGAAGCTCACATGTTTTTCGCTCTTAACTGAAAAGCATTGGATATTAGAGGGCCTGTGGTTTGTATCAGTTTCAGATGCAGAGTTGAACTAGATATGGTCTGTGTGTGTAGGAAACACAGTTCTTTTGTTCTGAGCACACTCACGTTTCCCTCTGTATTAGAGACTCTAGAATACAAGAGCGTTCATCTTGCTCTAAAGCGAGTGTGTTTCATGGATGAGAACTGTGCTGTGTGATTCCAATCAGAAACGGACTTAAATGCCAGGCTCTGTGTCTTCCTACATGCAAGACTTCATTTCAGGTAAACACCGTCACTTTTCAGCTCAAAAGAAGCTACATTGTTAATGAAGCTCACATGTTTCTCCCTCTTAAATGAAAAGCATTGGATGTTAGAGGACCTGTGGTTTGTATCAGTTTCAGAGACAGAGTTGAACTAGATATGGTACGTGTGTGTAGGAAACACAGTTCTTTTGTTCTGAGCACACTCATGTTTCCCTCTGTATTAGAGACTCTAGAAAGCAAGAGCGTGTTTCTTGCTCTAAAGCAGAGTGTGTTTCATGGATGAGAACTGTGCTCTGTGTTTCCAATCCGAAACGGAGTTAAATGCCAGGCTCTGTGTCTTCCTAAAAGCAAGACTTCGTTTCAGGTAAACTCAGTCACTTTTAAGCTCAAACGAAGCTACATTGTTCATGAAGCTCACAAGTATCTCTATCTTAACTGAAAAGCATTGCATGTTAGAGGACCTATGGTTTGTATCAGTTTCAGATGCAGAGTTGAACTAGATATGGTCCGTGTGTGTAGGAAACACAGTTCTTTTGTTCTGAGCACAATCACATTTCCCTCTGTATTAGAGACTCTAGAAAGCAAGAGCGTGCTTCTTGCTCTAAAGCAGAGTATGTTTCATGGATGAGAACTGTGCTGTGTGTTTCCAATCAGAAACGGAGTTAAATGCCCGGCTCTGTGTCTTCCTACAAGCAAGATGTCGTTTCAGGAAAACGCAGTCACTTTTCAGCTGAAATGAAGTGACATTGTTCAAGAAGTTCACACGTTTTTCGTCTTAACTGAAAAGCATTGCATGTTACAGGACCTGTGGTTTGTATCAGTTTCAGATGCCGAGTTGAACTAGATATGGTCCGTGTGTGTAGGAGACTCAGTTCTTTTTTTCTGAGCACACTCACGTTTCCCTCTGTATTAGAGACTCTAGAAAGCAAGGGCGTGCTTCTTGCTCTAAAGCAGAGTGTGTTTCATGGATGAGAACTGTGCGGTGTGTTTCCAATCCGAAACGGAGTTAAATGCCAGGCTCTGTGTCTTCCTAAAAGCAAGACTTCGTTTCAGGTAAACTCAGTCACTTTTAAGCTCAAACGAAGCTACATTGTTCATGAAGCTCACAAGTATCTCGATCTTAAATGAAATCATTGCATGTTAGAGTACCTATGGTTTGTATCAGTTTCAGATGCAGAGTTGAACTAGATATGGTCCGTGTGTGTAGGAAACACAGTTCTTTTGTTCTGAGCACATTCATGTTTCCCTCCGTATTAGAGACTCTAGAAAGCAACAGCGTGCTTCTTGCTCTAAAGCAGAGTGTGATTCATGGATGAGAACTGTGCTGTGTGTTTCCAATCAGAAACAGAGTTAAATGCCCGGCTCTGTGTCTTTCTACAACCAAGACTTCGTTTCAGGTAAACACAGTCATTTTTCAGCTCAAACGAAGCTACATTGTTCATGAAGCTCACACGTTTCTCGATCTTAACTGAAAAGCATTGCATGTTAGAGGACCTATGGTTTGTATAATTTTCAAATGCAGAGTTGAGCTAGATATGGTCCGTGTGTGTAGGAAACACAGTTCTTTTGTTTGAGCACACTCACGTTTCCCTCTGTATTAGAGACTCTAGAAAGCAACAGCGTGCTTCCTGCTCTAAAGCAGAGTGTGTTTCATGGATGAGAACTGTGCTGTGTGTTTCCAATCAGAAACGGAGTTAAATGCCAGGCTCTGTGTCTTCCTACCAGCAAGACTTCGTTTCAGGTAAACGCAGTCACTTTTCAGCTCAAACGAAGCTACATTGTTCACGAAGCTCACACGTTTTTTGCTCTTAACTGAAAAGCATTGCATGTTAGAGGACCTGTGGTTTGTATCAGTTTCAGATGCAGAGTTGAACTAGATATGGTCCGTGTGTGTAGGAAACACAGTTCTTTTGTTCTGAGCACAATCACATTTCCCTCTGTATTAGAGACTCTAGAAAGCAAGAGCGTGCTTCTTGCTCTAAAGCAGAGTATGTTTCATGGATGAGAACTGTTCTGTGTGTTTCCAATCAGAAACGGAGTTAAATGCCAGGCTCTGTGTCTTCTAAAGCAAGACCTCGTTTCAGGTAAAAGCAGTCACTTTTCAGCTCAAACGAAGCTACATTGTTCACGAAGCTCACAAGTTTTTCGCTCTTAACTAAAAAGCTTTGGATGTTAGAGGACCTGTGGTTTGTATCAGTTTCAGATGCAGAGTTGAAATAGATATGGTCCCTGTGTGTAGGAAACACATTTCTTTCGTTCTGAGCACACTCACGTTTCCCTCTCTATTAGAGACTCTAGAAAACAATAGCGTGCTTCTTGCTCTAATGCAGAGTGTGTTTCATGGATGAGAACTGTGCTTGTCTTTCTCTTCAGAAACGGTGTTAAATGCCAGGCTCAGTGTCTTCCTACAAGCAAGACTTTGTTTCAGGAAAACGCAGTCACTTCTCAGCTCAAACGAAGCTGCATTGTTCACGACGCTCACACGTTTCTCGCTCTTAACTGAAAAGCATTGGATATTAGAGGACCTGTGGTTTGTATCAGTTTCAGAAACAGAGTAGAACTAGATAGGGTACGTGTGTGTAGGAAAAACAGTTCTTTTGTTCTGAGCACACTCATGTTTCCCGCTGTATTAGAGTCTCTAGAAAGCAAGAGCGTGCTTCTTGCTCTAAAGCAGAGTGTGTGTCATTGATGAGAACTGTGCTGTGTGTTTCCAATCAGAAACGGAGTTAAATGCCAGGCTCTGTGTCTTCCTACAAGCAAGACTTTGTTTCAGGTTAACCCAGTCACATTTCAGCTCAAACGAAACTACATTGTTCACAACGCTCACACGTTTCTCGCTCTTAACTGAAAAGCATTGGATGTTAGAAGACATGTGGTTTGTATCAGTTTCAGAAACAGAGTTGAACTATATATGGTACGTGTGTGTAGGAAACACAGTTCTTTTGTTCTGAGCACATTCATGTTTCCCTCTGTATTAGACTCTCGAAAGCAACAGCGTGCTTCTTGGTCTAAAGCAGAGTGTGTTTCATGGATTAGAATTGTGCTGTGTGTTTCCAATCAGAAACGGAGTTAAATGACATATTCTGTGTCTTCCTACAAGCAAGATGTCGTTTCAGGAAAACCCAGTCACTTTTCAGCTCAAATGAAGCTACATTGTTCAAGAAGTTCACACGTTTTTCGTCTTAACTGAAAAGCATTGCATGTTACAGGACCTGTGGTTTGTATCAGTTTCAGATGCAGAGTTGAACTAGATATGGTCCGTGTGTGTAGGAGACACAGTTCTTTTGTTCTGAGCACACTCACGTTTCCCTCTGTATTAGAGACTCTAGAAAGCAAGAGCGTGCTTCTTGCTCTAAAGCAGAGTGTGTTTCATGGATGAGAACTGTGCTGTGTCTTTCTCTTCAGAAACGGAGTTAAATGCCAGGCTCTGTGTCTTCCTACAAGCAAGACTTCGTTTCAGGCAAATGCAGTCACTTTTCAGCTCAAACGAAGCTACATTGTTCACGAAGCTCACATGTTTTTCGCTCTTAACTGAAAAGCATTGGATATTAGAGGGCCTGTGGTTTGTATCAGTTTCAGATGCAGAGTTGAACTAGATATGGTCTGTGTGTGTAGGAAACACAGTTCTTTTGTTCTGAGCACACTCACGTTTCCCTCTGTATTAGAGACTCTAGAATACAAGAGCGTTCATCTTGCTCTAAAGCGAGTGTGTTTCATGGATGAGAACTGTGCTGTGTGATTCCAATCAGAAACGGACTTAAATGCCAGGCTCTGTGTCTTCCTACAAGCAAGACTTCATTTCAGGTAAACACCGTCACTTTTCAGCTCAAAAGAAGCTACATTGTTAATGAAGCTCACATGTTTCTCCCTCTTAAATGAAAAGCATTGGATGTTAGAGGACCTGTGGTTTGTATCAGTTTCAGAAACAGAGTTGAACTAGATATGGTACGTGTGTAGGAAACACAGTTCTTTTGTTCTGAGCACACTCATGTTTCCCTCTGTATTAGAGACTCTAGAAAGCAAGAGCGTGTTTCTTGCTCTAAAGCAGAGTGTGTTTCATGGATGAGAACTGTGCTCTGTGTTTCCAATCCGAAACGGTGTTAAATGCCAGGCTCAGTGTCTTCCTACAAGCAAGACTTTGTTTCAGGAAAACGCAGTCACTTCTCAGCTCAAACGAAGCTGCATTGTTCACGACGCTCACATGTTTCTCGCTCTTAACTGAAAAGCATTGGATATTAGAGGACCTGTGGTTTGTATCAGTTTCAGAAACAGAGTAGAACTAGATAGGGTACGTGTGTGTAGGAAAAACAGTTCTTTTGTTCTGAGCACACTCATGTTTTCCTCTGTATTAGAGACTCTAGAAAGCAAGAGCGTGCTTCTTGCTCTAAAGCAGAGTGTGTGTCATTGATGAGAACTGTGCTGTGTGTTTCCAATCAGAAACGGAGTTAAATGCCAGGCTCTGTGTCTACCTACCAGCAAGACTTCGTTTCAGGTAAACGCAGTCACTTTTCAGCTCAAAGGAAGCTACATTGTTCACTAAGCTCACTCGTTTTTCGCTCTTAACTGAAAAGCATTGCATGTTAGAGGACCTGTGGTTTGTATCATTTTCAGATGCAGAGTTGAACTAGATATGGTCCGTGTGTGTAGGAGACACAGTTCTTTTGTTCTGAGCACACTCACGTTTCCCTCTGTATTAGAAACTCTAGAAAGAAAGAGCGTGCTTCTTGCTCTAAAGCAGAGTGTGTTTCATGGATGAGAACTTTGCTGTGTGTTTCCAATCAGAAGCGGAGTTAAATGCCAGGCTCAGTTTCTTCCTACAAGCAAGACTTTGTTTCAGGTTAACCCAGTCACATTTCAGCTCAAACGAAACTACATTGTTCACAACGCTCACACGTTTCTCGCTCTTAACTGAAAAGCATTGGATGTTAGAAGACATGTGGTTTGTATCAGTTTCAGAAGCAGAGTTGAACTAGATATGGTACGTGTGTGTAGGAAACACAGTTCTTTTGTTCTGAGCACATTCATGTTTCCCTCTGTATTAGACTCTAGAAAGCAACAGCGTGCTTCTTGGTCTAAAGCAGAGTGTGTTTCATGGATGAGAACTGTGCTGTGTGTTTCCAATCAGAAACGGAGTTAAATGCCCGGCTCTGTGTCTTCCTACAAGCAAGATGTCGTTTCAGGAAAACGCAGTCACTTTTCAGCTCAAATGAAGTTACATTGTTCAAGAAGTTCACACGTTTTTCGTCTTAACTGAAAAGCATTGCATGTTACAGGACCTGTGGTTTGTATCAGTTTCAGATGCCGAGTTGAACTAGATATGGTCCGTGTGTGTAGGAGACTCAGTTCTTTTGTTCTGAGCACACTCACGTTTCCCTCTGTATTAGAGACTCTAGAATGCAAGAGCGTTCATCTTGCTCTAAAGCAGAGTGTGTTTCATGGAAGAGAACTGTGCTGTGTGTTTCCAATCAGAACCGGAGTTAAATGACAGGCTCTGTGTCTTCCTACCAGCAAGACTTCGTTTCAGGTAAATGCAGACACTTTTAAGCTCAAACGAAGCTACATTGTTCACGAAGCTCACACGTTTCTCGCTCTTAACTGAAAAGCATTGGATGTTAGAAGACCTGTGGTTTGTATCAGTTTCAGAAACAGAGTTGAACTAGATATGGTACGTGTGTGTAGGAAACACAGTTCTTTTGTTCTGAGCACATTCATGTTTCCCTCCGTATTAGAGACTCTAGAAAGCAACAGCGTGCTTCTTGCTCTAAAGCAGAGTGTGATTCATGGATGAGAACTGTGCTGTGTGTTTCCAATCAGAAACAGAGTTAAATGCCCGGCTCTGTGTCTTTCTACAAGCAAGACTTCGTTTCAGGTAAACACAGTCATTTTTCAGCTCAAACGAAGCTACATTGTTCATGAAGCTCACACGTTTCTCGATCTTAACTGAAAAGCATTGCATGTTAGAGGACCTATGGTTTGTATAATTTTCAAATGCAGAGTTGAGCTAGATATGGTCCGTGTGTGTAGGAAACACAGTTCTTTTGTTTGAGCACACTCACGTTTCCCTCTGTATTAGAGACTCTAGAAAGCAACAGCGTGCTTCTTGCTCTAAAGCAGAGTGTGTTTCATGGATGAGAACTGTGCTGTGTGTTTCCAATCAGAAACGGAGTTAAATGCCAGGCTCTGTGTCTTCCTACCAGCAAGACTTCGTTTCTGGTAAACGCAGTCACTTTTCAGCTCAAACGAAGCTACATTGTTCATGAAGCTCACACGTTTTTTGCTCTTAACTGAAAAGCATTGCATGTTAGAGGACCTGTGGTTTGTATCAGTTTCAGATGCAGAGTTGAACTAGATATGGTCCGTGTGTGTAGGAAACACAGTTCTTTTGTTCTGAGCACAATCACATTTCCCTCTGTATTAGAGACTCTAGAAAGCAAGAGCGTGCTTCTTGCTCTAAAGCAGAGTATGTTTCATGGATGAGAACTGTTCTCTGTGTTTCCAATCAGAAACGGAGTTAAATGCCAGGCTCTGTGTCTTCTAAAGCAAGACCTCGTTTCAGGTAAAAGCAGTCACTTTTCAGCTCAAACGAAGCTACATTGTTCACGAAGCTCACAAGTTTTTCGCTCTTAACTAAAAAGCTTTGGATGTTAGAGGACCTGTGGTTTGTATCAGTTTCAGATGCAGAGTTGAACTAGATATGGTCCCTGTGTGTAGGAAACACATTTCTTTCGTTCTGAGCACACTCACGTTTCCCTCTCTATTAGAGACTCTAGAAAACAAGAGCGTGCTTCTTGCTCTAATGCAGAGTGTGTTTCATGGATGAGAACTGTGCTTGTCTTTCTCTTCAGAAACGGTGTTAAATGCCAGGCTCAGTGTCTTCCTACAAGCAAGACTTTGTTTCAGGAAAACGCAGTCACTTCTCAGCTCAAACGAAGCTGCATTGTTCACGACGCTCACACGTTTCTCGCTCTTAACTGAAAAGCATTGGATATTAGAGGACCTGTGGTTTGTATCAGTTTCAGAAACAGAGTAGAACTAGATAGGGTACCTGTGTGTAGGAAAAACAGTTCTTTTGTTCTGAGCACACTCATGTTTCCCTCTGTATTAGAGTCTCTAGAAAGCAAGAGCGTGCTTCTTGCTCTAAAGCAGAGTGTGTGTCATTGATGAGAACTGTGCTGTGTGTTTCCAATCAGAAACGGAGTTAAATGCCAGGCTCTGTGTCTTCCTACAAGCAAGACTTTGTTTCAGGTTAACCCAGTCACATTTCAGCTCAAACGAAACTACATTGTTCACAACGCTCACACGTTTCTCGCTCTTAACTGAAAAGCATTGGATGTTAGAAGACATGTGGTTTGTATCAGTTTCAGAAACAGAGTTGAACTATATATGGTACGTGTGTGTAGGAAACACAGTTCTTTTGTTCTGAGCACATTCATGTTTCCCTCTGTATTAGACTCTCGAAAGCAACAGCGTGCTTCTTGGTCTAAAGCAGAGTGTGTTTCATGGATTAGAATTGTGCTGTGTGTTTCCAATCAGAAACGGAGTTAAATGACAGATTCTGTGTCTTCCTACAAGCAAGATGTCGTTTCAGGAAAACGCAGTCACTTTTCAGCTCAAATGAAGCTACATTGTTCAAGAAGTTCACACGTTTTTCGTCTTAACTGAAAAGCATTGCATGTTACAGGACCTGTGGTTTGTATCAGTTTCAGATGCAGAGTTGAACTAGATATGGTCCGTGTGTGTAGGAGACACAGTTCTTTTGTTCTGAGCACACTCACGTTTCCCTCTGTATTAGAGACTCTAGAAAGCAAGAGCGTGCTTCTTGCTCTAAAGCAGAGTGTGTTTCATGGATGAGAACTGTGCTGTGTCTTTCTCTTCAGAAACGGAGTTAAATGCCAGGCTCTGTGTCTTCCTACAAGCAAGACTTCGTTTCAGGCAAATGCAGTCACTTTTCAGCTCAAACGAAGCTACATTGTTCACGAAGCTCACATGTTTTTCGCTCTTAACTGAAAAGCATTGGATATTAGAGGGCC
Organism: Onychomys leucogaster; assembly: GCA_949786385.1. Classification (NCBI taxonomy): domain Eukaryota; kingdom Metazoa; phylum Chordata; class Mammalia; order Rodentia; family Cricetidae; genus Onychomys; species Onychomys leucogaster. Next base: position 137,663 of record CATKUP010000004.1, read on the forward strand.
TGTGGTTTGTATCAGTTTCAGATGCAGAGTTGAACTAGATATGGTCTGTGTGTGTAGGAAACACAGTTCTTTTGTTCTGAGCACACTCACGTTTCCCTCTGTATTAGAGACTCTAGAATACAAGAGCGTTCATCTTGCTCTAAAGCGAGTGTGTTTCATGGATGAGAACTGTGCTGTGTGATTCCAATCAGAAACGGACTTAAATGCCAGGCTCTGTGTCTTCCTACAAGCAAGACTTCATTTCAGGTAAACACCGTCACTTTTCAGCTCAAAAGAAGCTACATTGTTAATGAAGCTCACATGTTTCTCCCTCTTAAATGAAAAGCATTGGATGTTAGAGGACCTGTGGTTTGTATCAGTTTCAGAAACAGAGTTGAACTAGATATGGTACGTGTGTGTAGGAAACACAGTTCTTTTGTTCTGAGCACACTCATGTTTCCCTCTGTATTAGAGACTCTAGAAAGCAAGAGCGTGTTTCTTGCTCTAAAGCAGAGTGTGTTTCATGGATGAGAACTGTGCTCTGTGTTTCCAATCCGAAACGGAGTTAAATGCCAGGCTCTGTGTCTTCCTAAAAGCAAGACTTCGTTTCAGGTAAACTCAGTCACTTTTAAGCTCAAACGAAGCTACATTGTTCATGAAGCTCACAAGTATCTCGATCTTAACTGAAAAGCATTGCATGTTAGAGGACCTATGGTTTGTATCAGTTTCAGATGCAGAGTTGAACTAGATATGGTCCGTGTGTGTAGGAAACACAGTTCTTTTGTTCTGAGCACAATCACATTTCCCTCTGTATTAGAGACTCTAGAAAGCAAGAGCGTGCTTCTTGCTCTAAAGCAGAGTATGTTTCATGGATGAGAACTGTGCTGTGTGTTTCCAATCAGAAACGGAGTTAAATGCCCGGCTCTGTGTCTTCCTACAAGCAAGATGTCGTTTCAGGAAAACGCAGTCACTTTTCAGCTCAAATGAAGTTACATTGTTCAAGAAGTTCACACGTTTTTCGTCTTAACTGAAAAGCATTGCATGTTACAGGACCTGTGGTTTGTATCAGTTTCAGATGCCGAGTTGAACTAGATATGGTCCGTGTGTGTAGGAGACTCAGTTCTTTTTTTCTGAGCACACTCACGTTTCCCTCTGTATTAGAGACTCTAGAAAGCAAGGGCGTGCTTCTTGCTCTAAAGCAGAGTGTGTTTCATGGATGAGAACTGTGCGGTGTGTTTCCAATCCGAAACGGAGTTAAATGCCAGGCTCTGTGTCTTCCTAAAAGCAAGACTTCGTTTCAGGTAAACTCAGTCACTTTTAAGCTCAAACGAAACTACATTGTTCACAACGCTCACACGTTTCTCGCTCTTAACTGAAAAGCATTGGATGTTAGAAGACATGTGGTTTGTATCAGTTTCAGAAACAGAGTTGAACTATATATGGTACGTGTGTGTAGGAAACACAGTTCTTTTGTTCTGAGCACATTCATGTTTCCCTCTGTATTAGACTCTCGAAAGCAACAGCGTGCTTCTTGGTCTAAAGCAGAGTGTGTTTCATGGATTAGAATTGTGCTGTGTGTTTCCAATCAGAAACGGAGTTAAATGACATATTCTGTGTCTTCCTACAAGCAAGATGTCGTTTCAGGAAAACCCAGTCACTTTTCAGCTCAAATGAAGCTACATTGTTCAAGAAGTTCACACGTTTTTCGTCTTAACTGAAAAGCATTGCATGTTACAGGACCTGTGGTTTGTATCAGTTTCAGATGCAGAGTTGAACTAGATATGGTCCGTGTGTGTAGGAGACACAGTTCTTTTGTTCTGAGCACACTCACGTTTCCCTCTGTATTAGAGACTCTAGAAAGCAAGAGCGTGCTTCTTGCTCTAAAGCAGAGTGTGTTTCATGGATGAGAACTGTGCTGTGTCTTTCTCTTCAGAAACGGAGTTAAATGCCAGGCTCTGTGTCTTCCTACAAGCAAGACTTCGTTTCAGGCAAATGCAGTCACTTTTCAGCTCAAACGAAGCTACATTGTTCACGAAGCTCACATGTTTTTCGCTCTTAACTGAAAAGCATTGGATATTAGAGGGCCTGTGGTTTGTATCAGTTTCAGATGCAGAGTTGAACTAGATATGGTCTGTGTGTGTAGGAAACACAGTTCTTTTGTTCTGAGCACACTCACGTTTCCCTCTGTATTAGAGACTCTAGAATACAAGAGCGTTCATCTTGCTCTAAAGCGAGTGTGTTTCATGGATGAGAACTGTGCTGTGTGATTCCAATCAGAAACGGACTTAAATGCCAGGCTCTGTGTCTTCCTACAAGCAAGACTTCATTTCAGGTAAACACCGTCACTTTTCAGCTCAAAAGAAGCTACATTGTTAATGAAGCTCACATGTTTCTCCCTCTTAAATGAAAAGCATTGGATGTTAGAGGACCTGTGGTTTGTATCAGTTTCAGAAACAGAGTTGAACTAGATATGGTACGTGTGTAGGAAACACAGTTCTTTTGTTCTGAGCACACTCATGTTTCCCTCTGTATTAGAGACTCTAGAAAGCAAGAGCGTGTTTCTTGCTCTAAAGCAGAGTGTGTTTCATGGATGAGAACTGTGCTCTGTGTTTCCAATCCGAAACGGTGTTAAATGCCAGGCTCAGTGTCTTCCTACAAGCAAGACTTTGTTTCAGGAAAACGCAGTCACTTCTCAGCTCAAACGAAGCTGCATTGTTCACGACGCTCACATGTTTCTCGCTCTTAACTGAAAAGCATTGGATATTAGAGGACCTGTGGTTTGTATCAGTTTCAGAAACAGAGTAGAACTAGATAGGGTACGTGTGTGTAGGAAAAACAGTTCTTTTGTTCTGAGCACACTCATGTTTTCCTCTGTATTAGAGACTCTAGAAAGCAAGAGCGTGCTTCTTGCTCTAAAGCAGAGTGTGTGTCATTGATGAGAACTGTGCTGTGTGTTTCCAATCAGAAACGGAGTTAAATGCCAGGCTCTGTGTCTACCTACCAGCAAGACTTCGTTTCAGGTAAACGCAGTCACTTTTCAGCTCAAAGGAAGCTACATTGTTCACTAAGCTCACTCGTTTTTCGCTCTTAACTGAAAAGCATTGCATGTTAGAGGACCTGTGGTTTGTATCATTTTCAGATGCAGAGTTGAACTAGATATGGTCCGTGTGTGTAGGAGACACAGTTCTTTTGTTCTGAGCACACTCACGTTTCCCTCTGTATTAGAAACTCTAGAAAGAAAGAGCGTGCTTCTTGCTCTAAAGCAGAGTGTGTTTCATGGATGAGAACTTTGCTGTGTGTTTCCAATCAGAAGCGGAGTTAAATGCCAGGCTCAGTTTCTTCCTACAAGCAAGACTTTGTTTCAGGTTAACCCAGTCACATTTCAGCTCAAACGAAACTACATTGTTCACAACGCTCACACGTTTCTCGCTCTTAACTGAAAAGCATTGGATGTTAGAAGACATGTGGTTTGTATCAGTTTCAGAAGCAGAGTTGAACTAGATATGGTACGTGTGTGTAGGAAACACAGTTCTTTTGTTCTGAGCACATTCATGTTTCCCTCTGTATTAGACTCTAGAAAGCAACAGCGTGCTTCTTGGTCTAAAGCAGAGTGTGTTTCATGGATGAGAACTGTGCTGTGTGTTTCCAATCAGAAACGGAGTTAAATGCCCGGCTCTGTGTCTTCCTACAAGCAAGATGTCGTTTCAGGAAAACGCAGTCACTTTTCAGCTCAAATGAAGTTACATTGTTCAAGAAGTTCACACGTTTTTCGTCTTAACTGAAAAGCATTGCATGTTACAGGACCTGTGGTTTGTATCAGTTTCAGATGCCGAGTTGAACTAGATATGGTCCGTGTGTGTAGGAGACTCAGTTCTTTTGTTCTGAGCACACTCACGTTTCCCTCTGTATTAGAGACTCTAGAATGCAAGAGCGTTCATCTTGCTCTAAAGCAGAGTGTGTTTCATGGAAGAGAACTGTGCTGTGTGTTTCCAATCAGAACCGGAGTTAAATGACAGGCTCTGTGTCTTCCTACCAGCAAGACTTCGTTTCAGGTAAATGCAGACACTTTTAAGCTCAAACGAAGCTACATTGTTCACGAAGCTCACACGTTTCTCGCTCTTAACTGAAAAGCATTGGATGTTAGAAGACCTGTGGTTTGTATCAGTTTCAGAAACAGAGTTGAACTAGATATGGTACGTGTGTGTAGGAAACACAGTTCTTTTGTTCTGAGCACATTCATGTTTCCCTCCGTATTAGAGACTCTAGAAAGCAACAGCGTGCTTCTTGCTCTAAAGCAGAGTGTGATTCATGGATGAGAACTGTGCTGTGTGTTTCCAATCAGAAACAGAGTTAAATGCCCGGCTCTGTGTCTTTCTACAAGCAAGACTTCGTTTCAGGTAAACACAGTCATTTTTCAGCTCAAACGAAGCTACATTGTTCATGAAGCTCACACGTTTCTCGATCTTAACTGAAAAGCATTGCATGTTAGAGGACCTATGGTTTGTATAATTTTCAAATGCAGAGTTGAGCTAGATATGGTCCGTGTGTGTAGGAAACACAGTTCTTTTGTTTGAGCACACTCACGTTTCCCTCTGTATTAGAGACTCTAGAAAGCAACAGCGTGCTTCTTGCTCTAAAGCAGAGTGTGTTTCATGGATGAGAACTGTGCTGTGTGTTTCCAATCAGAAACGGAGTTAAATGCCAGGCTCTGTGTCTTCCTACCAGCAAGACTTCGTTTCTGGTAAACGCAGTCACTTTTCAGCTCAAACGAAGCTACATTGTTCATGAAGCTCACACGTTTTTTGCTCTTAACTGAAAAGCATTGCATGTTAGAGGACCTGTGGTTTGTATCAGTTTCAGATGCAGAGTTGAACTAGATATGGTCCGTGTGTGTAGGAAACACAGTTCTTTTGTTCTGAGCACAATCACATTTCCCTCTGTATTAGAGACTCTAGAAAGCAAGAGCGTGCTTCTTGCTCTAAAGCAGAGTATGTTTCATGGATGAGAACTGTTCTCTGTGTTTCCAATCAGAAACGGAGTTAAATGCCAGGCTCTGTGTCTTCTAAAGCAAGACCTCGTTTCAGGTAAAAGCAGTCACTTTTCAGCTCAAACGAAGCTACATTGTTCACGAAGCTCACAAGTTTTTCGCTCTTAACTAAAAAGCTTTGGATGTTAGAGGACCTGTGGTTTGTATCAGTTTCAGATGCAGAGTTGAACTAGATATGGTCCCTGTGTGTAGGAAACACATTTCTTTCGTTCTGAGCACACTCACGTTTCCCTCTCTATTAGAGACTCTAGAAAACAAGAGCGTGCTTCTTGCTCTAATGCAGAGTGTGTTTCATGGATGAGAACTGTGCTTGTCTTTCTCTTCAGAAACGGTGTTAAATGCCAGGCTCAGTGTCTTCCTACAAGCAAGACTTTGTTTCAGGAAAACGCAGTCACTTCTCAGCTCAAACGAAGCTGCATTGTTCACGACGCTCACACGTTTCTCGCTCTTAACTGAAAAGCATTGGATATTAGAGGACCTGTGGTTTGTATCAGTTTCAGAAACAGAGTAGAACTAGATAGGGTACCTGTGTGTAGGAAAAACAGTTCTTTTGTTCTGAGCACACTCATGTTTCCCTCTGTATTAGAGTCTCTAGAAAGCAAGAGCGTGCTTCTTGCTCTAAAGCAGAGTGTGTGTCATTGATGAGAACTGTGCTGTGTGTTTCCAATCAGAAACGGAGTTAAATGCCAGGCTCTGTGTCTTCCTACAAGCAAGACTTTGTTTCAGGTTAACCCAGTCACATTTCAGCTCAAACGAAACTACATTGTTCACAACGCTCACACGTTTCTCGCTCTTAACTGAAAAGCATTGGATGTTAGAAGACATGTGGTTTGTATCAGTTTCAGAAACAGAGTTGAACTATATATGGTACGTGTGTGTAGGAAACACAGTTCTTTTGTTCTGAGCACATTCATGTTTCCCTCTGTATTAGACTCTCGAAAGCAACAGCGTGCTTCTTGGTCTAAAGCAGAGTGTGTTTCATGGATTAGAATTGTGCTGTGTGTTTCCAATCAGAAACGGAGTTAAATGACAGATTCTGTGTCTTCCTACAAGCAAGATGTCGTTTCAGGAAAACGCAGTCACTTTTCAGCTCAAATGAAGCTACATTGTTCAAGAAGTTCACACGTTTTTCGTCTTAACTGAAAAGCATTGCATGTTACAGGACCTGTGGTTTGTATCAGTTTCAGATGCAGAGTTGAACTAGATATGGTCCGTGTGTGTAGGAGACACAGTTCTTTTGTTCTGAGCACACTCACGTTTCCCTCTGTATTAGAGACTCTAGAAAGCAAGAGCGTGCTTCTTGCTCTAAAGCAGAGTGTGTTTCATGGATGAGAACTGTGCTGTGTCTTTCTCTTCAGAAACGGAGTTAAATGCCAGGCTCTGTGTCTTCCTACAAGCAAGACTTCGTTTCAGGCAAATGCAGTCACTTTTCAGCTCAAACGAAGCTACATTGTTCACGAAGCTCACATGTTTTTCGCTCTTAACTGAAAAGCATTGGATATTAGAGGGCCTGTGGTTTGTATCAGTTTCAGATGCAGAGTTGAACTAGATATGGTCTGTGTGTGTAGGAAACACAGTTCTTTTGTTCTGAGCACACTCACGTTTCCCTCTGTATTAGAGACTCTAGAATACAAGAGCGTTCATCTTGCTCTAAAGCGAGTGTGTTTCATGGATGAGAACTGTGCTGTGTGATTCCAATCAGAAACGGACTTAAATGCCAGGCTCTGTGTCTTCCTACAAGCAAGACTTCATTTCAGGTAAACACCGTCACTTTTCAGCTCAAAAGAAGCTACATTGTTAATGAAGCTCACATGTTTCTCCCTCTTAAATGAAAAGCATTGGATGTTAGAGGACCTGTGGTTTGTATCAGTTTCAGAAACAGAGTTGAACTAGATATGGTACGTGTGTGTAGGAAACACAGTTCTTTTGTTCTGAGCACACTCATGTTTCCCTCTGTATTAGAGACTCTAGAAAGCAAGAGCGTGTTTCTTGCTCTAAAGCAGAGTGTGTTTCATGGATGAGAACTGTGCTCTGTGTTTCCAATCCGAAACGGAGTTAAATGCCAGGCTCTGTGTCTTCCTAAAAGCAAGACTTCGTTTCAGGTAAACTCAGTCACTTTTAAGCTCAAACGAAGCTACATTGTTCATGAAGCTCACAAGTATCTCGATCTTAACTGAAAAGCATTGCATGTTAGAGGACCTATGGTTTGTATAATTTTCAAATGCAGAGTTGAGCTAGATATGGTCCGTGTGTGTAGGAAACACAGTTCTTTTGTTTGAGCACACTCACGTTTCCCTCTGTATTAGAGACTCTAGAAAGCAACAGCGTGCTTCTTGCTCTAAAGCAGAGTGTGTTTCATGGATGAGAACTGTGCTGTGTGTTTCCAATCAGAAACGGAGTTAAATGCCAGGCTCTGTGTCTTCCTACCAGCAAGACTTCGTTTCTGGTAAACGCAGTCACTTTTCAGCTCAAACGAAGCTACATTGTTCATGAAGCTCACACGTTTTTTGCTCTTAACTGAAAAGCATTGCATGTTAGAGGACCTGTGGTTTGTATCAGTTTCAGATGCAGAGTTGAACTAGATATGGTCCGTGTGTGTAGGAAACACAGTTCTTTTGTTCTGAGCACAATCACATTTCCCTCTGTATTAGAGACTCTAGAAAGCAAGAGCGTGCTTCTTGCTCTAAAGCAGAGTATGTTTCATGGATGAGAACTGTTCTCTGTGTTTCCAATCAGAAACGGAGTTAAATGCCAGGCTCTGTGTCTTCTAAAGCAAGACCTCGTTTCAGGTAAAAGCAGTCACTTTTCAGCTCAAACGAAGCTACATTGTTCACGAAGCTCACAAGTTTTTCGCTCTTAACTAAAAAGCTTTGGATGTTAGAGGACCTGTGGTTTGTATCAGTTTCAGATGCAGAGTTGAACTAGATATGGTCCCTGTGTGTAGGAAACACATTTCTTTCGTTCTGAGCACACTCACGTTTCCCTCTCTATTAGAGACTCTAGAAAACAAGAGCGTGCTTCTTGCTCTAATGCAGAGTGTGTTTCATGGATGAGAACTGTGCTTGTCTTTCTCTTCAGAAACGGTGTTAAATGCCAGGCTCAGTGTCTTCCTACAAGCAAGACTTTGTTTCAGGAAAACGCAGTCACTTCTCAGCTCAAACGAAGCTGCATTGTTCACGACGCTCACACGTTTCTCGCTCTTAACTGAAAAGCATTGGATATTAGAGGACCTGTGGTTTGTATCAGTTTCAGAAACAGAGTAGAACTAGATAGGGTACCTGTGTGTAGGAAAAACAGTTCTTTTGTTCTGAGCACACTCATGTTTCCCTCTGTATTAGAGTCTCTAGAAAGCAAGAGCGTGCTTCTTGCTCTAAAGCAGAGTGTGTGTCATTGATGAGAACTGTGCTGTGTGTTTCCAATCAGAAACGGAGTTAAATGCCAGGCTCTGTGTCTTCCTACAAGCAAGACTTTGTTTCAGGTTAACCCAGTCACATTTCAGCTCAAACGAAACTACATTGTTCACAACGCTCACACGTTTCTCGCTCTTAACTGAAAAGCATTGGATGTTAGAAGACATGTGGTTTGTATCAGTTTCAGAAACAGAGTTGAACTATATATGGTACGTGTGTGTAGGAAACACAGTTCTTTTGTTCTGAGCACATTCATGTTTCCCTCTGTATTAGACTCTCGAAAGCAACAGCGTGCTTCTTGGTCTAAAGCAGAGTGTGTTTCATGGATTAGAATTGTGCTGTGTGTTTCCAATCAGAAACGGAGTTAAATGACAGATTCTGTGTCTTCCTACAAGCAAGATGTCGTTTCAGGAAAACGCAGTCACTTTTCAGCTCAAATGAAGCTACATTGTTCAAGAAGTTCACACGTTTTTCGTCTTAACTGAAAAGCATTGCATGTTACAGGACCTGTGGTTTGTATCAGTTTCAGATGCAGAGTTGAACTAGATATGGTCCGTGTGTGTAGGAGACACAGTTCTTTTGTTCTGAGCACACTCACGTTTCCCTCTGTATTAGAGACTCTAGAAAGCAAGAGCGTGCTTCTTGCTCTAAAGCAGAGTGTGTTTCATGGATGAGAACTGTGCTGTGTCTTTCTCTTCAGAAACGGAGTTAAATGCCAGGCTCTGTGTCTTCCTACAAGCAAGACTTCGTTTCAGGCAAATGCAGTCACTTTTCAGCTCAAACGAAGCTACATTGTTCACGAAGCTCACATGTTTTTCGCTCTTAACTGAAAAGCATTGGATATTAGAGGGCCTGTGGTTTGTATCAGTTTCAGATGCAGAGTTGAACTAGATATGGTCTGTGTGTGTAGGAAACACAGTTCTTTTGTTCTGAGCACACTCACGTTTCCCTCTGTATTAGAGACTCTAGAATACAAGAGCGTTCATCTTGCTCTAAAGCGAGTGTGTTTCATGGATGAGAACTGTGCTGTGTGATTCCAATCAGAAACGGACTTAAATGCCAGGCTCTGTGTCTTCCTACAAGCAAGACTTCATTTCAGGTAAACACCGTCACTTTTCAGCTCAAAAGAAGCTACATTGTTAATGAAGCTCACATGTTTCTCCCTCTTAAATGAAAAGCATTGGATGTTAGAGGACCTGTGGTTTGTATCAGTTTCAGAAACAGAGTTGAACTAGATATGGTACGTGTGTGTAGGAAACACAGTTCTTTTGTTCTGAGCACACTCATGTTTCCCTCTGTATTAGAGACTCTAGAAAGCAAGAGCGTGTTTCTTGCTCTAAAGCAGAGTGTGTTTCATGGATGAGAACTGTGCTCTGTGTTTCCAATCCGAAACGGAGTTAAATGCCAGGCTCTGTGTCTTCCTAAAAGCAAGACTTCGTTTCAGGTAAACTCAGTCACTTTTAAGCTCAAACGAAGCTACATTGTTCATGAAGCTCACAAGTATCTCGATCTTAACTGAAAAGCATTGCATGTTAGAGGACCTATGGTTTGTATCAGTTTCAGATGCAGAGTTGAACTAGATATGGTCCGTGTGTGTAGGAAACACAGTTCTTTTGTTCTGAGCACAATCACATTTCCCTCTGTATTAGAGACTCTAGAAAGCAAGAGCGTGCTTCTTGCTCTAAAGCAGAGTATGTTTCATGGATGAGAACTGTGCTGTGTGTTTCCAATCAGAAACGGAGTTAAATGCCCGGCTCTGTGTCTTCCTACAAGCAAGATGTCGTTTCAGGAAAACGCAGTCACTTTTCAGCTCAAATGAAGTTACATTGTTCAAGAAGTTCACACGTTTTTCGTCTTAACTGAAAAGCATTGCATGTTACAGGACCTGTGGTTTGTATCAGTTTCAGATGCCGAGTTGAACTAGATATGGTCCGTGTGTGTAGGAGACTCAGTTCTTTTTTTCTGAGCACACTCACGTTTCCCTCTGTATTAGAGACTCTAGAAAGCAAGGGCGTGCTTCTTGCTCTAAAGCAGAGTGTGTTTCATGGATGAGAACTGTGCGGTGTGTTTCCAATCCGAAACGGAGTTAAATGCCAGGCTCTGTGTCTTCCTAAAAGCAAGACTTCGTTTCAGGTAAACTCAGTCACTTTTAAGCTCAAACGAAGCTACATTGTTCATGAAGCTCACAAGTATCTCGATCTTAAATGAAATCATTGCATGTTAGAGTACCTATGGTTTGTATCAGTTTCAGATGCAGAGTTGAACTAGATATGGTCCGTGTGTGTAGGAAACACAGTTCTTTTGTTCTGAGCACATTCATGTTTCCCTCCGTATTAGAGACTCTAGAAAGCAACAGCGTGCTTCTTGCTCTAAAGCAGAGTGTGATTCATGGATGAGAACTGTGCTGTGTGTTTCCAATCAGAAACAGAGTTAAATGCCCGGCTCTGTGTCTTTCTACAACCAAGACTTCGTTTCAGGTAAACACAGTCATTTTTCAGCTCAAACGAAGCTACATTGTTCATGAAGCTCACACGTTTCTCGATCTTAACTGAAAAGCATTGCATGTTAGAGGACCTATGGTTTGTATAATTTTCAAATGCAGAGTTGAGCTAGATATGGTCCGTGTGTGTAGGAAACACAGTTCTTTTGTTTGAGCACACTCACGTTTCCCTCTGTATTAGAGACTCTAGAAAGCAACAGCGTGCTTCCTGCTCTAAAGCAGAGTGTGTTTCATGGATGAGAACTGTGCTGTGTGTTTCCAATCAGAAACGGAGTTAAATGCCAGGCTCTGTGTCTTCCTACCAGCAAGACTTCGTTTCAGGTAAACGCAGTCACTTTTCAGCTCAAACGAAGCTACATTGTTCACGAAGCTCACACGTTTTTTGCTCTTAACTGAAAAGCATTGCATGTTAGAGGACCTGTGGTTTGTATCAGTTTCAGATGCAGAGTTGAACTAGATATGGTCCGTGTGTGTAGGAAACACAGTTCTTTTGTTCTGAGCACAATCACATTTCCCTCTGTATTAGAGACTCTAGAAAGCAAGAGCGTGCTTCTTGCTCTAAAGCAGAGTATGTTTCATGGATGAGAACTGTTCTGTGTGTTTCCAATCAGAAACGGAGTTAAATGCCAGGCTCTGTGTCTTCTAAAGCAAGACCTCGTTTCAGGTAAAAGCAGTCACTTTTCAGCTCAAACGAAGCTACATTGTTCACGAAGCTCACAAGTTTTTCGCTCTTAACTAAAAAGCTTTGGATGTTAGAGGACCTGTGGTTTGTATCAGTTTCAGATGCAGAGTTGAAATAGATATGGTCCCTGTGTGTAGGAAACACATTTCTTTCGTTCTGAGCACACTCACGTTTCCCTCTCTATTAGAGACTCTAGAAAACAAGAGCGTGCTTCTTGCTCTAATGCAGAGTGTGTTTCATGGATGAGAACTGTGCTTGTCTTTCTCTTCAGAAACGGTGTTAAATGCCAGGCTCAGTGTCTTCCTACAAGCAAGACTTTGTTTCAGGAAAACGCAGTCACTTCTCAGCTCAAACGAACCTGCATTGTTCACGACGCTCACACGTTTCTCGCTCTTAACTGAAAAGCATTGGATATTAGAGGACCTGTGGTTTGTATCAGTTTCAGAAACAGAGTAGAACTAGATAGGGTACGTGTGTGTAGGAAAAACAGTTCTTTTGTTCTGAGCACACTCATGTTTCCCTCTGTATTAGAGTCTCTAGAAAGCAAGAGCGTGCTTCTTGCTCTAAAGCAGAGTGTGTGTCATTGATGAGAACTGTGCTGTGTGTTTCCAATCAGAAACGGAGTTAAATGCCAGGCTCTGTGTCTTCCTACAAGCAAGACTTTGTTTCAGGTTAACCCAGTCACATTTCAGCTCAAACGAAACTACATTGTTCACAACGCTCACACGTTTCTCGCTCTTAACTGAAAAGCATTGGATGTTAGAAGACATGTGGTTTGTATCAGTTTCAGAAACAGAGTTGAACTATATATGGTACGTGTGTGTAGGAAACACAGTTCTTTTGTTCTGAGCACATTCATGTTTCCCTCTGTATTAGACTCTCGAAAGCAACAGCGTGCTTCTTGGTCTAAAGCAGAGTGTGTTTCATGGATTAGAATTGTGCTGTGTGTTTCCAATCAGAAACGGAGTTAAATGACAGATTCTGTGTCTTCCTACAAGCAAGATGTCGTTTCAGGAAAACGCAGTCACTTTTCAGCTCAAATGAAGCTACATTGTTCAAGAAGTTCACACGTTTTTCGTCTTAACTGAAAAGCATTGCATGTTACAGGACCTGTGGTTTGTATCAGTTTCAGATGCAGAGTTGAACTAGATATGGTCCGTGTGTGTAGGAGACACAGTTCTTTTGTTCTGAGCACACTCACGTTTCCCTCTGTATTAGAGACTCTAGAAAGCAAGAGCGTGCTTCTTGCTCTAAAGCAGAGTGTGTTTCATGGATGAGAACTGTGCTGTGTCTTTCTCTTCAGAAACGGAGTTAAATGCCAGGCTCTGTGTCTTCCTACAAGCAAGACTTCGTTTCAGGCAAATGCAGTCACTTTTCAGCTCAAACGAAGCTACATTGTTCACGAAGCTCACATGTTTTTCGCTCTTAACTGAAAAGCATTGGATATTAGAGGGCCTGTGGTTTGTATCAGTTTCAGATGCAGAGTTGAACTAGATATGGTCTGTGTGTGTAGGAAACACAGTTCTTTTGTTCTGAGCACACTCACGTTTCCCTCTGTATTAGAGACTCTAGAATACAAGAGCGTTCATCTTGCTCTAAAGCGAGTGTGTTTCATGGATGAGAACTGTGCTGTGTGATTCCAATCAGAAACGGACTTAAATGCCAGGCTCTGTGTCTTCCTACAAGCAAGACTTCATTTCAGGTAAACACCGTCACTTTTCAGCTCAAAAGAAGCTACATTGTTAATGAAGCTCACATGTTTCTCCCTCTTAAATGAAAAGCATTGGATGTTAGAGGACCTGTGGTTTGTATCAGTTTCAGAAACAGAGTTGAACTAGATATGGTACGTGTGTAGGAAACACAGTTCTTTTGTTCTGAGCACACTCATGTTTCCCTCTGTATTAGAGACTCTAGAAAGCAAGAGCGTGTTTCTTGCTCTAAAGCAGAGTGTGTTTCATGGATGAGAACTGTGCTCTGTGTTTCCAATCCGAAACGGAGTTAAATGCCAGGCTCTGTGTCTTCCTAAAAGCAAGACTTCGTTTCAGGTAAACTCAGTCACTTTTAAGCTCAAACGAAGCTACATTGTTCATGAAGCTCACAAGTATCTCGATCTTAACTGAAAAGCATTGCATGTTAGAGGACCTATGGTTTGTATCAGTTTCAGATGCAGAGTTGAACTAGATATGGTCCGTGTGTGTAGGAAACACAGTTCTTTTGTTCTGAGCACACTCACGTTTCCCTCTGTATTAGAGACTCTAGAATGCAAGAGCGTTCATCTTGCTCTAAAGCAGAGTGTGTTTCATGGATGAGAACTGTGCTGTGTGTTTCCAATCAGAAACAGAGTTAAATGCCCGGCTCTGTGTCTTCCTACAAGCAAGATGTCGTTTCAGGAAAACGCAGTCACTTTTCAGCTCAAATGAAGTTACATTGTTCAAGAAGTTCACACGTTTTTCGTCTTAACTGAAAAGCATTGCATGTTACAGGACCTGTGGTTTGTATCAGTTTCAGATGCCGAGTTGAACTAGATATGGTCCGTGTGTGTAGGAGACTCAGTTCTTTTTTTCTGAGCACACTCACGTTTCCCTCTGTATTAGAGACTCTAGAAAGCAAGAGCGTGCTTCTTGCTCTAAAGCAGAGTGTGTTTCATGGATGAGAACTGTGCTGTGTGTTTCCAATCCGAAACGGAGTTAAATGCCAGGCTCTGTGTCTTCCTAAAAGCAAGACTTCGTTTCAGGTAAACTCAGTCACTTTTAAGCTCAAACGAAGCTACATTGTTCATGAAGCTCACAAGTATCTCGATCTTAAATGAAATCATTGCATGTTAGAGTACCTATGGTTTGTATCAGTTTCAGATGCAGAGTTGAACTAGATATGGTCCGTGTGTGTAGGAAACACAGTTCTTTTGTTCTGAGCACACTCACGTTTCCCTCTGTATTAGAGACTCTAGAATGCAAGAGCGTTCATCTTGCTCTAAAGCAGAGTGTGTTTCATGGAAGAGAACTGTGCTGTGTGTTTCCAATCAGAACCGGAGTTAAATGACAGGCTCTGTGTCTTCCTACCAGCAAGACTTCGTTTCAGGTAAATGCAGACACTTTTAAGCTCAAACGAAGCTACATTGTTCACGAAGCTCACACGTTTCTCGCTCTTAACTGAAAAGCATTGGATGTTAGAAGACCTGTGGTTTGTATCAGTTTCAGAAACAGAGTTGAACTAGATATGGTACGTGTGTGTCGGAAACACAGTTCTTTTTTCTGAGCACATTCATGTTTCCCTCCGTATTAGAGACTCTAGAAAGCAACAGCGTGCTTCTTGCTCTAAAGCAGAGTGTGATTCATGGATGAGAACTGTGCTGTGTGTTTCCAATCAGAAACAGAGTTAAATGCCCGGCTCTGTGTCTTTCTACAAGCAAGACTTCGTTTCAGGTAAACACAGTCATTTTTCAGCTCAAACGAAGCTACATTGTTCATGAAGCTCACACGTTTCTCGATCTTAACTGAAAAGCATTGCATGTTAGAGGACCTATGGTTTGTATAATTTTCAAATGCAGAGTTGAGCTAGATATGGTCCGTGTGTGTAGGAAACACAGTTCTTTTGTTTGAGCACACTCACGTTTCCCTCTGTATTAGAGACTCTAGAAAGCAACAGCGTGCTTCTTGCTCTAAAGCAGAGTGTGTTTCATGGATGAGAACTGTGCTGTGTGTTTCCAATCAGAAACGGAGTTAAATGCCAGGCTCTGTGTCTTCCTACCAGCAAGACTTCGTTTCAGGTAAACGCAGTCACTTTTCAGCTCAAACGAAGCTACATTGTTCACGAAGCTCACACGTTTTTCGCTCTTAACTGAAAAGCATTGCATGTTAGAGGACCTGTGGTTTGTATCAGTTTCAGATGCAGAGTTGAACTAGATATGGTCCGTGTGTGTAGGAAACACAGTTCTTTTGTTCTGAGCACAATCACATTTCCCTCTGTATTAGAGACTCTAGAAAGCAAGAGCGTGCTTCTTGCTCTAAAGCAGAGTATGTTTCATGGATGAGAACTGTTCTGTGTGTTTCCAATCAGAAACGGAGTTAAATGCCAGGCTCTGTGTCTTCTAAAGCAAGACCTCGTTTCAGGTAAAAGCAGTCACTTTTCAGCTCAAACGAAGCTACATTGTTCACGAAGCTCACAAGTTTTTCGCTCTTAACTAAAAAGCTTTGGATGTTAGAGGACCTGTGGTTTGTATCAGTTTCAGATGCAGAGTTGAACTAGATATGGTCCCTGTGTGTAGGAAACACATTTCTTTCGTTCTGAGCACACTCACGTTTCCCTCTCTATTAGAGAATCTAGAAAACAAGAGCGTGCTTCTTGCTCTAATGCAGAGTGTGTTTCATGGATGAGAACTGTGCTTGTCTTTCTCTTCAGAAACGGTGTTAAATACCAGGCTCAGTGTCTTCCTACAAGCAAGACTTTGTTTCAGGAAAACGCAGTCACTTCTCAGCTCAAACGAAGCTGCATTGTTCACGACGATCACACGTTTCTCGCTCTTAACTGAAAAGCATTGGATATTAGAGGACCTGTGGTTTGTATCAGTTTCAGAAACAGAGTAGAACTAGATAGGGTACGTGTGTGTAGGAAAAACAGTTCTTTTGTTCTGAGCACAATCATGTTTCCCTCTGTATTAGAGTCTCTAGAAAGCAAGAGCGTGCTTCTTGCTCTAAAGCAGAGTGTGTGTCATTGATGAGAACTGTGCTGTGTGTTTCCAATCAGAAACGGAGTTAAATGCCAGGCTCTGTGTCTTCCTACCAGCAAGACTTCGTTTCAGGTAAACGCAGTCACTTTTCAGCTCAAACGAAGCTACATTGTTCACTAAGCTCACTCGTTTTTCGCTCTTAACTGAAAAGCATTGCATGTTAGAGGACCTGTGGTTTGTATCATTTTCAGATGCAGAGTTGAACTAGATATGGTCCGTGTGTGTAGGAGACACAGTTCTTTTGTTCTGAGCACACTCACGTTTCCCTCTGTATTAGAAACTCTAGAAACAAAGAGCGTTCTTCTTGCTCTAAAGCAGAGTGTGTTTCATGGATGAGAACTGTGCTGTGTGTTTCCAATCAGAAGCGGAGTTAAATGCCAGGCTCAGTTTCTTCCTACAAGCAAGACTTTGTTTCAGGTTAACCCAGTCACATTTCAGCTCAAATGAAGCTACATTGTTCACAACGCTCACACGTTTCTCGCTCTTAACTGAAAAGCATTGCATGTTACAGGACCTGTGGTTTGTATCAGTTTCAGATGCAGAGTTGAACTAGATATGGTCCGTGTGTGTAGGAGACACAGTTCTTTTGTTCTGAGCACACTCACGTTTCCCTCTGTATTAGAGACTCTAGAAAGCAAGAGCGTGCTTCTTGCTCTAAAGCAGAGTGTGTTTCATGGATGAGAACTGTGCTGTGTCTTTCTCTTCAGAAACGGAGTTAAATGCCAGGCTCTGTGTCTTCCTACAAGCAAGACTTCGTTTCAGGCAAATGCAGTCACTTTTCAGCTCAAACGAAGCTACATTGTTCACGAAGCTCACATGTTTTTCGCTCTTAACTGAAAAGCATTGGATATAAGAGGGCCTGTGGTTTGTATCAGTTTCAGATGCAGAGTTGAACTAGATATGGTCTGTGTGTGTAGGAAACACAGTTCTTTTGTTCTGAGCACACTCACGTTTCCCTCTGTATTAGAGACTCTAGAATACAAGAGCGTTCATCTTGCTCTAAAGCGAGTGTGTTTCATGGATGAGAACTGTGCTGTGTGATTCCAATCCGAAACGGAGTTAAATGCCAGGCTCTGTGTCTTCCTAAAAGCAAGACTTCGTTTCAGGTAAACTCAGTCACTTTTAAGCTCAAACGAAGCTACATTGTTCATGAAGCTCACAAGTATCTCGATCTTAACTGAAAAGCATTGCATGTTAGAGGACCTATGGTTTGTATCAGTTTCAGATGCAGAGTTGAACTAGATATGGTCCGTGTGTGTAGGAAACACAGTTCTTTTGTTCTGAGCACACTCACGTTTCCCTCTGTATTAGAGACTCTAGAATGCAAGAGCGTTCATCTTGCTCTAAAGCAGAGTGTGTTTCATGGAAGAGAACTGTGCTGTGTGTTTCCAATCAGAAACGGAGTTAAATGACAGGCTCTGTGTCTTCCTACCAGCAAGACTTCGTTTCAGGTAAATGCAGACACTTTTAAGCTCAAACGAAGCTACATTGTTCACGAAGCTCACACGTTTCTCGCACTTAACTGAAAAGCATTGGAAGTTAGAAGACCTGTGGTTTGTATCAGTTTCAGAAACACAGTTGAACTAGATATGGTACGTGTGTGTAGGAAACACAGTTCTTTTGTTCTGAGCACATTCATGTTTCCCTCCGTATTAGAGACTCTAGAAAGCAACAGCGTGCTTCTTGCTCTAAAGCAGAGTGTGTTTCATGGATTAGAACAGTGCTGTGTGTTTCCAATCAGAAACGGAGTTAAATGCCAGGCTCTGTGTATTCCTACAAGAAAGACTTCATTTCAGGAGAACGCAGTCATTTTTCAGCTAAAACGAAGCTACATTGTTCAAGAAGTTCACACGTATTTCGCTCTTAACTGAAAAGCATTGCATGTTAGAGGTCCTGTGGTTTCTATGAGTTTCAGATGCAGAGTTGAACTAGATATGGTCCCTGTGTGTAGGAAACACATTCCTTTCATTCTGAGCACACTCACGTTTCCCTTTGCATTAGAGACTCTAGAAAACAAGAGTGTGCTTCTTGCTCTATTGCAGTGTGTTTCATGGATGAAAACTGTGCTTGTCTTTCTCTTCAGAAACGGAGTTAAATGCCAGGCTCAGTGTCTTCCTACAAGCAAGACTTTGTTTCAGGTAAACTCAGTCACTTTTCAGCTCAAACGAAGCTACATTGTTCACGAGGCTCACAGGTTTCTCTCTCTTAACTGAAAAGCATTGGATGTTGGAGGACCTGTGGTTTATATCAGTTTCAGATGCAGAGTAGAACTAGATATGCTCCGTGTGTGTAGGAAACACAGTACTTTTGTTCAGAGCACACACATTTCCCTCTGTATTAGAGACTCTAGAAAGCAACAGCATGCTTCTAGCTCTAAAGGAGAGTGTGATTCATGGATGAGAACTGTGCTGTGTGTTTCCAATCAGAAACGGAGTTAAATGCCCGGCTCTGTGTCTTTCTACAAGCAAGACTTCGTTTCAGGTAAACACAGTCATTTTTAAGCTCAAACGAAGCTACATTGTTCACGAAGCTCACAAGTTTTTCGCTCTTAACTAAAAAGCTTTGGATGTTAGAGGACCTGTGGTTTGTATCAGTTTCAGATGCAGAGTTGAACTAGATATGGTCCCTGTGTGTAGGAAACACATTTCTTTCGTTCTGAGCACACTCACGTTTCCCTCTCTATTAGAGACTCTAGAAAACAAGAGCGTGCTTCTTGCTCTAATGCAGAGTGTGTTTCATGGATGAGAACTGTGCTTGTCTTTCTCTTCAGAAACGGTGTTAAATGCCAGGCTCAGTGTCTTCCTACAAGCAAGACTTTGTTTCAGGAAAACGCAGTCACTTCTCAGCTCAAACGAAGCTGCATTGTTCACGACGCTCACACGTTTCTCGCTCTTAACTGAAAAGCATTGGATATTAGAGGACCTGTGGTTTGTATCAGTTTCAGAAACAGAGTAGAACTAGATAGGGTACCTGTGTGTAGGAAAAACAGTTCTTTTGTTCTGAGCACACTCATGTTTCCCTCTGTATTAGAGTCTCTAGAAAGCAAGAGCGTGCTTCTTGCTCTAAAGCAGAGTGTGTGTCATTGATGAGAACTGTGCTGTGTGTTTCCAATCAGAAACGGAGTTAAATGCCAGGCTCTGTGTCTTCCTACAAGCAAGACTTTGTTTCAGGTTAACCCAGTCACATTTCAGCTCAAACGAAACTACATTGTTCACAACGCTCACACGTTTCTCGCTCTTAACTGAAAAGCATTGGATGTTAGAAGACATGTGGTTTGTATCAGTTTCAGAAACAGAGTTGAACTATATATGGTACGTGTGTGTAGGAAACACAGTTCTTTTGTTCTGAGCACATTCATGTTTCCCTCTGTATTAGACTCTCGAAAGCAACAGCGTGCTTCTTGGTCTAAAGCAGAGTGTGTTTCATGGATTAGAATTGTGCTGTGTGTTTCCAATCAGAAACGGAGTTAAATGACAGATTCTGTGTCTTCCTACAAGCAAGATGTCGTTTCAGGAAAACGCAGTCACTTTTCAGCTCAAATGAAGCTACATTGTTCAAGAAGTTCACACGTTTTTCGTCTTAACTGAAAAGCATTGCATGTTACAGGACCTGTGGTTTGTATCAGTTTCAGATGCAGAGTTGAACTAGATATGGTCCGTGTGTGTAGGAGACACAGTTCTTTTGTTCTGAGCACACTCACGTTTCCCTCTGTATTAGAGACTCTAGAAAGCAAGAGCGTGCTTCTTGCTCTAAAGCAGAGTGTGTTTCATGGATGAGAACTGTGCTGTGTCTTTCTCTTCAGAAACGGAGTTAAATGCCAGGCTCTGTGTCTTCCTACAAGCAAGACTTCGTTTCAGGCAAATGCAGTCACTTTTCATCTCAAACGAAGCTACATTGTTCACGAAGCTCACATGTTTTTCGCTCTTAACTGAAAAGCATTGGATATTAGAGGGCCTGTGGTTTGTATCAGTTTCAGATGCAGAGTTGAACTAGATATGGTCTGTGTGTGTAGGAAACACAGTTCTTTTGTTCTGAGCACACTCACGTTTCCCTCTGTATTAGAGACTCTAGAATACAAGAGCGTTCATCTTGCTCTAAAGCGAGTGTGTTTCATGGATGAGAACTGTGCTGTGTGATTCCAATCAGAAACGGACTTAAATGCCAGGCTCTGTGTCTTCCTACAAGCAAGACTTCATTTCAGGTAAACACCGTCACTTTTCAGCTCAAAAGAAGCTACATTGTTAATGAAGCTCACATGTTTCTCCCTCTTAAATGAAAAGCATTGGATGTTAGAGGACCTGTGGTTTGTATCAGTTTCAGAAACAGAGTTGAACTAGATATGGTACGTGTGTGTAGGAAACACAGTTCTTTTGTTCTGAGCACACTCATGTTTCCCTCTGTATTAGAGACTCTAGAAAGCAAGAGCGTGTTTCTTGCTCTAAAGCAGAGTGTGTTTCATGGATGAGAACTGTGCTCTGTGTTTCCAATCCGAAACGGAGTTAAATGCCAGGCTCTGTGTCTTCCTAAAAGCAAGACTTCGTTTCAGGTAAACTCAGTCACTTTTAAGCTCAAACGAAGCTACATTGTTCATGAAGCTCACAAGTATCTCGATCTTAACTGAAAAGCATTGCATGTTAGAGGACCTATGGTTTGTATCAGTTTCAGATGCAGAGTTGAACTAGATATGGTCCGTGTGTGTAGGAAACACAGTTCTTTTGTTCTGAGCACAATCACATTTCCCTCTGTATTAGAGACTCTAGAAAGCAAGAGCGTGCTTCTTGCTCTAAAGCAGAGTAAGTTTCATGGATGAGAACTGTGCTGTGTGTTTCCAATCAGAAACGGAGTTAAATGCCCGGCTCTGTGTCTTCCTACAAGCAAGATGTCGTTTCAGGAAAACGCAGTCACTTTTCAGCTCAAATGAAGTTACATTGTTCAAGAAGTTCACACGTTTTTCGTCTTAACTGAAAAGCATTGCATGTTACAGGACCTGTGGTTTGTATCAGTTTCAGATGCCGAGTTGAACTAGATATGGTCCGTGTGTGTAGGAGACTCAGTTCTTTTTTTCTGAGCACACTCACGTTTCCCTCTGTATTAGAGACTCTAGAAAGCAAGGGCGTGCTTCTTGCTCTAAAGCAGAGTGTGTTTCATGGATGAGAACTGTGCGGTGTGTTTCCAATCCGAAACGGAGTTAAATGCCAGGCTCTGTGTCTTCCTAAAAGCAAGACTTCGTTTCAGGTAAACTCAGTCACTTTTAAGCTCAAACGAAGCTACATTGTTCATGAAGCTCACAAGTATCTCGATCTTAAATGAAATCATTGCATGTTAGAGTACCTATGGTTTGTATCAGTTTCAGATGCAGAGTTGAACTAGATATGGTCCGTGTGTGTAGGAAACACAGTTCTTTTGTTCTGAGCACATTCATGTTTCCCTCCGTATTAGAGACTCTAGAAAGCAACAGCGTGCTTCTTGCTCTAAAGCAGAGTGTGATTCATGGATGAGAACTGTGCTGTGTGTTTCCAATCAGAAACAGAGTTAAATGCCCGGCTCTGTGTCTTTCTACAACCAAGACTTCGTTTCAGGTAAACACAGTCATTTTTCAGCTCAAACGAAGCTACATTGTTCATGAAGCTCACACGTTTCTCGATCTTAACTGAAAAGCATTGCATGTTAGAGGACCTATGGTTTGTATAATTTTCAAATGCAGAGTTGAGCTAGATATGGTCCGTGTGTGTAGGAAACACAGTTCTTTTGTTTGAGCACACTCACGTTTCCCTCTGTATTAGAGACTCTAGAAAGCAACAGCGTGCTTCCTGCTCTAAAGCAGAGTGTGTTTCATGGATGAGAACTGTGCTGTGTGTTTCCAATCAGAAACGGAGTTAAATGCCAGGCTCTGTGTCTTCCTACCAGCAAGACTTCGTTTCAGGTAAACGCAGTCACTTTTCAGCTCAAACGAAGCTACATTGTTCACGAAGCTCACACGTTTTTTGCTCTTAACTGAAAAGCATTGCATGTTAGAGGACCTGTGGTTTGTATCAGTTTCAGATGCAGAGTTGAACTAGATATGGTCCGTGTGTGTAGGAAACACAGTTCTTTTGTTCTGAGCACAATCACATTTCCCTCTGTATTAGAGACTCTAGAAAGCAAGAGCGTGCTTCTTGCTCTAAAGCAGAGTATGTTTCATGGATGAGAACTGTTCTGTGTGTTTCCAATCAGAAACGGAGTTAAATGCCAGGCTCTGTGTCTTCTAAAGCAAGACCTCGTTTCAGGTAAAAGCAGTCACTTTTCAGCTCAAACGAAGCTACATTGTTCACGAAGCTCACAAGTTTTTCGCTCTTAACTAAAAAGCTTTGGATGTTAGAGGACCTGTGGTTTGTATCAGTTTCAGATGCAGAGTTGAAATAGATATGGTCCCTGTGTGTAGGAAACACATTTCTTTCGTTCTGAGCACACTCACGTTTCCCTCTCTATTAGAGACTCTAGAAAACAAGAGCGTGCTTCTTGCTCTAATGTAGAGTGTGTTTCATGGATGAGAACTGTGCTTGTCTTTCTCTTCAGAAACGGTGTTAAATGCCAGGCTCAGTGTCTTCCTACAAGCAAGACTTTGTTTCAGGAAAACGCAGTCACTTCTCAGCTCAAACGAACCTGCATTGTTCACGACGCTCACACGTTTCTCGCTCTTAACTGAAAAGCATTGGATATTAGAGGACCTGTGGTTTGTATCAGTTTCAGAAACAGAGTAGAACTAGATAGGGTACCTGTGTGTAGGAAAAACAGTTCTTTTGTTCTGAGCACACTCATGTTTCCCTCTGTATTAGAGTCTCTAGAAAGCAAGAGCGTGCTTCTTGCTCTAAAGCAGAGTGTGTGTCATTGATGAGAACTGTGCTGTGTGTTTCCAATCAGAAACGGAGTTAAATGCCAGGCTCTGTGTCTTCCTACAAGCAAGACTTTGTTTCAGGTTAACCCAGTCACATTTCAGCTCAAACGAAACTACATTGTTCACAACGCTCACACGTTTCTCGCTCTTAACTGAAAAGCATTGGATGTTAGAAGACATGTGGTTTGTATCAGTTTCAGAAACAGAGTTGAACTATATATGGTACGTGTGTGTAGGAAACACAGTTCTTTTGTTCTGAGCACATTCATGTTTCCCTCTGTATTAGACTCTCGAAAGCAACAGCGTGCTTCTTGGTCTAAAGCAGAGTGTGTTTCATGGATTAGAATTGTGCTGTGTGTTTCCAATCAGAAACGGAGTTAAATGACAGATTCTGTGTCTTCCTACAAGCAAGATGTCGTTTCAGGAAAACGCAGTCACTTTTCAGCTCAAATGAAGCTACATTGTTCAAGAAGTTCACACGTTTTTCGTCTTAACTGAAAAGCATTGCATGTTACAGGACCTGTGGTTTGTATCAGTTTCAGATGCAGAGTTGAACTAGATATGGTCCGTGTGTGTAGGAGACACAGTTCTTTTGTTCTGAGCACACTCACGTTTCCCTCTGTATTAGAGACTCTAGAAAGCAAGAGCGTGCTTCTTGCTCTAAAGCAGAGTGTGTTTCATGGATGAGAACTGTGCTGTGTCTTTCTCTTCAGAAACGGAGTTAAATGCCAGGCTCTGTGTCTTCCTACAAGCAAGACTTCGTTTCAGGCAAATGCAGTCACTTTTCATCTCAAACGAAGCTACATTGTTCACGAAGCTCACATGTTTTTCGCTCTTAACTGAAAAGCATTGGATATTAGAGGGCCTGTGGTTTGTATCAGTTTCAGATGCAGAGTTGAACTAGATATGGTCTGTGTGTGTAGGAAACACAGTTCTTTTGTTCTGAGCACACTCACGTTTCCCTCTGTATTAGAGACTCTAGAATACAAGAGCGTTCATCTTGCTCTAAAGCGAGTGTGTTTCATGGATGAGAACTGTGCTGTGTGATTCCAATCAGAAACGGACTTAAATGCCAGGCTCTGTGTCTTCCTACAAGCAAGACTTCATTTCAGGTAAACACCGTCACTTTTCAGCTCAAAAGAAGCTACATTGTTAATGAAGCTCACATGTTTCTCCCTCTTAAATGAAAAGCATTGGATGTTAGAGGACCTGTGGTTTGTATCAGTTTCAGAAACAGAGTTGAACTAGATATGGTACGTGTGTGTAGGAAACACAGTTCTTTTGTTCTGAGCACACTCATGTTTCCCTCTGTATTAGAGACTCTAGAAAGCAAGAGCGTGTTTCTTGCTCTAAAGCAGAGTGTGTTTCATGGATGAGAACTGTGCTCTGTGTTTCCAATCCGAAACGGAGTTAAATGCCAGGCTCTGTGTCTTCCTAAAAGCAAGACTTCGTTTCAGGTAAACTCAGTCACTTTTAAGCTCAAACGAAGCTACATTGTTCATGAAGCTCACAAGTATCTCGATCTTAACTGAAAAGCATTGCATGTTAGAGGACCTATGGTTTGTATCAGTTTCAGATGCAGAGTTGAACTAGATATGGTCCGTGTGTGTAGGAAACACAGTTCTTTTGTTCTGAGCACAATCACATTTCCCTCTGTATTAGAGACTCTAGAAAGCAAGAGCGTGCTTCTTGCTCTAAAGCAGAGTAAGTTTCATGGATGAGAACTGTGCTGTGTGTTTCCAATCAGAAACGGAGTTAAATGCCCGGCTCTGTGTCTTCCTACAAGCAAGATGTCGTTTCAGGAAAACGCAGTCACTTTTCAGCTCAAATGAAGTTACATTGTTCAAGAAGTTCACACGTTTTTCGTCTTAACTGAAAAGCATTGCATGTTACAGGACCTGTGGTTTGTATCAGTTTCAGATGCCGAGTTGAACTAGATATGGTCCGTGTGTGTAGGAGACTCAGTTCTTTTTTTCTGAGCACACTCACGTTTCCCTCTGTATTAGAGACTCTAGAAAGCAAGGGCGTGCTTCTTGCTCTAAAGCAGAGTGTGTTTCATGGATGAGAACTGTGCGGTGTGTTTCCAATCCGAAACGGAGTTAAATGCCAGGCTCTGTGTCTTCCTAAAAGCAAGACTTCGTTTCAGGTAAACTCAGTCACTTTTAAGCTCAAACGAAGCTACATTGTTCATGAAGCTCACAAGTATCTCGATCTTAAATGAAATCATTGCATGTTAGAGTACCTATGGTTTGTATCAGTTTCAGATGCAGAGTTGAACTAGATATGGTCCGTGTGTGTAGGAAACACAGTTCTTTTGTTCTGAGCACATTCATGTTTCCCTCCGTATTAGAGACTCTAGAAAGCAACAGCGTGCTTCTTGCTCTAAAGCAGAGTGTGATTCATGGATGAGAACTGTGCTGTGTGTTTCCAATCAGAAACAGAGTTAAATGCCCGGCTCTGTGTCTTTCTACAACCAAGACTTCGTTTCAGGTAAACACAGTCATTTTTCAGCTCAAACGAAGCTACATTGTTCATGAAGCTCACACGTTTCTCGATCTTAACTGAAAAGCATTGCATGTTAGAGGACCTATGGTTTGTATAATTTTCAAATGCAGAGTTGAGCTAGATATGGTCCGTGTGTGTAGGAAACACAGTTCTTTTGTTTGAGCACACTCACGTTTCCCTCTGTATTAGAGACTCTAGAAAGCAACAGCGTGCTTCCTGCTCTAAAGCAGAGTGTGTTTCATGGATGAGAACTGTGCTGTGTGTTTCCAATCAGAAACGGAGTTAAATGCCAGGCTCTGTGTCTTCCTACCAGCAAGACTTCGTTTCAGGTAAACGCAGTCACTTTTCAGCTCAAACGAAGCTACATTGTTCACGAAGCTCACACGTTTTTTGCTCTTAACTGAAAAGCATTGCATGTTAGAGGACCTGTGGTTTGTATCAGTTTCAGATGCAGAGTTGAACTAGATATGGTCCGTGTGTGTAGGAAACACAGTTCTTTTGTTCTGAGCACAATCACATTTCCCTCTGTATTAGAGACTCTAGAAAGCAAGAGCGTGCTTCTTGCTCTAAAGCAGAGTATGTTTCATGGATGAGAACTGTTCTGTGTGTTTCCAATCAGAAACGGAGTTAAATGCCAGGCTCTGTGTCTTCTAAAGCAAGACCTCGTTTCAGGTAAAAGCAGTCACTTTTCAGCTCAAACGAAGCTACATTGTTCACGAAGCTCACAAGTTTTTCGCTCTTAACTAAAAAGCTTTGGATGTTAGAGGACCTGTGGTTTGTATCAGTTTCAGATGCAGAGTTGAAATAGATATGGTCCCTGTGTGTAGGAAACACATTTCTTTCGTTCTGAGCACACTCACGTTTCCCTCTCTATTAGAGACTCTAGAAAACAAGAGCGTGCTTCTTGCTCTAATGCAGAGTGTGTTTCATGGATGAGAACTGTGCTTGTCTTTCTCTTCAGAAACGGTGTTAAATGCCAGGCTCAGTGTCTTCCTACAAGCAAGACTTTGTTTCAGGAAAACGCAGTCACTTCTCAGCTCAAACGAACCTGCATTGTTCACGACGCTCACACGTTTCTCGCTCTTAACTGAAAAGCATTGGATATTAGAGGACCTGTGGTTTGTATCAGTTTCAGAAACAGAGTTGAACTAGATATGGTCCGTGTGTGTAGGAAACACAGTTCTTTTGTTCTGAGCACACTCACGTTTCCCTCTGTATTAGAGACTCTAGAATGCAAGAGCGTTCATCTTGCTCTAAAGCAGAGTGTGTTTCATGGAAGAGAACTGTGCTGTGTGTTTCCAATCAGAAACGGAGTTAAATGCCCGGCTCTGTGTCTTCCTACAAGCAAGATGTCGTTTCAGGAAAACGCAGTCACTTTTCAGCTCAAATGAAGTTACATTGTTCAAGAAGTTCACACGTTTTTCGTCTTAACTGAAAAGCATTGCATGTTACAGGACCTGTGGTTTGTATCAGTTTCAGATGCCGAGTTGAACTAGATATGGTCCGTGTGTGTAGGAGACTCAGTTCTTTTTTTCTGAGCACACTCACGTTTCCCTCTGTATTAGAGACTCTAGAAAGCAAGAGCGTGCTTCTTGCTCTAAAGCAGAGTGTGTTTCATGGATGAGAACTGTGCTGTGTGTTTCCAATCCGAAACGGAGTTAAATGCCAGGCTCTGTGTCTTCCTACAAGCAAGACTTCGTTTCAGGCAAATGCAGTCACTTTTCAGCTCAAACGAAGCTACATTGTTCACGAAGCTCACATGTTTTTCGCTCTTAACTGAAAAGCATTGGATATTAGAGGGCCTGTGGTTTGTATCAGTTTCAGATGCAGAGTTGAACTAGATATGGTCTGTGTGTGTAGGAAACACAGTTCTTTTGTTCTGAGCACACTCACGTTTCCCTCTGTATTAGAGACTCTAGAATACAAGAGCGTTCATCTTGCTCTAAAGCGAGTGTGTTTCATGGATGAGAACTGTGCTGTGTGATTCCAATCAGAAACGGACTTAAATGCCAGGCTCTGTGTCTTCCTACAAGCAAGACTTCATTTCAGGTAAACACCGTCACTTTTCAGCTCAAAAGAAGCTACATTGTTAATGAAGCTCACATGTTTCTCCCTCTTAAATGAAAAGCATTGGATGTTAGAGGACCTGTGGTTTGTATCAGTTTCAGAAACAGAGTTGAACTAGATATGGTACGTGTGTAGGAAACACAGTTCTTTTGTTCTGAGCACACTCATGTTTCCCTCTGTATTAGAGACTCTAGAAAGCAAGAGCGTGTTTCTTGCTCTAAAGCAGAGTGTGTTTCATGGATGAGAACTGTGCTCTGTGTTTCCAATCCGAAACGGAGTTAAATGCCAGGCTCTGTGTCTTCCTAAAAGCAAGACTTCGTTTCAGGTAAACTCTGTCACTTTTAAGCTCAAACGAAGCTACATTGTTCATGAAGCTCACAAGTATCTCGATCTTAACTGAAAAGCATTGCATGTTAGAGGACCTATGGTTTGTATCAGTTTCAGATGCAGAGTTGAACTAGATATGGTCCGTGTGTGTAGGAAACACAGTTCTTTTGTTCTGAGCACACTCACGTTTCCCTCTGTATTAGAGACTCTAGAATGCAAGAGCGTTCATCTTGCTCTAAAGCAGAGTGTGTTTCATGGATGAGAACTGTGCTGTGTGTTTCCAATCAGAAACGGAGTTAAATGCCCGGCTCTGTGTCTTCCTACAAGCAAGATGTCGTTTCAGGAAAACGCAGTCACTTTTCAGCTCAAATGAAGTTACATTGTTCAAGAAGTTCACACGTTTTTCGTCTTAACTGAAAAGCATTGCATGTTACAGGACCTGTGGTTTGTATCAGTTTCAGATGCCGAGTTGAACTAGATATGGTCCGTGTGTGTAGGAGACTCAGTTCTTTTTTTCTGAGCACACTCACGTTTCCCTCTGTATTAGAGACTCTAGAAAGCAAGGGCGTGCTTCTTGCTCTAAAGCAGAGTGTGTTTCATGGATGAGAACTGTGCGGTGTGTTTCCAATCCGAAACGGAGTTAAATGCCAGGCTCTGTGTCTTCCTAAAAGCAAGACTTCGTTTCAGGTAAACTCAGTCACTTTTAAGCTCAAACGAAGCTACATTGTTCATGAAGCTCACAAGTATCTCGATCTTAAATGAAATCATTGCATGTTAGAGTACCTATGGTTTGTATCAGTTTCAGATGCAGAGTTGAACTAGATATGGTCCGTGTGTGTAGGAAACACAGTTCTTTTGTTCTGAGCACATTCATGTTTCCCTCCGTATTAGAGACTCTAGAAAGCAACAGCGTGCTTCTTGCTCTAAAGCAGAGTGTGATTCATGGATGAGAACTGTGCTGTGTGTTTCCAATCAGAAACAGAGTTAAATGCCCGGCTCTGTGTCTTTCTACAACCAAGACTTCGTTTCAGGTAAACACAGTCATTTTTCAGCTCAAACGAAGCTACATTGTTCATGAAGCTCACACGTTTCTCGATCTTAACTGAAAAGCATTGCATGTTAGAGGACCTATGGTTTGTATAATTTTCAAATGCAGAGTTGAGCTAGATATGGTCCGTGTGTGTAGGAAACACAGTTCTTTTGTTTGAGCACACTCACGTTTCCCTCTGTATTAGAGACTCTAGAAAGCAACAGCGTGCTTCCTGCTCTAAAGCAGAGTGTGTTTCATGGATGAGAACTGTGCTGTGTGTTTCCAATCAGAAACGGAGTTAAATGCCAGGCTCTGTGTCTTCCTACCAGCAAGACTTCGTTTCAGGTAAACGCAGTCACTTTTCAGCTCAAACGAAGCTACATTGTTCACGAAGCTCACACGTTTTTTGCTCTTAACTGAAAAGCATTGCATGTTAGAGGACCTGTGGTTTGTATCAGTTTCAGATGCAGAGTTGAACTAGATATGGTCCGTGTGTAGGAAACACAGTTCTTTTGTTCTGAGCACAATCACATTTCCCTCTGTATTAGAGACTCTAGAAAGCAAGAGCGTGCTTCTTGCTCTAAAGCAGAGTATGTTTCATGGATGAGAACTGTTCTGTGTGTTTCCAATCAGAAACGGAGTTAAATGCCAGGCTCTGTGTCTTCTAAAGCAAGACCTCGTTTCAGGTAAAAGCAGTCACTTTTCAGCTCAAACGAAGCTACATTGTTCACGAAGCTCACAAGTTTTTCGCTCTTAACTAAAAAGCTTTGGATGTTAGAGGACCTGTGGTTTGTATCAGTTTCAGATGCAGAGTTGAAATAGATATGGTCCCTGTGTGTAGGAAACACATTTCTTTCGTTCTGAGCACACTCACGTTTCCCTCTCTATTAGAGACTCTAGAAAACAAGAGCGTGCTTCTTGCTCTAATGCAGAGTGTGTTTCATGGATGAGAACTGTGCTTGTCTTTCTCTTCAGAAACGGTGTTAAATGCCAGGCTCAGTGTCTTCCTACAAGCAAGACTTTGTTTCAGGAAAACGCAGTCACTTCTCAGCTCAAACGAACCTGCATTGTTCACGACGCTCACACGTTTCTCGCTCTTAACTGAAAAGCATTGGATATTAGAAGACCTGTGGTTTGTATCAGTTTCAGAAACAGAGTAGAACTAGATAGGGTACGTGTGTGTAGGAAAAACAGTTCTTTTGTTCTGAGCACACTCATGTTTCCCTCTGTATTAGAGTCTCTAGAAAGCAAGAGCGTGCTTCTTGCTCTAAAGCAGAGTGTGTGTCATTGATGAGAACTGTGCTGTGTGTTTCCAATCAGAAACGGAGTTAAATGCCAGGCTCTGTGTCTTCCTACAAGCAAGACTTTGTTTCAGGTTAACCCAGTCACATTTCAGCTCAAACGAAACTACATTGTTCACAACGCTCACACGTTTCTCGCTCTTAACTGAAAAGCATTGGATGTTAGAAGACATGTGGTTTGTATCAGTTTCAGAAACAGAGTTGAACTATATATGGTACGTGTGTGTAGGAAACACAGTTCTTTTGTTCTGAGCACATTCATGTTTCCCTCTGTATTAGACTCTCGAAAGCAACAGCGTGCTTCTTGGTCTAAAGCAGAGTGTGTTTCATGGATTAGAATTGTGCTGTGTGTTTCCAATCAGAAACGGAGTTAAATGACAGATTCTGTGTCTTCCTACAAGCAAGATGTCGTTTCAGGAAAACGCAGTCACTTTTCAGCTCAAATGAAGCTACATTGTTCAAGAAGTTCACACGTTTTTCGTCTTAACTGAAAAGCATTGCATGTTACAGGACCTGTGGTTTGTATCAGTTTCAGATGCAGAGTTGAACTAGATATGGTCTGTGTGTGTAGGAAACACAGTTCTTTTGTTCTGAGCACACTCACGTTTCCCTCTGTATTAGAGACTCTAGAATACAAGAGCGTTCATCTTGCTCTAAAGCGAGTGTGTTTCATGGATGAGAACTGTGCTGTGTGATTCCAATCAGAAACGGACTTAAATGCCAGGCTCTGTGTCTTCCTACAAGCAAGACTTCATTTCAGGTAAACACCGTCACTTTTCAGCTCAAAAGAAGCTACATTGTTAATGAAGCTCACATGTTTCTCCCTCTTAAATGAAAAGCATTGGATGTTAGAGGACCTGTGGTTTGTATCAGTTTCAGAAACAGAGTTGAACTAGATATGGTACGTGTGTAGGAAACACAGTTCTTTTGTTCTGAGCACACTCATGTTTCCCTCTGTATTAGAGACTCTAGAAAGCAAGAGCGTGTTTCTTGCTCTAAAGCAGAGTGTGTTTCATGGATGAGAACTGTGCTCTGTGTTTCCAATCCGAAACGGAGTTAAATGCCAGGCTCTGTGTCTTCCTAAAAGCAAGACTTCGTTTCAGGTAAACTCTGTCACTTTTAAGCTCAAACGAAGCTACATTGTTCATGAAGCTCACAAGTATCTCGATCTTAACTGAAAAGCATTGCATGTTAGAGGACCTATGGTTTGTATCAGTTTCAGATGCAGAGTTGAACTAGATATGGTCCGTGTGTGTAGGAAACACAGTTCTTTTGTTCTGAGCACACTCACGTTTCCCTCTGTATTAGAGACTCTAGAATGCAAGAGCGTTCATCTTGCTCTAAAGCAGAGTGTGTTTCATGGAAGAGAACTGTGCTGTGTGTTTCCAATCAGAAACGGAGTTAAATGCCCGGCTCTGTGTCTTCCTACAAGCAAGATGTCGTTTCAGGAAAACGCAGTCACTTTTCAGCTCAAATGAAGTTACATTGTTCAAGAAGTTCACACGTTTTTCGTCTTAACTGAAAAGCATTGCATGTTACAGGACCTGTGGTTTGTATCAGTTTCAGATGCCGAGTTGAACTAGATATGGTCCGTGTGTGTAGGAGACTCAGTTCTTTTTTTCTGAGCACACTCACGTTTCCCTCTGTATTAGAGACTCTAGAAAGCAAGAGCGTGCTTCTTGCTCTAAAGCAGAGTGTGTTTCATGGATGAGAACTGTGCTGTGTGTTTCCAATCCGAAACGGAGTTAAATGCCAGGCTCTGTGTCTTCCTACAAGCAAGACTTCGTTTCAGGCAAATGCAGTCACTTTTCAGCTCAAACGAAGCTACATTGTTCACGAAGCTCACATGTTTTTCGCTCTTAACTGAAAAGCATTGGATATTAGAGGGCCTGTGGTTTGTATCAGTTTCAGATGCAGAGTTGAACTAGATATGGTCTGTGTGTGTAGGAAACACAGTTCTTTTGTTCTGAGCACACTCACGTTTCCATCTGTATTAGAGACTCTAGAATACAAGAGCGTTCATCTTGCTCTAAAGCGAGTGTGTTTCATGGATGAGAACTGTGCTGTGTGATTCCAATCAGAAACGGACTTAAATGCCAGGCTCTGTGTCTTCCTACAAGCAAGACTTCATTTCAGGTAAACACCGTCACTTTTCAGCTCAAAAGAAGCTACATTGTTAATGAAGCTCACATGTTTCTCCCTCTTAAATGAAAAGCATTGGATGTTAGAGGACCTGTGGTTTGTATCAGTTTCAGAAACAGAGTTGAACTAGATATGGTACGTGTGTAGGAAACACAGTTCTTTTGTTCTGAGCACACTCATGTTTCCCTCTGTATTAGAGACTCTAGAAAGCAAGAGCGTGTTTCTTGCTCTAAAGCAGAGTGTGTTTCATGGATGAGAACTGTGCTCTGTGTTTCCAATCCGAAACGGAGTTAAATGCCAGGCTCTGTGTCTTCCTAAAAGCAAGACTTCGTTTCAGGTAAACTCTGTCACTTTTAAGCTCAAACGAAGCTACATTGTTCATGAAGCTCACAAGTATCTCGATCTTAACTGAAAAGCATTGCATGTTAGAGGACCTATGGTTTGTATCAGTTTCAGATGCAGAGTTGAACTAGATATGGTCCGTGTGTGTAGGAAACACAGTTCTTTTGTTCTGAGCACACTCACGTTTCCCTCTGTATTAGAGACTCTAGAATGCAAGAGCGTTCATCTTGCTGTAAAGCAGAGTGTGTTTCATGGATGAGAACTGTGCTGTGTGTTTCCAATCAGAAACGGAGTTAAATGCCCGGCTCTGTGTCTTCCTACAAGCAAGATGTCGTTTCAGGAAAACGCAGTCACTTTTCAGCTCAAATGAAGTTACATTGTTCAAGAAGTTCACACGTTTTTCGTCTTAACTGAAAAGCATTGCATGTTACAGGACCTGTGGTTTGTATCAGTTTCAGATGCCGAGTTGAACTAGATATGGTCCGTGTGTGTAGGAGACTCAGTTCTTTTTTTCTGAGCACACTCACGTTTCCCTCTGTATTAGAGACTCTAGAAAGCAAGAGCGTGCTTCTTGCTCTAAAGCAGAGTGTGTTTCATGGATGAGAACTGTGCTGTGTGTTTCCAATCCGAAACGGAGTTAAATGCCAGGCTCTGTGTCTTCCTAAAAGCAAGACTTCGTTTCAGGTAAACTCAGTCACTTTTAAGCTCAAACGAAGCTACATTGTTCATGAAGCTCACAAGTATCTCGATCTTAAATGAAATCATTGCATGTTAGAGTACCTATGGTTTGTATCAGTTTCAGATGCAGAGTTGAACTAGATATGGTCCGTGTGTGTAGGAAACACAGTTCTTTTGTTCTGAGCACACTCACGTTTCCCTCTGTATTAGAGACTCTAGAATGCAAGAGCGTTCATCTTGCTCTAAAGCAGAGTGTGTTTCATGGAAGAGAACTGTGCTGTGTGTTTCCAATCAGAACCGGAGTTAAATGACAGGCTCTGTGTCTTCCTACCAGCAAGACTTCGTTTCAGGTAAATGCAGACACTTTTAAGCTCAAACGAAGCTACATTGTTCACGAAGCTCACACGTTTCTCGCTCTTAACTGAAAAGCATTGGATGTTAGAAGACCTGTGGTTTGTATCAGTTTCAGAAACAGAGTTGAACTAGATATGGTACGTGTGTGTCGGAAACACAGTTCTTTTTTTCTGAGCACATTCATGTTTCCCGCCGTATTAGAGACTCTAGAAAGCAACAGCGTGCTTCTTGCTCTAAAGCAGAGTGTGATTCATGGATGAGAACTGTGCTGTGTGTTTCCAATCAGAAACAGAGTTAAATGCCCGGCTCTGTGTCTTTCTACAAGCAAGACTTCGTTTCAGGTAAACACAGTCATTTTTCAGCTCAAACGAAGCTACATTGTTCATGAAGCTCACACGTTTCTCGCTCTTAACTGAAAAGCATTGCATGTTAGAGGACCTATGGTTTGTATAATTTTCAAATGCAGAGTTGAGCTAGATATGGTCCGTGTGTGTAGGAAACACAGTTCTTTTGTTTGAGCACACTCACGTTTCCCTCTGTATTAGAGACTCTAGAAAGCAACAGCGTGCTTCTTGCTCTAAAGCAGAGTGTGTTTCATGGATGAGAACTGTGCTGTGTGTTTCCAATCAGAAACGGAGTTAAATGCCAGGCTCTGTGTCTTCCTACCAGCAAGACTTCGTTTCAGGTAAACGCAGTCACTTTTCAGCTCAAACGAAGCTACATTGTTCACGAAGCTCACACGTTTTTTGCTCTTAACTGAAAAGCATTGCATGTTAGAGGACCTGTGGTTTGTATCAGTTTCAGATGCAGAGTTGAACTAGATATGGTCCGTGTGTGTAGGAAACACAGTTCTTTTGTTCTGAGCACAATCACATTTCCCTCTGTATTAGAGACTCTAGAAAGCAAGAGCGTGCTTCTTGCTCTAAAGCAGAGTATGTTTCATGGATGAGAACTGTTCTGTGTGTTTCCAATCAGAAACGGAGTTAAATGCCAGGCTCTGTGTCTTCTAAAGCAAGACCTCGTTTCAGGTAAAAGCAGTCACTTTTCAGCTCAAACGAAGCTACATTGTTCACGAAGCTCACAAGTTTTTCGCTCTTAACTAAAAAGCTTTGGATGTTAGAGGACCTGTGGTTTGTATCAGTTTCAGATGCAGAGTTGAACTAGATATGGTCCCTGTGTGTAGGAAACACATTTCTTTCGTTCTGAGCACACTCACGTTTCCCTCTCTATTAGAGACTCTAGAAAACAAGAGCGTGCTTCTTGCTCTAATGCAGAGTGTGTTTCATGGATGAGAACTGTGCTTGTCTTTCTCTTCAGAAACGGTGTTAAATGCCAGGCTCAGTGTATTCCTACAAGCAAGACTTTGTTTCAGGAAAACGCAGTCACTTCTCAGCTCAAACGAACCTGCATTGTTCACGACGCTCACACGTTTCTCGCTCTTAACTGAAAAGCATTGGATATTAGAGGACCTGTGGTTTGTATCAGTTTCAGAAACAGAGTAGAACTAGATAGGGTACGTGTGTGTAGGAAAAACAGTTCTTTTGTTCTGAGCACACTCATGTTTCCCTCTGTATTAGAGTCTCTAGAAAGCAAGAGCGTGCTTCTTGCTCTAAAGCAGAGTGTGTGTCATTGATGAGAACTGTGCTGTGTGTTTCCAATCAGAAACGGAGTTAAATGCCAGGCTCTGTGTCTTCCTACCAGCAAGACTTCGTTTCAGGTAAACGCAGTCACTTTTCAGCTCAAACGAAGCTACATTGTTCACTAAGCTCACTCGTTTTTCGCTCTTAACTGAAAAGCATTGCATGTTAGAGGACCTGTGGTTTGTATCATTTTCAGATGCAGAGTTGAACTAGATATGGTCCGTGTGTGTAGGAGACACAGTTCTTTTGTTCTGAGCACACTCACGTTTCCCTCTGTATTAGAAACTCTAGAAACAAAGAGCGTTCTTCTTGCTCTAAAGCAGAGTGTGTTTCATGGATGAGAACTGTGCTGTGTGTTTCCAATCAGAAGCGGAGTTAAATGCCAGGCTCAGTTTCTTCCTACAAGCAAGACTTTGTTTCAGGTTAACCCAGTCACATTTCAGCTCAAATGAAGCTACATTGTTCACAACGCTCACACGTTTCTCGCTCTTAACTGAAAAGCATTGCATGTTACAGGACCTGTGGTTTGTATCAGTTTCAGATGCAGAGTTGAACTAGATATGGTCTGTGTGTGTAGGAGACACAGTTCTTTTGTTCTGAGCACACTCACGTTTCCCTCTGTATTAGAGACTCTAGAAAGCAAGAGCGTGCTTCTTGCTCTAAAGCAGAGTGTGTTTCATGGATGAGAACTGTGCTGTGTCTTTCTCTTCAGAAACGGAGTTAAATGCCAGGCTCTGTGTCTTCCTACAAGCAAGACTTCGTTTCAGGCAAATGCAGTCACTTTTCAGCTCAAACGAAGCTACATTGTTCACGAAGCTCACATGTTTTTCGCTCTTAACTGAAAAGCATTGGATATAAGAGGGCCTGTGGTTTGTATCAGTTTCAGATGCAGAGTTGAACTAGATATGGTCTGTGTGTGTAGGAAACACAGTTCTTTTGTTCTGAGCACACTCACATTTCCCTCTGTATTAGAGACTCTAGAATACAAGAGCGTTCATCTTGCTCTAAAGCGAGTGTGTTTCATGGATGAGAACTGTGCTGTGTGATTCCAATCCGAAACGGAGTTAAATGCCAGGCTCTGTGTCTTCCTAAAAGCAAGACTTCGTTTCAGGTAAACTCAGTCACTTTTAAGCTCAAACGAAGCTACATTGTTCATGAAGCTCACAAGTATCTCGATCTTAACTGAAAAGCATTGCATGTTAGAGGACCTATGGTTTGTATCAGTTTCAGATGCAGAGTTGAACTAGATATGGTCCGTGTGTGTAGGAAACACAGTTCTTTTGTTCTGAGCACACTCACGTTTCCCTCTGTATTAGAGACTCTAGAATGCAAGAGCGTTCATCTTGCTCTAAAGCAGAGTGTGTTTCATGGAAGAGAACTGTGCTGTGTGTTTCCAATCAGAAACGGAGTTAAATGACAGGCTCTGTGTCTTCCTACCAGCAAGACTTCGTTTCAGGTAAATGCAGACACTTTTAAGCTCAAACGAAGCTACATTGTTCACGAAGCTCACACGTTTCTCGCACTTAACTGAAAAGCATTGGAAGTTAGAAGACCTGTGGTTTGTATCAGTTTCAGAAACACAGTTGAACTAGATATGGTACGTGTGTGTAGGAAACACAGTTCTTTTGTTCTGAGCACATTCATGTTTCCCTCCGTATTAGAGACTCTAGAAAGCAACAGCGTGCTTCTTGCTCTAAAGCAGAGTGTGTTTCATGGATTAGAACAGTGCTGTGTGTTTCCAATCAGAAACGGAGTTAAATGCCAGGCTCTGTGTATTCCTACAAGAAAGACTTCATTTCAGGAGAACGCAGTCATTTTTCAGCTAAAACGAAGCTACATTGTTCAAGAAGTTCACACGTATTTCGCTCTTAACTGAAAAGCATTGCATGTTAGAGGTCCTGTGGTTTCTATGAGTTTCAGATGCAGAGTTGAACTAGATATGGTCCCTGTGTGTAGGAAACACATTCCTTTCATTCTGAGCACACTCACGTTTCCCTTTGCATTAGAGACTCTAGAAAACAAGAGTGTGCTTCTTGCTCTATTGCAGTGTGTTTCATGGATGAAAACTGTGCTTGTCTTTCTCTTCAGAAACGGAGTTAAATGCCAGGCTCAGTGTCTTCCTACAAGCAAGACTTTGTTTCAGGTAAACTCAGTCACTTTTCAGCTCAAACGAAGCTACATTGTTCACGAGGCTCACAGGTTTTTCTCTCTTAACTGAAAATCATTGGATGTTGGAGGACCTGTGGTTTATATCAGTTTCAGATGCAGAGTAGAACTAGATATGCTCCGTGTGTGTAGGAAACACAGTTCTTGTGTTCAGAGCACACACATTTCCCTCTGTATTAGAGACTCTAGAAAGCAACAGCATGCTTCTAGCTCTAAAGGAGAGTGTGATTCATGGATGAGAACTGTGCTGTGTGTTTCCAATCAGAAACGGAGTTAAATGCCCGGCTCTGTGTCTTTCTACAAGCAAGACTTCGTTTCAGGTAAACACAGTCATTTTTCAGCTCAAACGAAGCTACATTGTCCATGAAGCTCACACGTTTCTCGATCTTAACTGAAAAGCATTGCATGTTAGAGGACCTATGGTTTGTATCATTTTCAAATGCAGAGTTGAACTAGATATGGTCCGTGTTTGAAGGAAACACAGTTCTTTTGTTCTGAGCACACTCACGTTTCCCTCTGTATTAGAGACTCTAGAAAGCAACAGCGTGCTTCTTGCTCTAAAGCAGAGTGTGTTTCATGGATGAGAACGGTGCTGTGTGTTTCCAATCAGAAACGGAGTTAAATGCCAGGCTCTGTGTCTTCCTACCAGCAAGACTTCGTTTCAGGTAAACGCAGTCACTTTTCAGCTCAAACTAAGCTACATTGTTCACGAAGCTCACATGTTTTTCGCTCTTAACTGAAAAGCATTGCATGTTATAGGACCTGTGGTTTGTATCAGTTTCAGATGCAGAGTTGAACTAGATATGGTCCGTGTGTGTAGGAAACACAGTTCTTTTGTTCTGAGCACACTCACGTTTCCCTCTGTATTAGAGACTCTAGAAAGCAAGAGCGTGCTTCTTGCTCTAAAGCAGAGTGTGTTTCATGGATGAGAACTGTACTGTGTGTTTCCAATCAGAAACGGAGTTAAATGCCAGGCTCTGTGTCTTCCTACCAGCAAGACTTCGTTTCAGGTAAACGCAGTCACTCTTCAGCTCAAACGAAGCTACACTGTTCACGAAGCTCACACGTTTCTCGCTCTTAACTGAAATCACTGGATGTTAGAAGACCTGTGGTTTGTATCAATTTCAGAAACAGAATTGAACTAGATATGGTACGTGTGTGTAGGAAACACAGTTCTTTTGTTCTGAGCACATTCATGTTTCCCTCTCTATTAGAGACTCTAGAAAGCAACTTCGTGCTTCTTGGTCTAAAGCAGAGTGTGTTTCATGGTTTAGAACAGTGCTGTGAGTTTCCAATAAGAAACGGAGTTAAATGCCAGGCTCTGTGTATTCCTACAAGCAAGACTTCATTTCAGGAAAACGCAGTCATTTTTCAGCTCAAACGAAGCTACATTGTTCAAGAAGTTCACACATTTTCGCACTTAACTGAAAAGCATTGCATGTTAGAGGTCCTGTGGTTTCTATGAGTTTCAGATGCAGAGTTGAACTAGATATGGTCCCTGTGTGTAGGAAACACATTCCTTTCATTCTGAGCACACTCACGTTTCCCTTTGCATTAGAGACTGAAGAAAACAAGAGCGTGCTTCTTGCTCTAATGCAGTGTGTTTCATGGATGATAACTGTGCTTGTCTTTCTTTTCAGAAACGGAGATAAATGCCAGGCTCAGTGTCTTCCTACAAGCAAGACTTTGTTTCAGGTAAACACAGTCACTTTTCAGCTCAAACGAAGCTACATTGTTCTCGAAGCTCACATGTTTCTCGCTCTTAAATGAAAAGCACTGGATGTTGGAGGACCTGTGGTTTATATCAATTTCAGATGCAGAGTAGAATTAGATATTCTCCGTGTGTGTAGGAAACACAGTTCTTTTGTTCAGAGCACACTCAGGTTTCCCTCTGTATTAGAGAATCTAGAAAGCAACAGCGTGCTTCTTGCTCTAAAGCAGAGTGTGTTTCATGGATGAGAACTGTGCTGTGTGTTTCCAATCAGAAACGGAGTTAAATGCCAGGCTCTGTGTCTTCCTACAAGCAAGACTTCATTTCAGGTATACGCAGTCACTTTTCTGATCAAATGAAGCTGCATTGTTCACGACGTTCACACGTTTCTCGCTCTTAATTGAAAAGCATTGGATGTTAGAGGACCTGTGGTTTGTATCAGTTTCAGAAACAGAGTAGAACTAGATAGGGTACGTGTGTGTAGGAAACACAGTTCTTTTGTTCTGCGCACACTCATGTTTCCCTCTGTATTAGAGACTCTAGAAAGCAAGAGCGTGCTTAATGCTCTAAACCAGAGTGTGTTTCATGGATGACAACTGTGCTGTGTGTTTCCCTTCAGAAACGGAGTTAAATGCCAGGCTCTGTGTCTTCCTACCAGCAAGATATCATTTCAGGTAAACACAGTCACTTTTTCAGCCCAAACGAAGCTACATTGTTCAAGAAGTTCAGACGTTTTTCGCTCTTAACTGAAAAGCTTTTGATGTTAGAGGACCTGTGGTTTGTATCAGTTTCAGATGCAGAGTTGAACTAGATATGGTCCCTGTGTGAAGGAAACACATTTCTTTCGTTCTGAGCACACTCATGTTTCCCTCTGTATTAGAGACTCTAGAAAACAAGAGCGTGCTTCTTGCTCTAATGCAGATTGTGTTTCATGGATGAGAACTGTGCTTGTCTTTCTCTTCAGAAACGGAGTTAACTGCCAGGCTCTGTGTCTTCCTACAAGCAAGACTTTGTTTCAGGTAAACTCAGTCACTTTTCAGCTCAAACGAAGCTACATTGTTCACGACGCTCACAGGTTTCTCTCTCTTAACTGAAAAGCATTGGATGTTGGAGGACCTGTGGTTTATATCAGTTTCAGATGCAGAGTAGAAATAGATATGCTCCGTGTGTGTAGGAAACACAGTTCTTTTGTTCAGAGCACACTCACGTTTCCCTCTGTATTAGAGACTCTAGAAAGCAACAGCGTGCTTCTTGCTCTAAAGCAGAGTGTGATTCATGGATGAGAACTGTGCTGTGTGTTTCCAATCAGAAACGGAATTAAATGCCCGGCTCTGTGTCTTTCTACAAGCAAGACTTCGTTTCAGGTAAACACAGTCATTTTTCAGCTCAAAGGAAGCTACATTGTCCATGAAGCTCACACGTTTCTCGATCTTAACTGAAAAGCATTGCATGTTATAGGACCTGTGGTTTGTATCAGTTTCAGATGCAGAGTTGAACTAGATATGGTCCGTGTGTGTAGGAAACACAGTTCTTTTGTTCTGAGCACACTCACGTTTCCCTCTGTATTAGAGACTCTAGAAAGCAAGAGCGTGCTTCTTGCTCTAAAGCAGAGTGTGTTTCATGGATGAGAACTGTACTGTGTGTTTCCAATCAGAAACGGAGTTAAATGCCAGGCTCTGTGTCTTCCTACCAGCAAGACTTCGTTTCAGGTAAACGCAGTCACTTTTCAGCTCAAACGAAGCTACACTGTTCACGAAGCTCACACGTTTCTCGCTCTTAACTGAAATCACTGGATGTTAGAAGACCTGTGGTTTGTATCAGTTTCAGAAACAGAGTTGAACTAGATATGGTACGTGTGTGTAGGAAACACAGTTCTTTTGTTCTGAGCACATTCATGTTTCCCTCTGTATTAGAGACTCTAGAAAGCAACAGCGTGCTTCTTGGTCTAAAGCAGAGTGTGTTTCATGGTTTAGAACAGTGCTGTGAGTTTCCAATAAGAAACGGAGTTAAATGCCAGGCTCTGTGTATTCCTACAAGCAAGACTTCATTTCAGGAAAACGCAGTCATTTTTCAGCTCAAACGAAGCTACATTGTTCAAGAAGTTCACACGTTTTCGCACTTAACTGAAAAGCATTGCATGTTAGAGGTCCTGTGGTTTCTATGAGTTTCAGATGCAGAGTTGAACTAGATATGGTCCCTGTGTGTAGGAAACACATTCCTTTCATTCTGAGCACACTCACGTTTCCCTTTGCATTAGAGACTCTAGAAAACAAGAGCATGCTTCTTGCTCTAATGCAGTATGTTTCATGGATGATAACTGTGCTTGTCTTTCTCTTCAGAAACGGAGATAAATGCCAGGCTCAGTGTCTTCCTACAAGCAAGACTTTGTTTCAGGTAAACACAGTCACTTTTCAGCTCAAACGAAGCTACATTGTTCTCGAAGCTCACACGTTTCTCGCTCTTAAATGAAAAGCACTGGATGTTGGAGGACCTGTGGTTTATATCAATTTCAGATGCAGAGTAGAATTAGATATTCTCCGTGTGTGTAGGAAACACAGTTCTTTTGTTCAGAGCACACTCAGGTTTCCCTCTGTATTAGAGAATCTAGAAAGCAACAGCGTGCTTCTTGCTCTAAAGCAGAGTGTGTTTCATGGATGAGAACTGTGCTGTGTGTTTCCAATCAGAAAGGGAGTTAAATGCCAGGCTCTGTGTCTTCCTACAAGCAAGACTTCATTTCAGGTATACGCAGTCACTTTTCTGATCAAAGGAAGCTGCATTGTTCACGACGTTCACACGTTTCTCGCTCTTAATTGAAAAGCATTGGATTTTAGAGGACCTGTGGTTTGTATCAGTTTCAGAAACAGAGTAGAACTAGATAGGGTACGTGTGTATAGGAAACACAGTTCTTTTGTTCTGCGCACACTCATGTTTCCCTCTGTATTAGAGACTCTAGAAAGCAAGAGCGTGCTTCTTGCTCTAAACCAGAGTGTGTTTCATGGATGAGAACTGTGCTGTGTGTTTCCAATCAGAAACGGAGTTAAATGCCAGGCTCTGTGTCTTCCTACCAGCAAGACTTCGTTTCAGGTA
Organism: Onychomys leucogaster; assembly: GCA_949786385.1. Lineage (NCBI taxonomy): Eukaryota > Metazoa > Chordata > Mammalia > Rodentia > Cricetidae > Onychomys > Onychomys leucogaster. Next base: position 180,231 of record CATKUP010000004.1, read on the forward strand.
AACACAGTCACTTTTCAGCTCAAACGAAGCTACATTGTTCAAGAAGTTCACACGTTTTTCGCTCTTAACTGAAAAGCTTTGGATGTTAGAGGACCTGTGGTTTGTATCAGTTTCAGATGCAGAGTTGAACTAGATATGGTCCCTGTGTGTAGGAAACACATTTCTTTCGTTCTGAGCACACTCACGTTTCCCTCTGTATTAGAGACTCTAGAAAACAAGAGCGTGCTTCTTGCTCTAATGCAGAGTGTGTTTCATGGATGAGAACTGTGCTTGTCTTTCTCTTCAGAAACGGAGATAAATGCCAGGCTCAGTGTCTTCCTACAAGCAAGACTTTGTTTCAGGTAAACACAGTCACTTTTCAGCTCAAACGAAGCTACATTGTTCTCGAAGCTCACACGTTTCTCGCTCTTAAATGAAAAGCACTGGATATTGGAGGACCTGTGGTTTATATCAATTTCAGATGCAGAGTAGAATTAGATATTCTCCGTGTTTGTAGGAAACACAGTTCTTTTGTTCAGAGCACACTCAGTTTTCCCTCTGTATTAGAGAATCTAGAAAGCAACAGCGTGCTTCTTGCTCTAATGCAGAGTGTGTTTCATGGATGAGAACTGTGCTGTGTGTTTCCAATCAGAAACGGAGTTAAATGCCAGGCTCTGTGTCTTCCTACAAGTAAGACTTCATTTCAGGTATACGCAGTCACTTTTCAGCTCAAAGGAAGCTACATTGCTCACGAAGCTCACACGATTTTCGCTCTTAACTGAAAAGCATTGCATGTTAGAGGACCTGTGGTTTGTATCAGTTTCAGATGCAGAGTTGAACTAGATATGGTCCGTGTGTGTAGGAAACACAGTTCTTTTGTTCTGAGCACACTCACGTTTCCCTCTGTATTAGAGACTCTAGAAAGTAAGAGCATGCTTCTTGCTCTAAAGCAGAGTGTGTTTCATGGAGGAGAACTGTGCTGTGTGTTTCCAATCAGAAACGGAGTTAAATGCCATGCTCTGTGTCTTCCTACCAGCAAGACTTCGTTTCAGGTAAACACAGTCACTTTTCAGCTCAAACGAAGCTACATTGTTCAAGAAGTTCACACGTTTTTCGCTCTTAACTGAAAAGCTTTGGATGTTAGAGGACCTGTGGTTTGTATCAGTTTCAAATGCAGAGTTAAACTAGATATGGTCCCTGTGTGTAGGAAACACATTTCTTTCGTTCTGAGCACACTCACGTTTCCCTCTGTATTAGAGACTCTAGAAAACAAGAGCGTGCTTCTTGCTCTAAAGCAGAGTGTGATTCATGGATGAGAACTGTGCTGTGTGTTTCCAATCAGAAACGGAGTTAAATGCCAGGCTCTGTGTCTTCCTACAAGCAAGACTTCGTTTCATGTAAACGCAGTCACTTTTCAGCTCAAACGAAACTACATTGTTCACAATGCTCACACGTTTCTCGCTCTTAACTCAAAAGCATTGGATGTTAGAAGATTGTGGTTTGTATCAGTTTCAGATGCAGAGTTGAACTAGATATGGTCCGTGTGTGTAGGAAACACAGTACTTTTGTTCTGAGCACACTCACGTTTCCGTCTGTATTAGAGACTCTAGAAAGCAATAGCGTGCTTCTTGCTCTAAACCAGAGTGTGTTTCATGGATGACAACTGTGCTGTGTGTTTCCAAGCAGAAACGGAGTTAAATGCCAGGCTCTGTGTCTTCCTACAAGCAAGACTTCCTTTCAGGTAAACTCAGTCACTTTTCAGCTCAAAGGAAGCTACATTGTTCACGAAGCTCACACGTATCTCGATCTTAACTGAAAAGCATTGCATGTTAGAGGACCTATGGTTTGTATCAGGTTCAGATGCAGAGTTGAACTAGATATGGTCCGTGTGTGTAGGAAACACAGTTCTTTTGTTCTGAGCACACTCACGTTTCCCTCTGTATTAGAGACTCTAGAAAGCAAGAGCGTGCTTCTTGCTCGAAAGCAGAGTGTGTTTCATGGATGAGAATTGTGCTGTGTGTCGAATCAGAAAGGGAATTAAATGCCAGGCTCTGTGTCTTCTAAAAGCAAGACCTCCTTTCAGGTAAAAGCAGTCACTTTTCAGCTCAAACGAAGCTACATTGTTCACGAAGCTCACAAGTTTTTCGCTCTTAACTGAAAAGCTTTGGATGTTAGAGGACCTGTGGTTTGTATCAGTTTCAGATGCAGAGTTGAACTAGATATGGTCCCTGTGTGTAGGAAACACATTTCTTTCGTTCTGAGCACACTCACGTTTCCCTCTGTATTAGAGACTCTAGACAACAAGAGCTTGCTTCTTGCTCTAATGCAGAGTGTGTTTCATGGATGAGAACTGTGCTTGTCTTTCTCTTCAGAAACGGAGTTAAATGCCAGGCTCTGTGTCTTCCTACAAGCAAGACTCCATTTCAGGTATACGCAGTCACTTTTCTGATCAAAGGAAGCTGCATTGTTCACGACGTTCACTCGTTTCTCGCTCTTAATTGAAAAGCATTGGATGTTAGAGGACCTGTTGTTTGTATCAGTTTCAGAAACAGAGTAGAACTAGATAGGGTACGTGTGTGTAGGAAACACAGTTCTTTTGTTCTGCGCGCACTCATGTTTCCCTCTGTATTAGAGACTCTAGAAAGCAAGAGCGTGCTTCTTGCTCTAAACCAGAGTGTGTTTCATGGATGACAACTGTGCTGTGTGTTTCCAATCAGAAACGGAGTTAAATGCCACGCTCTGTGTCTTCCTACAAGCAAGACATGGTTTCAGGTAAACTCCGTCACTTTTCAGCTCAAACGAAGCTACATTGTTCATGACGCTCACAGGTTTCTCTCTCTTAACTGAAAAGCATTGGATGTTGGAGGACCTGTGGTTTATATAGGTTTCAGATGCAGAGTAGAACTAGATATGCTCCGTGTGTGTAGGAAACACAGTTCTTTTGTTCAGAGCACACTCAGGTTTCTCTCTATATTAGAGACTATAGAAAGCAAGAGCGTGCTTCTTGCTCTAAAGCAGAGTGTGATTCATGGATGAGAACTGTGCTGTGTGTTTCCAATCAGAAACGGAGTTAAATGCCAGGCTCTGTGTCTTCCTACAAGCAAGACTTCGTTTCAGGTAAACACAGTCACTTTTCAGCTCAAACGAAGCTACATTGTTCAAGAAGCTCACACGTTTCTCGATCTTAACTGAAAAGCATTACATGTGAGGACCTATGGTTTGTATCATTTTCAAATGCAGAGTTGAACTAGATATGGTCCGTGTGTGTAGGAAACACAGTTCTTTTGTTCTGAGCACACTCACGTTTCCCTCTGTATTAGAGACTCTAGAAAGCAAGAGCATGCTTCTTGCGCTAAACCAGAGTGTGTTTCATGGATGACAACTGTCCTGTGTGTTTCCAAGCAGAAACGGAGTTAAATGCCAGGCTCTGTGTCTTCCTACAAGCAAGACTTCCTTTCAGGTAAACTCAGTCACTTTTCAGCTCAAAGGAAGCTACATTGTTCACGAAGCTCACACGTATCTCGATCTTAACTGAAAAGCATTGCATGTTAGAGGACCTATGGTTTGTATCAAGTTCAGATGCAGAGTTGAACTAGATATGGTCCGTGTGTGTAGGAAACACAGTTCTTTTGTTCTGAGCACACTCACGTTTCCCTCTGTATTAGAGACTCTAGAAAGCAAGAGCGTGCTTCTTGCTCTAAAGCAGAGTGTGTTTCATGGATGAGAACTGTGCTGTGTGTCGAATCAGAAATGGAGTTAAATGCCAGGCTCTGTGTCTTCTAAAAGCAAGACCTCGTTTCAGGTAAAAGCAGTCACTTTTCAGCTCAAACGAAGCTACATTGTTCACGAAGCTCACAAGTTTTTCGCTCTTAAATGAAAAGCTTTGGATGTTAGAGGACCTGTGGTTTGTATCAGTTTCAGATGCAGAGTTGAACTAGATATGGTCCCTGTGTGTAGGAAACACATTTCTTTCGTTCTGAGCACACTCACGTTTCCCTCTGTATTAGAGACTCTAGACAACAAGAGCGTGCTTCTTGCTCTAATGCAGAGTGTGTTTCATGGATGAGAACTGTGCTTGTCTTTCTCTTCAGAAACGGAGTTAAATGCCAGGCTCTGTGTCTTCCTACAAGCAAGACTTCATTTCAGATATACGCAGTCACTTTTCAGATCAAAGGAAGCTGCATTGTTCACGATGTTCACATGTTTCTCGCTCTTAACTGAAAAGCATTGGATGGTAGAGGACCTGTGGTTTGTATCAGTTTCAGAAACAGAGTAGAACTACATAGGGTACGTGTGTGTAGGAAACACAGTTCTTTTGTTCTGCGCACCCTCATGTTTCCCTCTGTATTAGAGACTCTAGAAAGCAAGAGCGTGCTTCTTGCTCTAAACCAGAGTGTGTTTCATGGATGACAACTGTGCTGTGTGTTTCTAATCAGAAGCGGAGTTAAATGCCAGGCTCAGTTTCTTCCTACAAGCAAGACTACGTTTCAGGTAAACTCAGTCAATTTTCAACTCAAAGGAAGCTACATTGTTCACGAAGCTCACACGATTTTCGCTCTTAACTGAAAAGCATTGCATGTTAGAGGACCTGTGGTTTGTATCAGTTTCAGATGCAGAGTTGAACTAGATATGGTACGTGTGTGTAGGAAACACAGTTCTTTTGTTCTGAGCACACTCACGTTTCCCTCTGTATTAGAGACTCTAGAAAGCAAGAGCGTGCTTCTTGCTCTAATGCAGAGTGTGTTTCATGGATGAGAACTGTGCTGTGTGTTTCCAATCAGAAACGGAGTTAAATGCCAGGCTCTGTGTCTTCCTACCAGCAAGACTTCGTTTCAGGTAAACGCAGTCAATTTTCAGCTCAAACGAAGCTACATTGTTCACAATGCTCACAAGTTTCTCGCTCTTAACTCAAAAGCATTGGATGGTAGAAGATTGTGGTTTGTATCAGTTTCAGATGCAGAGTTGAACTAGATATGGTCCGTGTGTGTAGGAAACACAGTACTTTTGTTCTGAGCACACTCACGTTTCCCTCTGTATTAGAGACTCTAGAAAGCAAGAGCATGCTTCTTGCTCTAAACCAGAGTGTGTTTCATGGATGACAACTGTGCTGTGTGTTTCCAAGCAGAAACGGAGTTAAATGCCAGTCTCTGTGTCTTCCTACAAGCAAGACTTCCTTTCAGGTAAACTCAGTCACTTTTCAGCTCAAAGGAAGCTACATTGTTCACGAAGCTCACACGTATCTCGATCTTAACTGAAAAGCATTGCATGTTAGAGGACCTATGGTTTGTATCAGGTTGAGATGCAGAGTTGAACTAGATATGGTCCGTGTGTGTAGGAAACACAGTTCTTTTGTTCTGAGCACACTCACGTTTCCCTCTGTATTAGAGACTCTAGAAAGCAAGAGCGTGCTTCTTGCTCTAAAGCAGAGTGTGTTTCATGGATGAGAACTGTGCTGTGTGTCGAATCAGAAATGGAGTTAAATGCCAGGCTCTGTGTCTTCTAAAAGCAAGACCTCGTTTCAGGTAAAAGCAGTCACTTTTCAGCTCAAACGAAGCTACATTGTTCACGCAGCTCACAAGTTTTTCGCTCTTAACTGAAAAGCTTTGGATGTTAGAGGACCTGTGGTTTGTATCAGTTTCAGATGCAGAGTTGAACTAGATATGGTCCCTGTGTGTAGGAAACACATTTCTTTCATTCTGAGCACACTCACGTTTCCCTCTGTATTAGAGACTCTAGACAACAAGAGCATGCTTCTTGCTCTAATGCAGAGTGTGTTTCATGGATGAGAACTGTGCTTGTCTTTCTCTTCAGAAACGGAGTTAAATGCCAGGCTCTGTGTCTTCCTACAAGCAAGACTTCATTTCAGATACACGCAGTCACTTTTCAGATCAAAGGAAGCTGCATTGTTCACGATGTTCACACGTTTCTCGCTCTTAACTGAAAAGCATTGGATGGTAGAGGACCTGTGGTTTGTATCAGTTTCAGAAACAGAGTAGAACTACATAGGGTACGTGTGTGTATGATACACAGTTCTTTTGTTCTGCGCACCCTCATGTTTCCCTCTGTATTAGAGACTCTAGAAAGCAAGAGCGTGCTTCTTGCTCTAAACCAGAGTGTGTTTCATGGATGACAACTGTGCTGTGTGTTTCCAATCAGAAGCGGAGTTAAATGCCAGGCTCAGTTTCTTCCTACAAGCAAGACTTCGTTTCAGGTAAACTCAGTCAATTTTCAGCTCAAAGGAAGCTACATTGTTCACGAAGCACACACGATTTTCGCTCTTAACTGAAAAGCATTGCATGTTAGAGGACCTGTGGTTTGTATCAGTTTCAGATGCAGAGTTGAACTAGATATGGTACGTGTGTGTAGGAAACACAGTTCTTTTGTTCTGAGCACACTCACGTTTCCCTCTGTATTAGAGACTCTAGAAAGCAAGAGCGTGCTTCTTGCTTTAATGCAGACTGTGTTTCATGGATGAGAACTGTGCTGTGTGTTTCCAATCAGAAACGGAGTTAAATGCCAGGCTCTGTGTCTTCCTACCAGCAAGACTTCGTTTCAGGTAAAAGCAGTCACTTTTCAGCTCAAACGAAACTACATTGTTCACAATGCTCACACGTTTCTCGCTCTTAACTCAAAAGCATTGGATGTTAGAAGATTGTGGTTTGTATCAGTTTCAGATGCAGAGTTGAACTAGATATGGTCAGTGTGTGTAGGAAACAAAGTACTTTTTTTCTGAGCACACTCACGTTTCCCTCTGTATTAGAGACTCTAGAAAGCAAGAGCATGCTTCTTGCTCTAAACCAGAGTGTGTTTCATGGATGACAACTGTGCTGTGTGTTTCCAAGCAGAAACGGAGTTAAATGCCAGGCTCTGTGTCTTCCTACAAGCAAGACTTCGTTTTAGGTAAACTCAGTCACTTTTCAGCTCAAAGGAAGCTACATTGTTCACGAAGCTCACACATATCTCGATCTTAACTGAAAAGCATTGCATGTTAGAGGACCTATGGATTGTATCAGGTTCAGATTCAGAGTTGAACTAGTTATGGTCCGTGTGTGTAGGAAACACAGTTCTTTTGTTCTGAGCACACTCACGTTTCCCTCTGTATTAGAGACTCTAGAAAGCAAGAGCGTGCTTCTTGCTCTAAAGCAGAGTGTGTTTCATGGATGAGAACTGTGCTGTGTGTCGAATCAGAAATGGAGTTAAATGCCAGGCTCTGTGTCTTCTAAAAGTAAGACCTCGTTTCAGGTAAAAGCAGTCACTTTTCAGCTCAAACGAAGAAGCTACATTGTTCACGAAGCTCACAAGTTTTTCGCTCTTAACAGAAAAGCTTTGGATGTTAGAGGACCTGTGGTTTGTATCAGTTTCAGATGCAGAGTTGAACTAGATATGGTCCCTGTGTGTAGGAAACACATTTCTTTCGTTCTGAGCACACTCACGTTTCCCTCTGTATTAGAGACTCTAGACAACAAGAGCGTGCTTCTGGCTCTAATGCAGAGTGTGTTTCATGGATGAGAACTGTGCTTGTCTTTCTCTTCAGAAACGGAGTTAAATGCCAGGCTCTGTGTCTTCCTACAAGCAAGACTTCGTTTCAGGTATACACAGTCACTTTTCAGCTCAAACGAAGCTACATTATTCATGAAGCTCACACGTTTCTCGATCTTAACTGAAAAGCATTGCATGTTAGAGGACCTATGGTTTGTATCATTTTCAAATGCAGAGTTGAACTAGATATGGTCCGTGTGTGTAGGAAACACAGTTCTTTTGTTCTGAGCACACTCACGTTTCCCTCTGTATTAGAGACTCTAGAAAGCAAGAGCGTGCTTCTTGCTCTAAAGCAGAGTGTGTTTCATGGATGAGAACGGTGCTGTGTGTTTCCAATCAGAAACGGAGTTAAATGCCAGGCTCTGTGTCTTCCTACCAGCAAGACTTCGTTTCAGGTAAACGCAGTCACTTTTCAGCTCAAACGAAGCTACATTGTTCACGAAGCTCACACGTTTTTCTCTCTTAACTGAAAAGCATTGCATGTTAGAGGACCTGTGGTTTGTATCAGTTTCAGATGAAGAGTTGAACTAGATATTGTCCGTGTGTGTAGGAAACACAGTTCTTTTGTTCTGAGCACACTCACGTTTCCCTCTGTATTAGAGACTCTAGAAAGCAAGAGCGTGCTTCTTGCTCTAAAGCAGAGTGTGTTTCATGGATGAGAACTGTACTGTGTGTTTCCAATCAGAAACGGAGTTAAATGCCAGGCTCTGTGTCTTCCTACCAGCAAGACTTCGTTTCAGGTAAACGCAGTCACTTTTCAGCTCAAACGAAGCTACACTGTTCACGAAGCTCACACGTTTCTCGCTCTTAACTGAAATCACTGGATGTTAGAAGACCTGTGGTTTGTATCAGTTTCAGAAACAGAGTTGAACTAGATATGGTCCGTGTGTGTAGGAAACACAGTTCTTTTGTTCTGAGCACATTCATGTTTCCCTCTGTATTAGAGACTCTAGAAAGCAACAGCGTGCTTCTTGGTCTAAAGCAGAGTGTGTTTCATGGTTTAGAACAGTGCTGTGTGTTTCCAATCAGAAACGGAGTTAAATGCCAGGCTCTGTGTATTCCTACAAGCAAGACTTCATTTCAGGAAAACGCAGTCACTTTTCAGCTCAAACGAAGCTACATTGTTCACGAAGCTCACACGTTTCTCGATCTTAACTGAAAAGCATTACATGTTAGAGGACCTATGGTTTGTATCAGGTTGAGATGCAGAGTTGAACTAGATATGGTCCTTGTGTGTAGGAAACACAGTTCTTTTGTTCTGAGCACACTCACGTTTCCCTCTGTATTAGAGACTCTAGAAAGCAAGAGCGTGCTTCTTGCTTTAATGCAGACTGTGTTTCATGGATGAGAACTGTGCTGTGTGTTTCCAATCAGAAACGGAGTTAAATGCCAGGCTCTGTGTCTTCCTACCAGCAAGACTTCGTTTCAGGTAAAAGCAGTCACTTTTCAGCTCAAACGAAACTACATTGTTCACAATGCTCACACGTTTCTCGCTCTTAACTCAAAAGCATTGGATGTTAGAAGATTGTGGTTTGTATCAGTTTCAGATGCAGAGTTGAACTAGATATGGTCAGTGTGTGTAGGAAACAAAGTACTTTTTTTCTGAGCACACTCACGTTTCCCTCTGTATTAGAGACTCTAGAAAGCAAGAGCATGCTTCTTGCTCTAAACCAGAGTGTGTTTCATGGATGACAACTGTGCTGTGTGTTTCCAAGCAGAAACGGAGTTAAATGCCAGGCTCTGTGTCTTCCTACAAGCAAGACTTCGTTTTAGGTAAACTCAGTCACTTTTCAGCTCAAAGGAAGCTACATTGTTCACGAAGCTCCCACGTTTTTCGCTCTTAACTGAAAAGCATTGCATGTTAGAGGACCTGTGGTTTGTATCAGTTTCAGATGCAGAGTTGAACTAGATATGGTACGTGTGTGTAGGAAACACAGTTCTTTTGTTCTGAGCACACTCACGTTTCCCTCTGTATTAGAGACTCTAGAAAGCAAGAGCGTGCTTCTTGCTCTAATGCAGAGTGTGTTTCATGGATGAGAACTGTGCTGTGTGTTTCCAATCAGAAATGGAGTTAAATGCCAGGCTCTGTGTCTTCCTACCAGCAAGAATTCGTTTCAGGTAAACGCAGTCAATTTTCAGCTCAAACGAAGCTACATTGTTCACAATGCTCACAAGTTTCTCGCTCTTAACTCAAAAGCATTGGATGTTAGAAGATTGTGGTTTGTATCAGTTTCAGATGCAGAGTTGAACTAGATATGGTCCGTGTGTGTAGGAAACACAGTACTTTTGTTCTGAGCACACTCACGTTTCCCTCTGTATTAGAGACTCTAGAAAGCAAGAGCATGCTTCTTGCTCTAAACCAGAGTGTGTTTCATGGATGACAACTGTGCTGTGTGTTTCCAAGCAGAAACGGAGTTAAATGCCAGGCTCTGTGTCTTCCTACAAGCAAGACTTCCTTTCAGGTAAACTCAGTCACTTTTCAGCTCAAAGGAAGCTACATTGTTCACGAAGCTCACACGTATCTCGATCTTAACTGAAAAGCATTGCATGTTAGAGGACATATGGTTTCTATCAGGTTCAGATGCAGAGTTGAACTAGATATGGTCCGTGTGTGTAGGAAACACAGTTCTTTTGTTCTGAGCACACTCACGTTTCCCTCTGTATTAGAGACTCTAGAAAGCAAGAGCGTGCTTCTTGCTCTAAAGCAGAGTGTGTTTCATGGATGAGAACTGTGCTGTGTGTCGAATCAGAAATGGAGTTAAATGCCAGGCTCTGTGTCTTCTAAAAGCAAGACCTCGTTTCAGGTAAAAGCAGTCACTTTTCAGCTCAAACGAAGCTACATTGTTCACGAAGCTCACAAGTATTTCGCTCTTAACTGAAAAGCTTTGGATGTTAGAGGACCTGTGGTTTGTATCAGTTTCAGATGCAGAGTTGAACTAGATATGGTCCCTGTGTGTAGGAAACACATTTCTTTCGTTCTGAGCACACTCACGTTTCCCTCTGTATTAGAGACTCTAGACAACAAGAGCATGCTTCTTGCTCTAATGCAGAGTGTGTTTCATGGATGAGAACTGTGCTTGTCTTTCTCTTCAGAAACGGAGTTAAATGCCAGGCTCTGTGTCTTCCTACAAGCAAGACTTCATTTCAGATATACGCAGTCACATTTCAGATCAAAGGAAGCTGCATTGTTCACGATGTTCACACGTTTCTCGCTCTTAACTGAAAAGCATTGGATGGTAGAGGACCTGTGGTTTGTATCAGTTTCAGAAACAGAGTAGAACTACATAGGGTACGTGTGTGTAGGATACACAGTTCTTTTGTTCTGCGCACCCTCATGTTTCCCTCTGTATTAGAGACTCTAGAAAGCAAGAGCGTGCTTCTTGCTCTAAACCAGAGTGTGTTTCATGGATGACAACTGTGCTGTGTGTTTCCAATCAGAAGCGGAGTTAAATGCCAGGCTCAGTTTCTTCCTACAAGCAAGACTTCGTTTCAGGTAAACTCAGTCAATTTTCAGCTCAAAGGAAACCTACATTGTTCACGAAGCTCACACGATTTTCGCTCTTAACTGAAAAGCATTGCATGTTAGAGGACCTGTGGTTTGTATTAGTTTCAGATGCAGAGTTGAACTAGATATGGTACGTGTGTAGGAAACACAGTTCTTTTGTTCTGAGCACACTCACGTTTCCCTCTGTATTAGAGACTCTAGAAAGCAAGAGCGTGCTTCTTGCTTTAATGCAGAGTGTGTTTCATGGATGAGAACTGTGCTGTGTGTTTCCAATCAGAAACGGAGTTAAATGCCAGGCTCTGTGTCTTCCTACCAGCAAGACTTCGTTTCAGGTAAAAGCAGTCACTTTTCAGCTCAAACGAAACTACATTGTTCACAATGCTCACACGTTTCTCGCTCTTAACTCAAAAGCATTGGATGTTAGAAGATTGTGGTTTGCATCAGTTTCAGATGCAGAGTTGAACTAGATATGGTCAGTGTGTGTAGGAAACACAGTACTTTTTTTCTGAGCACACTCACGTTTCCCTCTGTATTAGAGACTCTAGAAAGCAAGAGCATGCTTCTTGCTCTAAACCAGAGTGTGTTTCATGGATGACAACTGTGCTGTGTGTTTCCAAGCAGAAACGGAGTTAAATGCCTGGCTCTGTGTCTTCCTACAAGCAAGACTTCGTTTTAGGTAAACTCAGTCACTTTTCAGCTCAAAGGAAGCTACATTGTTCACGAAGCTCACACATATCTCGATCTTAACTGAAAAGCATTGCATGTTAGAGGACCTATGGATTGTATCAGGTTCAGATGCAGAGTTGAACTAGATATGGTCCGTGTGTGTAGGAAACACAGTTCTTTTGTTCTGAGCACACTCACGTTTCCCTCTGTATTAGAGACTCTAGAAAGCAAGAGCGTGCTTCTTGCTCTAAAGCAGAGTGTGTTTCATGGATGAGAACTGTGCTGTGTGTCGAATCAGAAATGGAGTTAAATGCCAGGCTCTGTGTCTTCTAAAAGTAAGACCTCGTTTCAGGTAAAAGCAGTCACTTTTCAGCTCAAACGAAGAAGCTACATTGTTCACGAAGCTCACAAGTTTTTCGCTCTTAACTGAAAAGGTTTGGATGTTAGAGGACCTGTGGTTTGTATCAGTTTCAGATGCAGCGTTGAACTAGATATGGTCCCTGTGTGTAGGAAACACATTTCTTTCATTCTGAGCACACTCACGTTTCCCTCTGTATTAGAGACTCTAGACAACAAGAGCGTGCTTCTTGCTCTAATGCAGAGTGTGTTTCATGGATGAGAACTGTGCTTGTCTTTCTCTTCAGAAACGGAGTTAAATGCCAGGCTCTGTGTCTTCCTACAAGCAAGACTTCGTTTCAGGTAAACTCAGTCACTTTTCAGCTCAAAGGAAGCTACATTGTTCACTAAGCTCACACATATCTCGATCTTAACTGAAAAGCATTGCATGTTAGAGGACCTGTGGTTTGTATCAGGTTCAGATGCAGAGTTGAACTAGATATGGTCCGTGTGTGTAGGAAACACAGTTCTTTTGTTCTGAGCACACTCACGTTTCCCTCTGTATTAGAGACTCTAGAAAGCAACTGCGTGCTTCTTCGTCTAAAGCAGAGTGTGTTTCATGGATGAGAACTGTGCTGTGTGTTTCCAATCAGAAACGGAGTTAAATGCCAGGCTCTGTGTCTTCCTACCAGCAAGACTTCGTTTCAGGTAAAAGCAGTCACTTTTCAGCTCAAACGAAACTACATTGTTCACAATGCTCACACGTTTCTCGCTCTTAACTCAAAAGCATTGGATGTTAGAAGATTGTGGTTTGCATCAGTTTCAGATGCAGAGTTGAACTAGATATGGTCAGTGTGTGTAGGAAACACAGTACTTTTTTTCTGAGCACACTCACGTTTCCCTCTGTATTAGAGACTCTAGAAAGCAAGAGCATGCTTCTTGCTCTAAACCAGAGTGTGTTTCATGGATGACAACTGTGCTGTGTGTTTCCAAGCAGAAACGGAGTTAAATGCCTGGCTCTGTGTCTTCCTACAAGCAAGACTTCGTTTTAGGTAAACTCAGTCACTTTTCAGCTCAAAGGAAGCTACATTGTTCACGAAGCTCACACATATCTCGATCTTAACTGAAAAGCATTGCATGTTAGAGGACCTATGGATTGTATCAGGTTCAGATGCAGAGTTGAACTAGATATGGTCCGTGTGTGTAGGAAACACAGTTCTTTTGTTCTGAGCACACTCACGTTTCCCTCTGTATTAGAGACTCTAGAAAGCAAGAGCGTGCTTCTTGCTCTAAAGCAGAGTGTGTTTCATGGATGAGAACTGTGCTGTGTGTCGAATCAGAAATGGAGTTAAATGCCAGGCTCTGTGTCTTCTAAAAGTAAGACCTCGTTTCAGGTAAAAGCAGTCACTTTTCAGCTCAAACGAAGAAGCTACATTGTTCACAAAGCTCACAAGTTTTTCGCTCTTAACTGAAAAGCTTTGGATGTTAGAGGACCTGTGGTTTGTATCAGTTTCAGATGCAGCGTTGAACTAGATATGGTCCCTGTGTGTAGGAAACACATTTCTTTCATTCTGAGCACACTCACGTTTCCCTCTGTATTAGAGACTCTAGACAACAAGAGCGTGCTTCTTGCTCTAATGCAGAGTGTGTTTCATGGATGAGAACTGTGCTTGTCTTTCTCTTCAGAAACGGAGTTAAATGCCAGGCTCTGTGTCTTCCTACAAGCAAGACTTCGTTTCAGGTAAACTCAGTCACTTTTCAGCTCAAAGGAAGCTACATTGTTCACTAAGCTCACACATATCTCGATCTTAACTGAAAAGCATTGCATGTTAGAGGACCTGTGGTTTGTATCAGGTTCAGATGCAGAGTTGAACTAGATATGGTCCGTGTGTGTAGGAAACACAGTTCTTTTGTTCTGAGCACACTCACGTTTCCCTCTGTATTAGAGACTCTAGAAAGCAACTGCGTGCTTCTTCGTCTAAAGCAGAGTGTGTTTCATGGATGAGAACTGTGCTGTGTGTTTCCAATCAGAAACGGAGTTAAATGCCAGGCTCTGTGTCTTCCTACCAGCAAGACTTCGTTTCAGGTAAACGCAGTCACTTTTCAGCTCAAACGAAACTACATTGTTCACAATGCTCACACGTTTCTCGCTCTTAACTCAAAAGCATGGGATGTTAGAAGATTGTGGTTTGTATCAGTTTCAGATGCAGAGTTGAACTAGATATGGTCCGTGTGTGTAGGAAACACATTTCTTTCGTTCTGAGCACACTCACGTTTCCCTCTGTATTAGAGACTCTAGACAACAAGAGCGTGCTTCTTGCTCTAATGCAGAGTGTGTTTCATGGATGAGAACTGTGCTTGTCTTTCTTTTCAGAAACGGAGTTAAATGCCAGGCTCTGTGTCTTCCTACAAGCAAGACTTCATTTCAGATATACGCAGTCACTTTTCAGATCAAAGGAAGCTGCATTGTTCACGATGTTCACACGTTTCTCGCTCTTAACTGAAAAGCATTGGATGGTAGAGGACCTGTGGTTTGTATCAGTTTCAGAAACAGAGTAGAACTACATAGGGTACGCGTGTAGGAAACACAGTTCTTTTGTTCTGCGCACACTCATGTTTCCCTCTGTATTAGAGACTCTAGAAAGCAAGAGCGTGCTTCTTGCTCTAAACCAGAGTGTGTTTCATGGATGACAACTGTGCTGTGTGTTTCCAAGCAGAAACGGAGTTAAATGCCAGGCTCTGTGTCTTCCTACAGGCAAGACTTTGTTTCAGGTAAACTCAGTCACTTTTCAGCTCAAAGGAAGCTACATTGTTCACGAAGCTCACACGTATCTCGATCTTAACTGAAAAGCATTGCATGTTAGAGGACCTGTGGTTTGTATCAGGTTCAGATGCAGAGTTGAACTAGATATGGTCCGTGTGTGTAGGAAACACAGTTCTTTTGTTCTGAGCACACTCACGTTTCCCTCTGATTAGAGACTCTAGACAACAAGAGCGTGCTTCTTGCTCTAATGCAGAGTGTGTTTCATGGATGAGAACTGTGCTTGTCTTTCTTTTCAGATACGGAGTTAAATGCCAGGCTCTGTGTCTTCCTACAAGCAAGACTTCATTTCAGATATACGCAGTCACTTTTCAGATCAAAGGAAGCTGCATTGTTCACGATGTTCACACGTTTCTCGCTCTTAACTGAAAAGCATTGGATGGTAGAGGACCTGTGGTTTGTATCAGTTTCAGAAACAGAGTAGAACTACATAGGGTACGCGTGTAGGAAACACAGTTCTTTTGTTCTGCGCACACTCATGTTTCCCTCTGTATTAGAGACTCTAGAAAGCAAGAGCGTGCTTCTTGCTCTAAACCAGAGTGTGTTTCATGGATGACAACTGTGCTGTGTGTTTCCAAGCAGAAACGGAGTTAAATGCCAGGCTCTGTGTCTTCCTACAAGCAAGACTTTATTTCAGGTAAACTCAGTCACTTTTCAGCTCAAAGGAAGCTACATTGTTCACGAAGCTCACACGTATCTCGATCTTAACTGAAAAGCATTGCATGTTAGAGGACCTGTGGTTTTTATCAGGTTCAGATGCAGAGTTGAACTAGATATGGTCCGTGTGTGTAGGAAACACAGTTCTTTTGTTCTGAGCACACTCACGTTTCCCTCTGATTAGAGACTCTAGAAAGCAAGAGCGTGCTTCTTGCTCTAAAGCAGAGTGTGTTTCATGGATGAGAACTGTACTGTGTGTTTCCAATCAGAAACGGAGTTAAATGCCAGGCTCTGTGACTTCCTACCAGCAAGACTTCGTTTCAGGTAAACGCAGTCACTTTTCAGCTCAAACGAAACTACATTGTTCACAATGCTCACACGTTTCTCGATCTTAACTCAAAAGCATTGGATGTTAGAAGATTGTGGTTTGTATCAGTTTCAGATGCAGAGTTGAACTAGATATGGTCCGTGTGTGTAGGAAACACAGTACTTTTGTTCTGAGCACACTCACGTTTCCCTCTGTATTAGAGACTCTAGAAAGCAAGAGCGTGCTTCTTGCTCTAAACCAGAGTGTGTTTCATGGATGACAACTGTGCCTGTCTTTCTCTTCAGAAACGGAGTTAAATGCCAGGCTCAGTGTCTTCCTACAAGCAAGATTTTGTTTCAGGTAAACTCAGTCACTTTTCAGCTCAAACGAAGCTTCATTGTTCATGAAGCTCACACGTTTCTCGATCTTAACTGAAAAGCATTGCATGTTAGAGGACCTATGGTTTGTATCATTTTCAAATGCAGAGTTGAACTAGATATGGTCCGTGTGTGTAGGAAACACAGTTCTTTTGTTCTGAGCACACTCACGTTTCCCTCTGTATTAGAGACTCTAGAAAGCAAGAGCTTGCTTCTTGCTCTAAAGCAGAGTGTGTTTCATGGATGAGAACGGTGCTGTGTGTTTCCACTCAGAAACGGAGTTAAATGCCAGGCTCTGTGTCTTCCTACCAGCAAGACTTCGTTTCAGGTAAACGCAGTCACTTTTCAGCTCAAACGAAGCTACATTGTTCACAAAGCTCACACGTTTTTCTCTCTTAACTGAAAAGCATTGCATGTTAGAGGACCTGTGGTTTGTATCAGTTTCAGATGAAGAGTTGAACTAGATATTGTCCGTGTGTGTAGGAAACACAGTTCTTTTGTTCTGAGCACACTCAGGTTTCCCTCTGTATTAGAGACTCTAGAAAGCAAGAGCGTGCTTCTTGCTCTAAAGCAGAGTGTGTTTCATGGATGAGAACTGTACTGTGTGTTTCCAATCAGAAACGGAGTTAAATGCCAGGCTCTGTGTCTTCCTACCAGCAAGACTTCGTTTCAGGTAAACGCAGTCACTTTTCAGCTCAAACGAAGCTACACTGTTCACGAAGCTCACACGTTTCTCGCTCTTAACTGAAATCACTGGATGTTAGAAGACCTGTGGTTTGTATCAGTTTCAGAAACAGAGTTGAACTAGATATGGTCCGTGTGTGTAGGAAACACAGTTCTTTTGTTCTGAGCACATTCATGTTTCCCTCTGTATTAGAGACTCTAGAAAGCAACAGCGTGCTTCTTGGTCTAAAGCAGAGTGTGTTTCATGGTTTAGAACAGTGCTGTGTGTTTCCAATCAGAAACGGAGTTAAATGCCAGGCTCTGTGTATTCCTACAAGCAAGACTTCATTTCAGGAAAACGCAGTCACTTTTCAGCTCAAACGAAGCTACATTGTTCACGAAGCTCACACGTTTCTCGATCTTAACTGAAAAGCATTACATGTTAGAGGACCTATGGTTTGTATCAGGTTGAGATGCAGAGTTGAACTAGATATGGTCCGTGTGTGTAGGAAACACAGTTCTTTTGTTCTGAGCACACTCACGTTTCCCTCTGTATTAGAGACTCTAGAAAGCAAGAGCGTGCTTCTTGCTCTAAAGCAGAGTGTTTTTCATGGATGAGAACTGTGCTGTATGTTTCCAATCAGAAACGTAGTTAAATGCCAGGCTCTGTGTCTTCCTACCAGCAAGGCTTCCTTTCAGGTAAACGCAGTCACTTTTCAGCTCAAACGAAGCTACATTGTTCACGAAGCTCCCACGTTTTTCGCTCTTAACTGAAAAGCATTGCATGTTAGAGGACCTGTGGTTTGTATCAGTTTCAGATGCAGAGTTGAACTAGATATGGTACGTGTGTGTAGGAAACACAGTTCTTTTGTTCTGAGCACACTCACGTTTCCCTCTGTATTAGAGACTCTAGAAAGCAAGAGCGTGCTTCTTGCTCTAATGCAGAGTGTGTTTCATGGATGAGAACTGTGCTGTGTGTTTCCAATCAGAAATGGAGTTAAATGCCAGGCTCTGTGTCTTCCTACCAGCAAGACTTCGTTTCAGGTAAACGCAGTCAATTTTCAGCTCAAACGAAGCTACATTGTTCACAATGCTCACAAGTTTCTCGCTCTTAACTCAAAAGCATTGGATGTTAGAAGATTGTGGTTTGTATCAGTTTCAGATGCAGAGTTGAACTAGATATGGTCCGTGTGTGTAGGAAACACAGTACTTTTGTTCTGAGCACACTCACGTTTCCCTCTGTATTAGAGACTCTAGAAAGCAAGAGCATGCTTCTTGCTCTAAACCAGAGTGTGTTTCATGGATGACAACTGTGCTGTGTGTTTCCAAGCAGAAACGGAGTTAAATGCCAGGCTCTGTGTCTTCCTACAAGCAAGACTTCCTTTCAGGTAAACTCAGTAACTTTTCAGCTCAAAGGAAGCTACATTGTTCACTAAGCTCACACGTATCTCGATCTTAACTGAAAAGCATTGCATGTTAGAGGACCTATGGTTTGTATCAGGTTCAGATGCAGAGTTGAACTAGATATGGTCCGTGTGTGTAGGAAACACAGTTCTTTTGTTCTGAGCACACTCACGTTTCCCTCTGTATTAGAGACTCTAGAAAGCAAGAGCGTGCTTCTTGCTCTAAAGCAGAGTGTGTTTCATGGATGAGAACTGTGCTGTGTGTTTCCAATCAGAAACGGAGTTAAATGCCAGGCTCTGTGTCTTCCTACCAGCAAGACTTCGTTTCAGGTAAACGCAGTCACTTTTCAGCTCAAACGAAACTACATTGTTCACAATGCTCACACGTTTCTCGCTCTTAACTCAAAAGCATGGGATGTTAGAAGATTGTGGTTTGTATCAGTTTCAGATGCAGAGTTGAACTAGATATGGTCCGTGTGTGTAGGAAACACAGTACTTTTGTTCTGAGCACACTCACGTTTCCCTCTGTATTAGAGACTCTAGAAAGCAAGAGCGTGCTTCTTGCTCTAAACCAGAGTGTGTTTCATGGATGACAACTGTGCCTGTCTTTCTCTTCAGAAACGGAGTTAAATGCCAGGCTCAGTGTCTTCCTACAAGCAAGATTTTGTTTCAGGTAAACTCAGTCACTTTTCAGCTCAAACGAAGCTACATTGTTCATGAAGCTCACACGTTTCTCGATCTTAACTGAAAAGCATTGCATGTTAGAGGACCTATGGTTTGTATCATTTTCAAATGCAGAGTTGAACTAGATATGGTCCGTGTGTGTAGGAAACACAGTTCTTTTGTTCTGAGCACACTCACGTTTCCCTCTGTATTAGAGACTCTAGAAAGCAAGAGCATGCTTCTTGCTCTAAAGCAGAGTGTGTTTCATGGATGAGAACGGTGCTGTGTGTTTCCAATCAGAAACGGAGTTAAATGCCAGGCTCTGTGTCTTCCTACCAGCAAGACTTCGTTTCAGGTAAACGCAGTCACTTTTCAGCTCAAACGAAGCTACATTGTTCACGAAGCTCACACGTTTTTCGCTCTTAACTGAAAAGCATTGCATGTTAGAGGACCTGTGGTTTGTATCAGTTTCAGATGAAGAGTTGAACTAGATATTGTCCGTGTGTGTAGGAAACACAGTTCTTTTGTTCTGAGCACACTCACGTTTCCCTCTGTATTAGAGACTCTAGAAAGCAAGAGCGTGCTTCTTGCTCTAAAGCAGAGTGTGTTTCATGGATGAGACCTGTACTGTGTGTTTCCAATCAGAAACGGAGTTAAATGCCAGGCTCTGTGTCTTCCTACCAGCAAGACTTCGTTTCAGGTAAACGCAGTCACTTTTCAGCTCAAACGAAGCTACACTGTTCACGAAGCTCACACGTTTC
Source organism: Onychomys leucogaster (assembly GCA_949786385.1). Classification (NCBI taxonomy): domain Eukaryota; kingdom Metazoa; phylum Chordata; class Mammalia; order Rodentia; family Cricetidae; genus Onychomys; species Onychomys leucogaster. The sequence goes on from CATKUP010000004.1 coordinate 199,908, forward strand.
TCGCTCTTAACTGAAATCACTGGATGTTAGAAGACCTGTGGTTTGTATCAGTTTCAGAAACAGAGTTGAACTAGATATGGTCCGTGTGTGTAGGAAACACAGTTCTTTTGTTCTGAGCACATTCATGTTTCCCTCTGTATTAGAGACTCTAGAAATCAACAGCGTGCTTCTTGGTCTAAAGCAGAGTGTGTTTCATGGTTTAGAACAGTGCTGTGTGTTTCCAATCAGAAACGGAGTTAAATGCCAGGCTCTGTGTATTCCTACAAGCAAGACTTCATTTCAGGAAAACGCAGTCACTTTTCAGCTCAAACGAAGCTACATTGTTCACGAAGCTCACACGTTTCTCGATCTTAACTGAAAAGCATTACATGTTAGAGGACCTATGGTTTGTATCATTTTCAAATGCAGAGTTGAACTAGATATGGTCCGTAGTGTAGGAAACTCAGTTCTTTTGTTCTGAGCACACTCACGTTTCCCTCTGTATTAGAGACTCTAGAAAGCAAGAGCGTGCTTCTTGATCTAAAGCAGAGTGTGTTTCATGGATGAGAACTGTGCTGTATGTTTCCAATCAGAAACGTAGGTAAATGCCAGGCTCTGTGTCTTCCTACCAGCAAGGCTTCCTTTCAGGTAAACGCAGTCACTTTTCAGCTCAAACGAAGCTACATTGTTCACGAAGCTCCCACGTTTTTCGCTCTTAACTGAAAAGCATTGCATGTTAGAGGACCTGTGGTTTGTATCAGTTTCAGATGCAGAGTTGAACTAGATATGGTACGTGTGTGTAGGAAACACAGTTCTTTTGTTCTGAGCACCCTCACGTTTCCCTCTGTATTAGAGAGTCTAGAAAGCAAGAGCGTGCTTCTTGCTCTAATGCAGAGTGTGTTTCATGGATGAGAACTGTGCTGTGTGTTTCCAATCAGAAATGGAGTTAAATGCCAGGCTCTGTGTCTTCCTACCAGCAAGACTTCGTTTCAGGTATACGCAGTCACTTTTCTGATCAAAGGAAGCTGCATTGTTCAGGACGTTCACACGTTTCTCGCTCTTAACTGAAAAGCATTGGATGTTAGAGGACCTGTGGTTTGTATCAGTTTCAGAAACAGAGTAGAACTAGATAGGGTACGTGTGTAGGAAACACAGTTCTTTTGTTCTGCGCACACTCATGTTTCCCTCTGTATTAGAGACTCTAGAAAGCAAGAGCGTGCTTCTTGCTCTAAACCAGAGTGTGTTTCATGGATGACAACTGTGCTGTGTGTTTCCAAGCAGAAACGGAGTTAAATGCCAGGCTCTGTGTCTTCCTACAAGCAAGACTTCGTTTCAGGTAAACTCAGTCACTTTTCAGCTCAAAGGAAGCTACATTGTTCACGAAGCTCACACGTATCTCGATCTTAACTGAAAAGCATTGCATGTTAGAGGACCTGTGGTTTGTATCAGGTTCAGATGCAGAGTTGAACTAGATATGGTCCGTGTGTGTAGGAAACACAGTTCTTTTGTTCTGAGCACACTCACGTTTCCCTCTGTATTAGAGACTCTAGAAAGCAAGAGCGTGCTTCTTGCTCTAAAGCAGAGTGTGTTTCATGGATGAGAACTGTACTGTGTGTTTCCAATCAGAAACGGAGTTAAATGCCAGGCTCTGTGTCTTCCTACCAGCAAGACTTCGTTTCAGGTAAACGCAGTCACTTTTCAGTTCAAAGGAAGCTACACTGTTTACGAAGCTCACACGTTTCTCGCTCTTAACTGAAATCACTGGATGTTAGAAGACCTGTGGTTTGTGTCAGTTTCAGAAACAGAGTTGAACTAGATATGGTACGTGTGTGTAGGAAACACAGTTCTTTTGTTCTGAGCACATTCATGTTTCCCTCTGTATTAGAGACTCTAGAAAGCAACTGCGTGCTTCTTCGTCTAAAGCAGAGTGTGTTTCATGGATGAGAACTGTGCTGTGTGTTTCCAATCAGAAACGGAGTTAAATGCCAGGCTCTGTGTCTTCCTACCAGCAAGACTTCGTTTCAGGTAAACGCAGTCACTTTTCAGCTCAAACGAAACTACATTGTTCACAATGCTCACACGTTTCTCGCTCTTAACTCAAAAGCATTGGATGTTAGAAGATTGTGGTTTGTATCAGTTTCAGATGCAGAGTTGAACTAGATATGGTCCGTGTGTTTAGGAAACACATTTCTTTCGTTCTGAGCACACTCACGTTTCCCTCTGTATTAGAGACTCTAGATAACAAGAGCGTGCTTCTTGCTCTAATGCAGAGTGTGTTTCATGGATGAGAACTGTGCTTGTCTTTCTCTTCAGAAACGGAGTTAAATGCCAGGCTCTGTGTCTTCCTACAAGCAAGACTTCATTTCAGATATACGCAGTCACTTTTCAGATCAAAGGAAGCTGCATTGTTCAGGACGTTCACACGTTTCTCGCTCTTAACTGAAAAGCATTGGATGGTAGAGGACCTGTGGTTTGTATCAGTTTCAGAAACAGAGTAGAACTACATAGGGTACGTGTGTGTAGGAAACACAGTTCTTTTGTTCTGCGCACCCTCATGTTTCCCTCTGTATTAGAGACTCTAGAAAGCAAGAGCGTGCTTCTTGCTCTAAACCAGAGTGTGTTTCATGGATGACAACTGTGCTGTGTGTTTCCAAGCAGAAACGGAGTTAAATGCCAGGCTCTGTGTCTTCCTACAAGCAAGACTTCCTTTCAGGTAAACTCAGTCACTTTTCAGCTCAAAGGAAGCTACATTGTTCACGAAGCTCACACGTATCTCGATCTTAACTGAAAAGCATTGCATGTTAGAGGACCTATGGTTTGTATCAGGTTCAGATGCAGAGTTGAACTAGATATGGTCCGTGTGTGTAGGAAACACAGTTCTTTTGTTCTGAGCACACTCACGTTTCCCTCTGTATTAGAGACTCTAGAAATCAACAGCGTGCTTCTTGGTCTAAAGCAGAGTGTGTTTCATGGTTTAGAACAGTGCTGTGTGTTTCCAATCAGAAACGGAGTTAAATGCCAGGCTCTGTGTATTCCTACAAGCAAGACTTCATTTCAGGAAAACGCAGTCACTTTTCAGCTCAAACGAAGCTACATTGTTCACGAAGCTCCCACGTTTTTCGCTCTTAACTGAAAAGCATTGCATGTTAGAGGACCTGTGGTTTGTATCAGTTTCAGATGCAGAGTTGAACTAGATATGGTACGTGTGTGTAGGAAACACAGTTCTTTTGTTCTGAGCACACTCACGTTTCCCTCTGTATTAGAGACTCTAGAAAGCAAGAGCGTGCTTCTTGCTCTAATGCAGAGTGTGTTTCATGGATGAGAACTGTGCTGTGTGTTTCCAATCAGAAATGGAGTTAAATGCCAGGCTCTGTGTCTTCCTACCAGCAAGACTTCGTTTCAGGTAAACGCAGTCAATTTTCAGCTCAAACGAAGCTACATTGTTCACAATGCTCACAAGTTTCTCGCTCTTAACTCAAAAGCATTGGATGTTAGAAGATTGTGGTTTGTATCAGTTTCAGATGCAGAGTTGAACTAGATATGGTCCGTGTGTGTAGGAAACACAGTACTTTTGTTCTGAGCACACTCACGTTTCCCTCTGTATTAGAGACTCTAGAAAGCAAGAGCATGCTTCTTGCTCTAAACCAGAGTGTGTTTCATGGATGACAACTGTGCTGTGTGTTTCCAAGCAGAAACGGAGTTAAATGCCAGGCTCTGTGTCTTCCTACAAGCAAGACTTCCTTTCAGGTAAACTCAGTCACTTTTCAGCTCAAAGGAAGCTACATTGTTCACTAAGCTCACACGTATCTCGATCTTAACTGAAAAGCATTGCATGTTAGAGGACCTATGGTTTGTATCAGGTTCAGATGCAGAGTTGAACTAGATATGGTCCGTGTGTGTAGGAAACACAGTTCTTTTGTTCTGAGCACACTCACGTTTCCCTCTGTATTAGAGACTCTAGAAAGCAAGAGCGTGCTTCTTGCTCTAAAGCAGAGTGTGTTTCATGGATGAGAACTGTGCTGTGTGTCGAATCAGAAATGGAGTTAAATGCCAGGCTCTGTGTCTTCTAAAAGTAAGACCTCGTTTCAGGTAAAAGCAGTCACTTTTCAGCTCAAACGAAGAAGCTACATTGTTCACGAAGCTCACAAGTTTTTCGCTCTTAACTGAAAAGCTTTGGATGTTAGAGGACCTGTGGTTTGTATCAGTTTCAGATGCAGCGTTGAACTAGATATGGTCCCTGTGTGTAGGAAACACATTTCTTTCGTTCAGAGCACACTCACGTTTCCCTCTGTATTAGAGACTCTAGACAACAAGAGCGTGCTTCTTGCTCTAATGCAGAGTGTGTTTCATGGATGAGAACTGTGCTTGTCTTTCTCTTCAGAAACGGAGTTAAATGCCAGGCTCTGTGTCTTCCTACAAGCAAGACTTCGTTTCAGGTAAACTCAGTCACTTTTCAGCTCAAAGGAAGCTACATTGTTCACTAAGCTCACACATATCTCGATCTTAACTGAAAAGCATTGCATGTTAGAGGACCTGTGGTTTGTATCAGGTTCAGATGCAGAGTTGAACTAGATATGGTCCGTGTGTGTAGGAAACACAGTTCTTTTGTTCTGAGCACACTCACGTTTCCCTCTGTATTAGAGACTCTAGAAAGCAACTGCGTGCTTCTTCGTCTAAAGCAGAGTGTGTTTCATGGATGAGAACTGTGCTGTGTGTTTCCAATCAGAAACGGAGTTAAATGCCAGGCTCTGTGTCTTCCTACCAGCAAGACTTCGTTTCAGGTAAACGCAGTCACTTTTCAGCTCAAACGAAACTACATTGTTCACAATGCTCACACGTTTCTCGCTCTTAACTCAAAAGCATGGGATGTTAGAAGATTGTGGTTTGTATCAGTTTCAGATGCAGAGTTGAACTAGATATGGTCCGTGTGTGTAGGAAACACATTTCTTTCGTTCTGAGCACACTCACGTTTCCCTCTGTATTAGAGACTCTAGACAACAAGAGCGTGCTTCTTGCTCTAATGCAGAGTGTGTTTCATGGATGAGAACTGTGCTTGTCTTTCTTTTCAGAAACGGAGTTAAATGCCAGGCTCTGTGTCTTCCTACAAGCAAGACTTCATTTCAGATATACGCAGTCACTTTTCAGATCAAAGGAAGCTGCATTGTTCACGATGTTCACACGTTTCTCGCTCTTAACTGAAAAGCATTGGATGGTAGAGGACCTGTGGTTTGTATCAGTTTCAGAAACAGAGTAGAACTACATAGGGTACGCGTGTAGGAAACACAGTTCTTTTGTTCTGCGCACACTCATGTTTCCCTCTGTATTAGAGACTCTAGAAAGCAAGAGCGTGCTTCTTGCTCTAAACCAGAGTGTGTTTCATGGATGACAACTGTGCTGTGTGTTTCCAAGCAGAAACGGAGTTAAATGCCAGGCTCTGTGTCTTCCTACAAGCAAGACTTTGTTTCAGGTAAACTCAGTCACTTTTCAGCTCAAAGGAAGCTACATTGTTCACGAAGCTCACACGTATCTCGATCTTAACTGAAAAGCATTGCATGTTAGAGGACCTGTGGTTTGTATCAGGTTCAGATGCAGAGTTGAACTAGATATGGTCCGTGTGTGTAGGAAACACAGTTCTTTTGTTCTGAGCACACTCACGTTTCCCTCTGATTAGAGACTCTAGAAAGCAAGAGCGTGCTTCTTGCTCTAAAGCAGAGTGTGTTTCATGGATGAGAACTGTACTGTGTGTTTCCAATCAGAAACGGAGTTAAATGCCAGGCTCTGTGACTTCCTACCAGCAAGACTTCGTTTCAGGTAAACGCAGTCACTTTTCAGCTCAAACGAAACTACATTGTTCACAATGCTCACACGTTTCTCGATCTTAACTCAAAAGCATTGGATGTTAGAAGATTGTGGTTTGTATCAGTTTCAGATGCAGAGTTGAACTAGATATGGTCCGTGTGTGTAGGAAACACAGTACTTTTGTTCTGGGCACACTCACGTTTCCCTCTGTATTAGAGACTCTAGAAAGCAAGAGCGTGGTTCTTGCTCTAAACCAGAGTGTGTTTCATGGATGACAACTGTGCCTGTCTTTCTCTTCAGAAACGGAGTTAAATGCCAGGCTCAGTGTCTTCCTACAAGCAAGATTTTGTTTCAGGTAAACTCAGTCACTTTTCAGCTCAAACGAAGCTACATTGTTCATGAAGCTCACACGTTTCTCGATCTTAACTGAAAAGCATTGCATGTTAGAGGACCTATGGTTTGTATCATTTTCAAATGCAGAGTTGAACTAGATATGGTCCGTGTGTGTAGGAAACACAGTTCTTTTGTTCTGAGCACACTCACGTTTCCCTCTGTATTAGAGACTCTAGAAAGCAAGAGCATGCTTCTTGCTCTAAAGCAGAGTGTGTTTCATGGATGAGAACGGTGCTGTGTGTTTCCACTCAGAAACGGAGTTAAATGCCAGGCTCTGTGTCTTCCTACCAGCAAGACTTCGTTTCAGGTAAACGCAGTCACTTTTCAGCTCAAACGAAGCTACATTGTTCACGAAGCTCACACGTTTTTCTCTCTTAACTGAAAAGCATTGCATGTTAGAGGACCTGTGGTTTGTATCAGTTTCAGATGAAGAGTTGAACTAGATATTGTCCGTGTGTGTAGGAAACACAGTTCTTTTGTTCTGAGCACACTCACGTTTCCCTCTGTATTAGAGACTCTAGAAAGCAAGAGCGTGCTTCTTGCTCTAAAGCAGAGTGTGTTTCATGGATGAGAACTGTACTGTGTGTTTCCAATCAGAAACGGAGTTAAATGCCAGGCTCTGTGTCTTCCTACCAGCAAGACTTCGTTTCAGGTAAACGCAGTCACTTTTCAGCTCAAACGAAGCTACACTGTTCACGAAGCTCACACGTTTCTCGCTCTTAACTGAAATCACTGGATGTTAGAAGACCTGTGGTTTGTATCAGTTTCAGAAACAGAGTTGAACTAGATATGGTCCGTGTGTGTAGGAAACACAGTTCTTTTGTTCTGAGCACATTCATGTTTCCCTCTGTATTAGAGACTCTAGAAAGCAACAGCGTGCTTCTTGGTCTAAAGCAGAGTGTGTTTCATGGTTTAGAACAGTGCTGTGTGTTTCCAATCAGAAACGGAGTTAAATGCCAGGCTCTGTGTATTCCTACAAGCAAGACTTCATTTCAGGAAAACGCAGTCACTTTTCAGCTCAAACGAAGCTACATTGTTCACGAAGCTCACACGTTTCTCGATCTTAACTGAAAAGCATTACATGTTAGAGGACCTATGGTTTGTATCATTTTCAAATAGAGAGTTGAACTAGATATGGTCCGTGTGTGTAGGAAACACAGTTCTTTTGTTCTGAGCACACTCACGTTTCCCTCTGTATTAGAGACTCTAGAAAGCAAGAGCGTGCTTCTTGCTCTAAAGCAGAGTGTGTTTCATGGATGAGAACTGTGCTGTATGTTTCCAATCAGAAACGTAGTTAAATGCCAGGCTCTGTGTCTTCCTACCAGCAAGGCTTCCTTTCAGGTAAACGCAGTCACTTTTCAGCTCAAACGAAGCTACATTGTTCACGAAGCTCCCACGTTTTTCGCTCTTAACTGAAAAGCATTGCATGTTAGAGGACCTGTGGTTTGTATCAGTTTCAGATGCAGAGTTGAACTACATATGGTACGTGTGTGTAGGAAACACAGTTCTTTTGTTCTGAGCACACTCACGTTTCCCTCTGTATTAGAGACTCTAGAAAGCAAGAGCGTGCTTCTTGCTCTAATGCAGAGTGTGTTTCATGGATGAGAACTGTGCTGTGTGTTTCCAATCAGAAATGGAGTTAAATGCCAGGCTCTGTGTCTTCCTACCAGCAAGACTTCGTTTCAGGTAAACGCAGTCACTTTTCAGCTCAAACGAAGCTACACTGTTCACGAAGCTCACACGTTTCTCGCTCTTAACTGAAATCACTGGATGTTAGAAGACCTGTGGTTTGTATCAGTTTCAGAAACAGAGTTGAACTAGATATGGTCCGTGTGTGTAGGAAACACAGTTCTTTTGTTCTGAGCACATTCATGTTTCCCTCTGTATTAGAGACTCTAGAAAGCAACAGCGTGCTTCTTGGTCTAAAGCAGAGTGTGTTTCATGGTTTAGAACAGTGCTGTGTGTTTCCAATCAGAAACGGAGTTAAATGCCAGGCTCTGTGTATTCCTACAAGCAAGACTTCATTTCAGGAAAACGCAGTCACTTTTCAGCTCAAACGAAGCTACATTGTTCACGAAGCTCACACGTTTCTCGATCTTAACTGAAAAGCATTACATGTTAGAGGACCTATGGTTTGTATCATTTTCAAATGCAGAGTTGAACTAGATATGGTCCGTGTGTGTAGGAAACACAGTTCTTTTGTTCTGAGCACACTCACGTTTCCCTCTGTATTAGAGACTCTAGAAAGCAAGAACGTGCTTCTTGCTCTAAAGCAGAGTGTGTTTCATGGATGAGAACTGTGCTGTATGTTTCCAATCAGAAACGTAGTTAAATGCCAGGCTCTGTGTCTTCCTACCAGCAAGGCTTCCTTTCAGGTAAACGCAGTCACTTTTCAGCTCAAACGAAGCTACATTGTTCACGAAGCTCCCACGTTTTTCGCTCTTAACTGAAAAGCATTGCATGTTAGAGGACCTGTGGTTTGTATCAGTTTCAGATGCAGAGTTGAACTAGATATGGTACGTGTGTGTAGGAAACACAGTTCTTTTGTTCTGAGCACACTCACGTTTCCCTCTGTATTAGAGACTCTAGAAAGCAAGAGCGTGCTTCTTGCTCTAATGCAGAGTGTGTTTCATGGATGAGAACTGTGCTGTGTGTTTCCAATCAGAAATGGAGTTAAATGCCAGGCTTTGTGTCTTCCTACCAGCAAGACTTCGTTTCAGGTAAACGCAGTCAATTTTCAGCTCAAACGAAGCTACATTGTTCACAATGCTCACAAGTTTCTCGCTCTTAACTCAAAAGCATTGGATGTTAGAAGATTGTGGTTTGTATCAGTTTCAGATGCAGAGTTGAACTAGATATGGTCCGTGTGTGTAGGAAACACAGTTCTTTTGTTCTGAGCACACTCACGTTTCCCTCTGTATTAGAGACTCTAGAAAGCAAGAGCATGCTTCTTGCTCTAAAACAGAGTGTGTTTCATGGATGACAACTGTGCTGTGTGTTTCCAAGCAGAAACGGAGTTAAATGCCAGGCTCTGTGTCTTCCTACAAGCAAGACTTCCTTTCAGGTAAACGCAGTCACTTTTCAGTTCAAAGGAAGCTACACTGTTCACGAAGCTCACACGTTTTTTGCTCTTAACTGAAATCACTGGATGTTAGAAGACCTGTGGTTTGTATCAGTTTCAGAAACAGAGTTGAACTAGATATGGTACGTGTGTGTAGGAAACACAGTTCTTTTGTTCAGAGCACATTCATGTTTCCCTCTGTATTAGAGACTCTAGAAAGCAACTGCGTGCTTCTTCGTCTAAAGCAGAGTGTGTTTCATGGATGAGAACTGTGCTGTGTGTTTCCAATCAGAAACGGAGTTAAATGCCAGGCTCTGTGTCTTCCTACCAGCAAGACTTCGTTTCAGGTAAACGCAGTCACTTTTCAGCTCAAACGAAACTACATTGTTCACAATGCTCACACGTTTCTCGCTCTTAACTCAAAAGCATGGGATGTTAGAAGATTGTGGTTTGTATCAGTTTCAGATGCAGATTTGAACTAGATATGGTCCGTGTGTGTAGGAAACACATTTCTTTCGTTCTGAGCACACTCACGTTTCCCTCTTTATTAGAGACTCTAGACAACAAGAGCGTGATTCTTGCTCTAATGCAGAGTGTGTTTCATGGATGAGAACTGTGCTTGTCTTTCTCTTCAGAAACGGAGTTAAATGCCAGGCTCTGTGTCTTCCTACAAGCAAGACTTCATTTCAGATATACGCAGTCACTTTTCAGATCAAAGGAAGCTGCATTGTTCACGATGTTCACACGTTTCTCGCTCTTAACTGAAAAGCATTGGATGGTAGAGGACCTGTGGTTTGTATCAGTTTCAGAAACAGAGTAGAACTACATAGGGTACGTGTGTAGGAAACACAGTTCTTTTGTTCTGCGCACACTCATGTTTCCCTCTGTATTAGAGATTCTAGAAAGCAAGAGCGTGCTTCTTGCTCTAAACCAGAGTGTGTTTCATGGATGACAACTGTGCTGTGTGTTTCCAAGCAGAAACGGAGTTAAATGCCAGGCTCTGTGTCTTCCTACAAGCAAGACTTCGTTTCAGGTAAACTCAGTCACTTTTCAGCTCAAAGGAAGCTACATTGTTCACGAAGCTCACACGTATCTCGATCTTAACTGAAAAGCATTGCATGTTAGAGGACCTGTGGTTTGTATCAGGTTCAGATGCAGAGTTGAACTAGATATGGTCCGTGTGTGTAGGAAACACAGTTCTTTTGTTCTGAGCACACTCACGTTTCCCTCTGTATTAGAGACTCTAGAAAGCAAGAGCGTGCTTCTTGCTCTAAAGCAGAGTGTGTTTCATGGATGAGAACTGTACTGTGTGTTTCCAATCAGAAACGGAGTTAAATGCCAGGCTCTGTGTCTTCCTACCAGCAAGACTTCGTTTCAGGTAAACGCAGTCACTTTTCAGTTCAAACGAAGCTACACTGTTCACGAAGCTCACACGTTTCTCGCTCTTAACTGAAATCACTGGATGTTAGAAGACCTGTGGTTTGTATCAGTTTCAGAAACAGAGTTGAACTAGATATGGTACGTGTGTGTAGGAAACACAGTTCTTTTGTTCTGAGCACATTCATGTTTCCCTCTGTATTAGAGACTCTAGAAAGCAACTGCGTGCTTCTTGGTCTAAAGCAGAGTGTGTTTCATGGATGAGAACTGTGCTGTGTGTTTCCAATCAGAAACGGAGTTAAATGCCAGGCTCTGTGTCTTCCTACCAGCAAGACTTCGTTTCAGGTAAACGCAGTCACTTTTCAGCTCAAACGAAACTACATTGTTCACAATGCTCACACGTTTCTCGATCTTAACTCAAAAGCATTGGATGTTAGAAGATTGTGGTTTGTATCAGTTTCAGATGCAGAGTTGAACTAGATATGGTCCGTGTGTGTAGGAAACACACTACTTTTGTTCTGAGCACACTCACGTTTCCCTCTGTATTAGAGACTCTAGAAAGCAAGAGCGTGCTTCTTGCTCTAAACCAGAGTGTGTTTCATGGATGAGAACTGTGCCTGTCTTTCTCTTCAGAAACTGAGTTAAATGCCAGGCTCAGTGTCTTCCTACAAGCAAGATTTTGTTTCAGGTAAACTCAGTCACTTTTCAGTTCAAACGAAGCTACATTGTTCATGAAGCTCACACGTTTCTCGATCTTAACTGAAAAGCATTGCATGTTAGAGGACCTATGGTTTGTATCATTTTCAAATGCAGAGTTGAACTAGATATGGTCCGTGTGTGTAGGAAACACAGTTCTTTTGTTCTGAGCACACTCACGTTTCCCTCTGTATTAGAGACTCTAGAAAGCAAGAGCATGCTTCTTGCTCTAAAGCAGAGTGTGTTTCATGGATGAGAACGGTGCTGTGTGTTTCCAATCAGAAACGGAGTTAAATGCCAGGCTCTGTGTCTTCCTACCAGCAAGACTTCGTTTCAGGTAAACGCAGTCACTTTTCAGCTCAAACGAAGCTACATTGTTCACGAAGCTCACACGTTTTTCGCTCTTAACTGAAAAGCATTGCATGTTAGAGGACCTGTGGTTTGTATCAGTTTCAGATGAAGAGTTGAACTAGATATTGTCCGTGTGTGTAGGAAACACAGTTCTTTTGTTCTGAGCACACTCACGTTTCCCTCTGTATTAGAGACTCTAGAAAGCAAGAGCGTGCTTCTTGCTCTAAAGCAGAGTGTGTTTCATGGATGAGAACTGTACTGTGTGTTTCCAATCAGAAACGGAGTTAAATGCCAGGCTCTGTGTCTTCCTACCAGCAAGACTTCGTTTCAGGTAAACGCAGTCACTTTTCAGCTCAAACGAAGCTACACTGTTCACGAAGCTCACACGTTTCTCGCTCTTAACTGAAATCACTGGATGTTAGAAGACCTGTGGTTTGTATCAGTTTCAGAAACAGAGTTGAACTAGATATGGTCCGTGTGTGTAGGAAACACAGTTCTTTTGTTCTGAGCACATTCATGTTTCCCTCTGTATTAGAGACTCTAGAAAGCAACAGCGTGCTTCTTGGTCTAAAGCAGAGTGTGTTTCATGGTTTAGAACAGTGCTGTGTGTTTCCAATCAGAAAGGAGTTAAATGCCAGGCTCTGTGTATTCCTACAAGCAAGACTTCATTTCAGGAAAACGCAGTCACTTTTCAGCTCAAACGAAGCTACATTGTTCACGAAGCTCACACGTTTCTCGATCTTAACTGAAAAGCATTACATGTTAGAGGACCTATGGTTTGTATCATTTTCAAATGCAGAGTTGAACTAGATATGGTACGTGTGTGTAGGAAACACAGTTCTTTTGTTCTGAGCACCCTCACGTTTCCCTCTGTATTAGAGACTCTAGAAAGCAAGAGCGTGCTTCTTGCTCTAATGCAGAGTGTGTTTCATGGATGAGAACTGTGCTGTGTGTGTCCAATCAGAAATGGAGTTAAATGCCAGGCTCTGTGTCTTCCTACCAGCAAGACTTCGTTTCAGGTATACGCAGTCACTTTTCTGATCAAAGGAAGCTGCATTGTTCAGGACGTTCACACGTTTCTCGCTCTTAACTGAAAAGCATTGGATGTTAGAGGACCTGTGGTTTGTATCAGTTTCAGAAACAGAGTAGAACTAGATAGGGTACGTGTGTAGGAAACACAGTTCTTTTGTTCTGCGCACACTCATGTTTCCCTCTGTATTAGAGACTCTAGAAAGCAAGAGCGTGCTTCTTGCTCTAAACCAGAGTGTGTTTCATGGATGACAACTGTGCTGTGTGTTTCCAAGCAGAAACGGAGTTAAATGCCAGGCTCTGTGTCTTCCTACAAGCAAGACTTCGTTTCAGGTAAACTCAGTCACTTTTCAGCTCAAATGAAGCTACATTGTTCACGAACCTCACACGTATCTCGATCTTAACTGAAAAGCATTGCATGTTAGAGGACCTGTGGTTTGTATCAGGTTCAGATGCAGAGTTGAACTAGATATGGTCCGTGTGTGTAGGAAACACAGTTCTTTTGTTCTGAGCACACTCACGTTTCCCTCTGTATTAGAGACTCTAGAAAGCAAGAGCGTGCTTCTTGCTCTAAAGCAGAGTGTGTTTCATGGATGAGAACTGTACTGTGTGTTTCCAATCAGAAACGGAGTTAAATGCCAGGCTCTGTGTCTTCCTACCAGCAAGACTTCGTTTCAGGTAAACGAAGTCACTTTTCAGTTCAAAGGAATCTACACTGTTCACGAAGCTCACACGTTTCTCGCTCTTAACTGAAATCACTGGATGTTAGAAGACCTGTGGTTTGTGTCAGTTTCAGAAACAGAGTTGAACTAGATATGGTACGTGTGTGTAGGAAACACAGTTCTTTTGTTCTGAGCACATTCATGTTTCCCTCTGTATTAGAGACTCTAGAAAGCAACTGCGTGCTTCTTCGTCTAAAGCAGAGTGTGTTTCATGGATGAGAACTGTGCTGTGTGTTTCCAATCAGAAACGGAGTTAAATGCCAGGCTCTGTGTCTTCCTACCAGCAAGACTTCGTTTCAGGTAAACGCAGTCACTTTTCAGCTCAAACGAAACTACATTGTTCACAATGCTCACACGTTTCTCGCTCTTAACTCAAAAGCATTGGATGTTAGAAGATTGTGGTTTGTATCAGTTTCAGATGCAGAGTTGAACTAGATATGGTCCGTGTGTTTAGGAAACACATTTCTTTCGTTCTGAGCACACTCACGTTTCCCTCTGTATTAGAGACTCTAGATAACAAGAGCGTGCTTCTTGCTCTAATGCAGAGTGTGTTTCATGGATGAGAACTGTGCTTGTCTTTCTCTTCAGAAACGGAGTTAAATGCCAGGCTCTGTGTCTTCCTACAAGCAAGACTTCATTTCAGATATACGCAGTCACTTTTCAGATCAAAGGAAACTGCATTGTTCACGATGTTCACACGTTTCTCGCTCTTAACTGAAAAGCATTGGATGGTAGAGGACCTGTGGTTTGTATCAGTTTCAGAAACAGAGTAGAACTACATAGGGTACGTGTGTGTAGGAAACACAGTTCTTTTGTTCTGCACACCCTCATGTTTCCCTCTGTATTAGAGACTCTAGAAAGCAAGAGCATGCTTCTTGCTCTAAACCAGAGTGTGTTTCATGGATGACAACTGTGCTGTGTGTTTCCAAACAGAAACGGAGTTAAATGCCAGGCTCTGTGTCTTCCTACAAGCAAGACTTCCTTTCAGGTAAACTCAGTCACTTTTCAGCTCAAAGGAAGCTACATTGTTCACGAAGCTCACACGTATCTCGATCTTAACTGAAAAGCATTGCATGTTAGAGGACCTATGGTTTGTATCAGGTTCAGATGCAGAGTTGAACTAGATATGGTCCGTGTGTGTAGGAAACACAGTTCTTTTGTTCTGAGCACACTCACGTTTCCCTCTGTATTAGAGACTCTAGAAAGCAAGAGCGTGCTTCTTGCTCTAAAGCAGAGTGTGTTTCATGGATGAGAACTGTGCTTGTCTTTCTGTTAAGAAACGGAGTTAAATGCCAGGCTCTGTGTCTTCCTACAAGCAAGACTTCATTTCAGATATACGCAGTCACTTTTCAGATCAAAGGAAGCTGCATTGTTCACGATGTTCACACGTTTCTCGCTCTTAACTGAAAAGCATTGGATGGTAGAGGACCTGTGGTTTGTATCAGTTTCAGAAACAGAGTAGAACTACATAGGGTACGTGTGTGTAGGAAACACAGTTCTTTTGTTCTGCGCACCCTCATGTTTCCCTCTGTATTAGAGACTCTAGAAAGCAAGAGCGTGCTTCTTGCTCTAAACCAGAGTGTGTTTCATGGATGACAACTGTGCTGTGTGTTTCCAATCAGAAGCGGAGTTAAATGCCAGGCTCAGTTTCTTCCTACAAGCAAGACTTCGTTTCAGGTAAACTCAGTCAATTTTCAGCTCAAAGGAAGCTACATTGTTCACGAAGCTCACACGTTTCTCGCTCTTAACTCAAAAGCATTGGATGTTAGAAGATTGTGGTTTGTATCAGTTTCAGATGCAGAGTTGAACTAGATATGGTCAGTGTGTGTAGGAAACACAGTTCTTTTGTTCTGAGCACATTCATGTTTCCCTCTGTATTAGAGACTCTAGAAAGCAACTGCGTGCTTCTTCGTCTAAAGCAGAGTGTGTTTCATGGATGAGAACTGTGCTGTGTGTTTCCAATCTGAAACGGAGTTAAATGCCAGGCTCTGTGTCTTCCTACCAGCAAGACTTCGTTTCAGGTAAACGCAGTCATTTTTCAGCTCAAACGAAACTACATTGTTCACAATGCTCACACGTTTCTCGATCTTAACTCAAAAGCATTGGATGTTAGAAGATTGTGGTTTGTATCAGTTTCAGATGCAGAGTTGAACTAGATATGGTCCGTGTGTGTAGGAAACACAGTACTTTTGTTCTGAGCACACTCACGTTTCCCTCTGTATTAGAGAATCTAGAAAGCAAGAGCGTGCTTCTTGCTCTAAACCAGAGTGTGTTTCATGGATGAGAACTGTGCCTGTCTTTCTCTTCAGAAACGGAGTTAAATGCCAGGCTCAGTGTCTTCCTACAAGCAAGATTTTGTTTCAGGTAAACTCAGTCACTTTTCAGCTCAAACGAAGCTACATTGTTCATGAAGCTCACACGTTTCTCGATCTTAACTGAAAAGCATTGCATGTTAGAGGACCTATGGTTTGTATCATTTTCAAAGGCAGAGTTGAACTAGATATGGTCCGTGTGTGTAGGAAACACAGTTCTTTTGTTCTGAGCACACTCACGTTTCCCTCTGTATTAGAGACTCTAGAAAGCAAGAGCATGCTTCTTGCTCTAAAGCAGAGTGTGTTTCATGGATGAGAACGGTGCTGTGTGTTTCCAATCAGAAACGGAGTTAAATGCCAGGCTCTGTGTCTTCCTACCAGCAAGACTTCGTTTCAGGTAAACGCAGTCACTTTTCAGCTCAAACGAAGCTACATTGTTCACGAAGCTCACACGTTTTTCTCTCTTAACTGAAAAGCATTGCATGTTAGAGGACCTGTGGTTTGTATCAGTTTCAGATGAAGAGTTGAACTAGATATTGCCGTGTGTGTAGGAAACACAGTTCTTTTGTTCTGAGCACACTCACGTTTCCCTCTGTATTAGAGACTCTAGAAAGCAAGAGCGTGCTTCTTGCTCTAAAGCAGAGTGTGTTTCATGGATGAGAACTGTACTGTGTGTTTCCAATCAGAAACGGAGTTAAATGCCAGGCTCTGTGTCTTCCTACCAGCAAGACTTCGTTTCAGGTAAACGCAGTCACTTTTCAGCTCAAACGAAGCTACACTGTTCACGAAGCTCACACGTTTCTCGCTCTTAACTGAAATCACTGGATGTTAGAAGACCTGTGGTTTGTATCAGTTTCAGAAACAGAGTTGAACTAGATATGGTCCGTGTGTGTAGGAAACACAGTTCTTTTGTTCTGAGCACATTCATGTTTCCCTCGTTATTAGAGACTCTAGAAAGCAACAGCGTGCTTCTTGGTCTAAAGCAGAGTGTGTTTCATGGTTTAGAACAGTGCTGTGTGTTTCCAATCAGAAACGGAGTTAAATGCCAGGCTCTGTGTATTCCTACAAGCAAGACTTCATTTCAGGAAAACGCAGTCACTTTTCAGCTCAAACGAAGCTACATTGTTCACGAAGCTCACACGTTTCTCGATCTTAACTGAAAAGCATTACATGTTAGAGGACCTATGGTTTGTATCATTTTCAAATGCAGAGTTGAACTAGATATGGTCCGTGTGTGTAGGAAACACAGTTCTTTTGTTCTGAGCACACTCACGTTTCCCTCTGTATTAGAGACTCTAGAAAGCAAGAGCGTGCTTCTTGCTCTAAAGCAGAGTGTGTTTCATGGATGAGAACTGTGCTGTATGTTTCCAATCAGAAACGTAGGTAAATGCCAGCCTCTGTGTCTTCCTACCAGCAAGGCTTCCTTTCAGGTAAACGCAGTCAC
This sequence comes from Onychomys leucogaster, assembly GCA_949786385.1. Lineage (NCBI taxonomy): Eukaryota > Metazoa > Chordata > Mammalia > Rodentia > Cricetidae > Onychomys > Onychomys leucogaster. The sequence continues at coordinate 217,071 of CATKUP010000004.1, forward strand.
TTTTCAGCTCAAACGAAGCTACATTGTTCACGAAGCTCCCACGTTTTTCGCTCTTAACTGAAAAGCATTGCATGTTAGAGGACCTGTGGTTTGTATCAGTTTCAGATGCAGAGTTGAACTACATATGGTACGTGTGTGTAGGAAACACAGTTCTTTTGTTCTGAGCACCCTCACGTTTCCCTCTGTATTAGAGACTCTAGAAAGCAAGAGCGTGCTTCTTGCTCTAATGCAGAGTGTGTTTCATGGATGAGAACTGTGCTGTGTGTTTCCAATCAGAAATGGAGTTAAATGCCAGGCTCTGTGTCTTCCTACCAGCAAGACTTCGTTTCAGGTAAACGCAGTCAATTTTCAGCTCAAACGAAGCTACATTGTTCACAATGCTCACAAGTTTCTCGCTCTTAACTCAAAAGCATTGGATGTTAGAAGATTGTGGTTTGTATCAGTTTCAGATGCAGAGTTGAACTAGATATGGTCCGTGTGTGTAGGAAACACAGTACTTTTGTTCTGAGCACACTCACGTTTCCCTCTGTATTAGAGATTCTAGAAAGCAAGAGCATGCTTCTTGCTCTAATCCAGAGTGTGTTTCATGGATGACAACTGTGCTGTGTGTTTCCAAGCAGAAACGGAGTTAAATGCCAGGCTCTGTGTCTTCCTACAAGCAAGACTCCCTTTCAGGTAAACTCAGTCACTTTTCAGCTCAAAGGAAGCTACATTGTTCACGAAGCTCACACGTATCTCGATCTTAACTGAAAAGCATTGCATGTTAGAGGACCTATGGTTTGTATCAGGTTCAGATGCAGAGTTGAACTAGATATGGACCGTGTGTGTAGGAAACACAGTTCTTTTGTTCTGAGCACACTCACGTTTCCCTCTGTATTAGAGACTCTAGAAAGCAAGAGCGTGCTTCTTGCTCTAAAGCAGAGTGTGTTTCATGGATGAGAACTGTGCTGTGTGTCGAATCAGAAATGGAGTTAAATGCCAGGCTCTGTGTCTTCCTACAAGCAAGACTTCATTTCAGATATACGCAGTCACTTTTCAGATCAAAGGAAGCTGCATTGTTCACGATGTTCACACGTTTCTCGCTCTTAACTGAAAAGCATTGGATGGTAGAGGACCTGTGGTTTGTATCAGTTTCAGAAACAGAGTAGAACTACATAGGGTACGTGTGTGTAGGATACACAGTTCTTTTGTTCTGCGCACCCTCATGTTTCCCTCTGTATTAGAGACTCTAGAAAGCAAGAGCGTGCTTCTTGCTCTAAACCAGAGTGTGTTTCATGGATGACAACTGTGCTGTGTGTTTCCAATCAGAAACGGAGTTAAATGCCAGGCTCAGTGTCTTCCTACAAGCAAGATTTTGTTTCAGGTAAACTCAGTCACTTTTCAGCTCAAACGAAGCTACATTGTTCATGAAGCTCACACGTTTCTCGATCTTAACTGAAAAGCATTGCATGTTAGAGGACCTATGGTTTGTATCATTTTCAAAGGCAGAGTTGAACTAGATATGGTCCGTGTGTGTAGGAAACACAGTTCTTTTGTTCTGAGCACACTCACGTTTCCCTCTGTATTAGAGACTCTAGAAAGCAAGAGCATGCTTCTTGCTCTAAAGCAGAGTGTGTTTCATGGATGAGAACGGTGCTGTGTGTTTCCAATCAGAAACGGAGTTAAATGCCAGGCTCTGTGTCTTCCTACCAGCAAGACTTCGTTTCAGGTAAACGCAGTCACTTTTCAGCTCAAACGAAGCTACATTGTTCACGAAGCTCACACGTTTTTCTCTCTTAACTGAAAAGCATTGCATGTTAGAGGACCTGTGGTTTGTATCAGTTTCAGATGAAGAGTTGAACTAGATATTGCCGTGTGTGTAGGAAACACAGTTCTTTTGTTCTGAGCACACTCACGTTTCCCTCTGTATTAGAGACTCTAGAAAGCAAGAGCGTGCTTCTTGCTCTAAAGCAGAGTGTGTTTCATGGATGAGAACTGTACTGTGTGTTTCCAATCAGAAACGGAGTTAAATGCCAGGCTCTGTGTCTTCCTACCAGCAAGACTTCGTTTCAGGTAAACGCAGTCACTTTTCAGCTCAAACGAAGCTACACTGTTCACGAAGCTCACACGTTTCTCGCTCTTAACTGAAATCACTGGATGTTAGAAGACCTGTGGTTTGTATCAGTTTCAGAAACAGAGTTGAACTAGATATGGTCCGTGTGTGTAGGAAACACAGTTCTTTTGTTCTGAGCACATTCATGTTTCCCTCGTTATTAGAGACTCTAGAAAGCAACAGCGTGCTTCTTGGTCTAAAGCAGAGTGTGTTTCATGGTTTAGAACAGTGCTGTGTGTTTCCAATCAGAAACGGAGTTAAATGCCAGGCTCTGTGTATTCCTACAAGCAAGACTTCATTTCAGGAAAACGCAGTCACTTTTCAGCTCAAACGAAGCTACATTGTTCACGAAGCTCACACGTTTCTCGATCTTAACTGAAAAGCATTACATGTTAGAGGACCTATGGTTTGTATCATTTTCAAATGCAGAGTTGAACTAGATATGGTCCGTGTGTGTAGGAAACACAGTTCTTTTGTTCTGAGCACACTCACGTTTCCCTCTGTATTAGAGACTCTAGAAAGCAAGAGCGTGCTTCTTGCTCTAAAGCAGAGTGTGTTTCATGGATGAGAACTGTGCTGTATGTTTCCAATCAGAAACGTAGGTAAATGCCAGGCTCTGTGTCTTCCTACCAGCAAGGCTTCCTTTCAGGTAAACGCAGTCACTTTTCAGCTCAAACGAAGCTACATTGTTCACGAAGCTCCCACGTTTTTCGCTCTTAACTGAAAAGCATTGCATGTTAGAGGACCTGTGGTTTGTATCAGTTTCAGATGCAGAGTTGAACTACATATGGTACGTGTGTGTAGGAAACACAGTTCTTTTGTTCTGAGCACCCTCACGTTTCCCTCTGTATTAGAGACTCTAGAAAGCAAGAGCGTGCTTCTTGCTCTAATGCAGAGTGTGTTTCATGGATGAGAACTGTGCTGTGTGTTTCCAATCAGAAATGGAGTTAAATGCCAGGCTCTGTGTCTTCCTACCAGCAAGACTTCGTTTCAGGTAAACGCAGTCAATTTTCAGCTCAAACGAAGCTACATTGTTCACAATGCTCACAAGTTTCTCGCTCTTAACTCAAAAGCATTGGATGTTAGAAGATTGTGGTTTGTATCAGTTTCAGATGCAGAGTTGAACTAGATATGGTCCGTGTGTGTAGGAAACACAGTACTTTTGTTCTGAGCACACTCACGTTTCCCTCTGTATTAGAGACTCTAGAAAGCAAGAGCATGCTTCTTGCTCTAATCCAGAGTGTGTTTCATGGATGACAACTGTGCTGTGTGTTTCCAAGCAGAAACGGAGTTAAATGCCAGGCTCTGTGTCTTCCTACAAGCAAGACTCCCTTTCAGGTAAACTCAGTCACTTTTCAGCTCAAAGGAAGCTACATTGTTCACGAAGCTCACACGTATCTCGATCTTAACTGAAAAGCATTGCATGTTAGAGGACCTATGGTTTGTATCAGGTTCAGATGCAGAGTTGAACTAGATATGGACCGTGTGTGTAGGAAACACAGTTCTTTTGTTCTGAGCACACTCACGTTTCCCTCTGTATTAGAGACTCTAGAAAGCAAGAGCGTGCTTCTTGCTCTAAAGCAGAGTGTGTTTCATGGATGAGAACTGTGCTGTGTGTCGAATCAGAAATGGAGTTAAATGCCAGGCTCTGTGTCTTCCTACAAGCAAGACTTCATTTCAGATATACGCAGTCACTTTTCAGATCAAAGGAAGCTGCATTGTTCACGATGTTCACACGTTTCTCGCTCTTAACTGAAAAGCATTGGATGGTAGAGGACCTGTGGTTTGTATCAGTTTCAGAAACAGAGTAGAACTACATAGGGTACGTGTGTGTAGGATACACAGTTCTTTTGTTCTGCGCACCCTCATGTTTCCCTCTGTATTAGAGACTCTAGAAAGCAAGAGCGTGCTTCTTGCTCTAAACCAGAGTGTGTTTCATGGATGACAACTGTGCTGTGTGTTTCCAATCAGAAGCGGAGTTAAATGCCAGGCTCAGTTTCTTCCTACAAGCAAGACTTCGTTTCAGGTAAACTCAGTCACTTTTCAGCTCAAAGGAAGCTACATTGTTCACGAAGCTCACACATATCTCGATCTTAACTGAAAAGCATTGCATGTTAGAGGACCTATGGATTGTATCAGGTTCAGATGCAGAGTTGAACTAGATATGGTCCGTGTGTGTAGGAAACACAGTTCTTTTGTTCTGAGCACACTCACGTTTCCCTCTGTATTAGAGACTCTAGAAAGCAAGAGCGTGCTTCTTGCTCTAAAGCAGAGTGTGTTTCATGGATGAGAACTGTGCTGTGTGTTTCCAATCAGAAACGGAGTTAAATGCCAGGCTCTGTGTCTTCCTACCAGCAAGACTTCGTTTCAGGTAAACGCAGTCACTTTTCAGTTCAAAGGAAGCTACACTGTTCACGAAGCTCACACGTTTCTCGCTCTTAACTGAAATCACTGGATGTTAGAAGACCTGTGGTTTGTGTCAGTTTCAGAAACAGAGTTGAACTAGATATGGTACGTGTGTGTAGGAAACACAGTTCTTTTGTTCTGAGCACATTCATGTTTCCCTCTGTATTAGAGACTCTAGAAAGCAACTGCGTGCTTCTTCGTCTAAAGCAGAGTGTGTTTCATGGATGAGAACTGTGCTGTGTGTTTCCAATCAGAAACGGAGTTAAATGCCAGGCTCTGTGTCTTCCTACCAGCAAGACTTCGTTTCAGGTAAACGCAGTCACTTTTCAGCTCAAACGAAACTACATTGTTCACAATGCTCACACGTTTCTCGCTCTTAACTCAAAAGCATTGGATGTTAGAAGATTGTGGTTTGTATCAGTTTCAGATGCAGAGTTGAACTAGATATGGTCCGTGTGTGTAGGAAACACATTTCTTTCATTCTGAGCACACTCACGTTTCCCTCTGTATTAGAGACTCTAGACAACAAGAGCATGCTTCTTGCTCTAATGCAGAGTGTGTTTCATGGATGAGAACTGTGCTGTGTGTTCCCAATCAGAAGCAGAGTTAAATGCCAGGCTCTGTGTCTTCCTACAAGCAAGACTTCATTTCAGATATACGCAGTCACTTTTCAGATCAAAGGAAGCTGCATTGTTCACGATGTTCACACGTTTCTCGCTCTTAACTGAAAAGCATTGGATGGTAGAGGACCTGTGGTTTGTATCAGTTTCAGAAACAGAGTAGAACTACATAGGGTACGTGTGTGTAGGAAACACAGTTCTTTTGTTCTGCGCACCCTCATGTTTCCCTCTGTATTAGAGACTCTAGAAAGCAAGAGCGTGCTTCTTGCTCTAAAAAAGAGTGTGTTTCATGGATGACAACTGTGCTGTGTGTTTCCAATCAGAAGGGGAGTTAAATGCCAGGCTCAGTTTCTTCCTACAAGCAAGACTTCGTTTCAGGTAAACTCAGTCCATTTTCAGCTCAAAGGAAGCTACATTGGTCACGAAGCTCACACGTATCTCGATCTTAACTGAAAAGCATTGCATGTTAGAGGACCTATGGTTTGTATCAGGTTCAGATGCAGAGTTGAACTAGATATGGTCCGTGTGTGTAGGAAACACAGTTCTTTTGTTCTGAGCACACTCACGTTTCCCTCTGTTTTAGAGACTCTAGAAAGCAAGAGCGTGCTTCTTGCTCTAAAGCAGAGTGTGTTTCATGGATGAGAACTGTGCTGTGTGTCGAATCAGAAATGGAGTTAAATGCCAGGCTATGTGTCTTCTAAAAGCAAGACCTCGTTTCAGGTGAAAGCAGTCACTTTTCAGCTCAAACGAAGCTACATTGTTCACGAAGCTCACAAGTTTTTCGCTCTTAACTGAAAAGCTTTGGATGTTAGAGGACCTGTGGTTTGTATCAGTTTCAGATGCAGAGTTGAACTAGATATGGTCCCTCTGTGTAGGAAACACATTTCTTTCGTTCTGAGCACACTCACGTTTCCCTCTGTATTAGAGACTCTAGACAACAAGAGCATGCTTCTTGCTCTAATGCAGAGTGTGTTTCATGGATGAGAACTGTGCTTGTCTTTCTGTTAAGAAACGGAGTTAAATGCCAGGCTCTGTGTCTTCCTACAAGCAAGACTTCATTTCAGATATACGCAGTCACTTTTCAGATCAAAGGAAGCTGCATTGTTCACGATGTTCACACGTTTCTCGCTCTTAACTGAAAAGCATTGGATGGTAGAGGACCTGTGGTTTGTATCAGTTTCAGAAACAGAGTAGAACTACATAGGGTACGTGTGTGTAGGAAACACAGTTCTTTTGTTCTGCGCACCCTCATGTTTCCCTCTGTATTAGAGACTCTAGAAAGCAAGAGCGTGCTTCTTGCTCTAAACCAGAGTGTGTTTCATGGATGACAACTGTGCTGTGTGTTTCCAATCAGAAGCGGAGTTAAATGCCAGGCTCAGTTTCTTCCTACAAGCAAGACTTCGTTTCAGGTAAACTCAGTCAATTTTCAGCTCAAAGGAAGCTACATTGTTCACGAAGCCCACACGTATCTCGATCTTAACTGAAAAGCATTGCATGTTAGAGGACCTATGGTTTGTATCAGGTTCAGATGCAGAGTTGAACTAGATATGGTCCGTGTGTGTAGGAAACACAGTTCTTTTGTTCTGAGCACACTCACGTTTCCCTCTGTATTAGAGACTCTAGAAAGCAAGAGCGTGCTTCTTGCTCTAAAGCAGAGTGTGTTTCATGGATGAGAACTGTACTGTGTGTTTCCAATCAGAAACGGAGTTAAATGCCAGGCTCTGTGTCTTCCTACCAGCAAGACTTCGTTTCAGGTAAACGCAGTCACTTTTCAGTTCAAACGAAGCTACACTGTTCATGAAGCTCACACGTTTCTCGCTCTTAACTGAAATCACTGGATGTTAGAAGACCTGTGGTTTGTATCAGTTTCAGAAACAGAGTTGAACTAGATATGGTACGTGTTTGTAGGAAACACAGTTCTTTTGTTCTGAGCACATTCATGTTTCCCTCTGTATTAGAGACTCTAGAAAGCAAAAGCGTGCTTCTTGCTCTAAACCAGAGTGTGTTTCATGGATGAGAACTGTGCCTGTCTTTCTCTTCAGAAACGGAGTTAAATGCCAGGCTCAGTGTCTTCCTACAAGCAAGATTTTGTTTCAGGTAAACTCAGTCACTTTTCAGCTCAAACGAAGCTACATTGTTCACGACGCTCACAGGTTTCTCTCTCTTAACTGAAAAGCATTGGATGTTGGAGGACCTGTGGTTTATATCAGTTTCAGATGCAGTGTAGAACTAGATATGCTCCGAGTGTGTAGGAAACACAGTTCTTTTGTTCAGAGCACACTCAGGTTTCTCTCTATATTAGAGACTCTAGAAAGCAAGAGCGTGCTTCTTGCTCTAAAGCAGAGTGTGATTCATGGATGAGAACTGTGCTGTGTGTTTCCAATCAGAAACGGAGTTAAATGCCCGGCTCTGTGTCTTTCTACAAGCAAGACTTCGTTTCAGGTAAACACAGTCATTTTTCAGCTCAAACGAAGCTACATTGTTCATGAAGCTCACACGTTTCTCGATCTTAACTGAAAAGCATTGCATGTTAGAGGACCTATGGTTTGTATCATTTTCAAATGCAGAGTTGAACTAGATATGGTCCGTGTGTGTAGGAAACACAGTTCTTTTGTTCTGAGCACACTCACGTTTCCCTCTGTATTAGAGACTCTAGAAAGCAAGAGCGTGCTTCTTGCTCTAAAGCAGAGTGTGTTTCATGGATGAGAACGGTGCTGTGTGTTTCCAATCAGAAACGGAGTTAAATGCCAGGCTCTGTGTCTTCCTACCAGCAAGACTTCGTTTCAGGTAAACGCAGTCAATTTTCAGCTCAAACGAAGCTACATTGTTTACGAAGCTCACACGTTTTTCTCTCTTAACTGAAAAGCATTGCATGTTAGAGGACCTGTGGTTTGTATCAGTTTCAGATGAAGAGTTGAACTAGATATTGTCCGTGTGTGTAGGAAACACAGTTCTTTTGTTCTGAGCACACTCACGTTTCCCTCTGTATTAGAGACTCTAGAAAGCAAGAGCGTGCTTCTTGCTCTAAAGCAGAGTGTGTTTCATGGATGAGAACTGTACTGTGTGTTTCCAATCAGAAACGGAGTTAAATGCCAGGCTCTGTGTCTTCCTACCAGCAAGACTTCGTTTCAGGTAAACGCAGTCACTTTTCAGCTCAAAGGAAGCTACACTGTTCACGAAGCTCACACGTTTCTCGCTCTTAACTGAAATCACTGGATGTTAGAAGACCTGTGGTTTGTATCAGTTTCAGAAACAGAGTTGAACTAGATATGGTACGTGTGTGTAGGAAACACAGTTCTTTTGTTCTGAGCACATTCATGTTTCCCTCTGTATCAGAGACTCTAGAAAGCAACAGCGTGCTTCTTCGTCTAAAGCAGAGTGTGTTTCATGGTTTAGAACAGTGCTGTGTGTTTCCAATCAGGAACGGAGTTAAATGCCAGGCTCTGTGTATTCCTACAAGCAAGACTTCATTTCAGGAAAACGCAGTCATTTTTCAGCTCAAACGAAGCTACATTGTTCAAGAAGTTCACACGTTTTTCGCTCTTAACTGAAAAGCATTGCATGTTAGAGGTCCTGTGGTTTCTATGAGTTTCAGATGCAGAGTTGAACTAGATATGGTCCCTGTGTGTAGGAAACACATTCCTTTCATTCTGAGCACACTCACGTTTCCCTTTGCATTAGAGACTCTAGAAAACAAGAGCGTGCTTCTTGCTCTAATGCAGTGTGTTTCATGGATGATAACTGTGCTTGTCTTTCTCTTCAGAAACGGAGATAAATGCCATGCTCAGTGTCTTCCTACAAGCAAGACTTTTTTTCAGGTAAACACAGTCACTTTTCAGCTCAAACGAAGCTACATTGTTCTCGAAGCTCACACGTTTCTCGCTCTTAAATGAAAAGCACTGGATGTAGGAGGACCTGTGGTTTATATCAATTTCAGATGCAGAGTAGAATTAGATATGCTCCGTGTGTGTAGGAAACACAGTTCTTTTGTTCAGAGCACACTCAGGTTTCCCTCTGTATTAGAGAATCTAGAAAGCAACAGCGTGCTTCTTGCTCTAAAGCAGAGTGTGTTTCATGGATGAGAACTGTGCTGTGTGTTTCCAATCAGAAACGGAGTTAAATGCCAGGCTCTGTGTCTTCCTACCAGCAAGACTTCGTTTCAGGTAAACTCAGTCACTTTTCAGCTCAAACGAAGCTACATTGTTCATGAAGCTCACAAGTATCTCGATCTTAAATGAAAAGCATTGCATGTTAGAGTACCTATGGTTTGTATCAGTTTCAGATGCAGAGTTGAACTAGATATGGTCCGTGTGTGTAGGAAACACAGTTCTTTTGTTCTGAGCACACTCACGTTTCCCTCTGTATTAGAGACTCTAGAAAGCAAGAGCGTGCTTTTTGCTCTAAAGCAGAGTGTGTTTCATGGATGAGAACTGTGCTGTGTGTTGAATCAGAAAGGGAGTTAAATGCCAGGCTCTGTGTCTTCTAAAAGCAAGACCTCGTTTCAGGTAAAAGCAGTCACTTTTCAGCTCAAACGAAGCTACATTGTTCATGAAGCCCACAAGTATCTCGATCTTAACTGAAAAGCATTGCATGTTAGAGTACCTATGGTTTGTATCAGTTTCAGATGCAGAGTTGAACTAGATATGGTCCCTGTGTGTAGGAAACACATTTCTTTCGTTCTGAGCACACTCACGTTTCCCTCTGTATTAGAGAATCTAGACAACAAGAGCGTGTTTCTTGCTCTAATGCAGAGTGTGTTTCATGGATGAGAACTGTGCTTGTCTTTCTCTTCAGAAACGGAGTTAAATGCCAGGCTCTGTGTCATCCTACAAGCAAGAATTCATTTCAGGTATACGCAGTCACTTTTCTGATCAAAGGAAGCTGCATTGTTCACGACGTTCACACGTTTCTTGCTCTTAGCTGAAAATCATTGGATGTTAGAGGACCTGTGGTTTGTATCAGTTTCAGAAACAAAGTAGAACTAGATAGGGTACGTGTGTGTAGGAAACACAGTTCTTTTTTTCTGCGCACACTCATGTTTCCCTCTGTATTAGAGACTCTAGAAAGCAAGAGCATGCTTCTTGCTCTAAACCAGAGTGTGTTTCATGGATGACAACTGTGCTGTGTGTTTCCAATCAGAAACGGAGTTAAATGCCAGGCTCTATGTCTTCCTACAAGCAAGACTTCGTTTCAGGTAAACTCAGTCAATTTTCAACTCAAAGGAAGCTACATTGTTCACGAAGCTCACACGATTTTCGCTCTTAACTGAAAAGCATTGCATGTTAGAGGACCTGTGGTTTGTATCAGTTTCAGATGCAGAGTTGAACTAGATATGGTCCGTGTGTGTAGGAGACACAGTTCTTTTGTTCTGAGCACACTCATGTTTCCCTCTGTATTAGAGACTCTAGACAACAAGAGCGTGCTTCTTGCTCTATTGCAGAGTGTGTTTCATGGTTGAGAACTGTGCTTGTCTTTCTCTTCAGAAACGGAGTTAAATGCCAGGCTCAGTGTCTTCCTACAAGCAAGACTTTGTTTCAGGTAAACTCAGTCACTTTTCAGCTCAAACGAAGCTACATTGTTCACGACGCTCACAGGTTTCTCTCTCTTAACTGAAAAGCATTGGATGTTGGAGGACCTGTGGTTTATATCAGTTTCAGATGCAGAGTAGAACTAGATATGCTCCGTGTGTGTAGGAAACACAGTTCTTTTGTTCAGAGCACACTCAGTTTTCTCTCTATATTAGAGACTCTAGAAAGCAAGAGCGTGCTTCTTGCTCTAAAGCAGAGTGTGATTCATGGATGAGAACTGTGCTGTGTGTTTCCAATCAGAAACGGAGTTAAATGCCAGGCTCTGTGTCTTTCTACCAGCAAGACTTCGTTTCAGGTAAACACAGTCACTTTTCAGCTCAAACGAAGCTACATTGTTCACGAAGCTCACACGTTTCTCGATCTTAACTGAAAAGCATTACATGGTAGAGGACCTATGGTTTGTATCATTTTCAAATGCAGAGTTGAACTAGATATGGTCCGTGTGTGTAGGAAACACAGTTCTTTTGTTCTGAGCACACTCACGTTTCCCTCTGTATTAGAGACTCTAGAAGGCAAGAGCGTGCTTCTTGCTCTAAAGCAGAGTGTGTTTCATGGATGAGAACTGTGCTGTATGTTTCCAATCAGAAATGGAGTTAAATGCCAGGCTCTGTGTCTTCCTACCAGCAAGACTTCGTTTCAGGTAAACACAGTCACTTTTCAGCTCAAACGAAGCTACATTGTTCAAGAAGTTCACACGTTTTTCGCTCTTAACTGAAAAGATTTGGATGTTAGAGGACCTGTGGTTTGTATCAGTTTCAGAAACAGAGTTGAACTAGATATGGTCCGTGTGTGTAGGAGACACAGTTCTTTTGTTCTGAGCACACTCATGTTTCCCTCTGTATTAGAGACTCTATTTAACAAGATCGTGCTTCTTGCTCTAATGCAGAGTGTGTTTCATGGATGAGAACTGTGCTTGTCTTTCTCTTCAGAAACGGAGTTAAATGCCAGGCTCAATGTCTTCCTACAAGCAAGACTTTGTTTCAGGAAAACTCAGTCACTTTTCAGCTCAAACGAAGCTACATTGTTCACGACGCTCACAGGTTTCTCTCTCTTAACTGAAAAGCATTGGATGTTGGAGGACCTGTGGTTTATATCAGTTTCAGATGCAGAGTAGAACTAGATATGCTCCATGTGTGTAGGAAACACAGTTCTCTTGTTCAGAGCACACTCAGTTTTCTCTCTATATTAGAGACTCTAGAAAGCAAGAGCGTGCTTCTTGCTCTAAAGCAGAGTGTGATTCATGGATGAGAACTGTGCTGTGTGTTTCCAATCAGAAACGGAGTTAAATGCCAGGCTCTGTGTCTTTCTACCAGCAAGACTTCGTTTCAGGTAAACACAGTCACTTTTCAGCTCAAACGAAGCTACATTGTTCACGAAGCTCACACGTTTCTCGATCTTAACTGAAAAGCATTACATGGTAGAGGACCTATGGTTTGTATCATTTTCAAATGCAGAGTTGAACTAGATATGGTCCGTGTGTGTAGGAAACACAGTTCTTTTGTTCTGAGCACACTCACGTTTCCCTCTGTATTAGAGACTCTAGAAAGCAAGAGCGTGCTTCTTGCTCTAAAGCAGAGTGTGTTTCATGGATGAGAACTGTGCTGTATGTTTCCAATCAGAAACGGAGTTAAATGCCAGGCTCTGTGTCTTCCTACCAGCAAGACTTCGTTTCAGGTAAACACAGTCACTTTTCAGCTCAAACGAAGCTACATTGTTCAAGAAGTTCACACGTTTTTCGCTCTTAAATGAAAAGCTTTGGATGTTAGAGGACCTGTGGTTTGTATCAGTTTCAGATGCAGAGTTGAACTAGATATGGTCCCTGTGTGTAGGAAACACATTTCTTTCGTTCTGAGCACACTCACGTTTCCCTCTGTATTAGAGACTCTAGAAAACAAGAGCGTGCTTCTTGCTCTAATGCAGAGTGTGTTTCATGGATGAGAACTGTGCTTGTCTTTCTCTTCAGAAACGGAGTTAAATGCCAGGCTCAGTGTCTTCCTACAAGCAAGACTTTGTTTCAGGTAAACTCAGTCACTTTTCAGCTCAAACGAAGCTACATTGTTCACGACGCTCACAGGTTTCTCTCTCTTAACTGTAAAGCATTGGATGTTGGAGGACCTGTGGTTTATATCAGTTTCAGATGCAGTGTAGAACTAGATATGCTACGAGTGTGTAGGAAGCACAGTTCTTTTGTTCAGAGCACACTCAGGTTTCTCTCTATATTAGAGACTCTAGAAAGCAAGAGCGTGCTTCTTGCTCTAAAGCAGAGTGTGATTCATGGATGAGAACTGTGCTGTGTGTTTCCAATCAGAAACGGAGTTAAATGCCCGGTTCTGTGTCTTTCTACAAGCAAGACTTCGTTTCAGGTAAACACAGTCAATTTTCAGCTCAAACGAAGCTACATTGTTCATGAAGCTCACACGTTTCTCGATCTTAACTGAAAAGCATTGCATGTTAGAGGACCTATGGTTTGTATCATTTTCAAATGCAGATTTGAACTAGATATGGTCCGTGTGTAGGAAACACAGTTCTTTTGTTCTGAGCACACTCACGTTTCCCGCTGTATTAGAGACTCTAGAAAGCAACAGCGTGCTTCTTGCTCTAAAGCAGAGTGTGTTTCATGGATGAGAACGGTGCTGTGTGTTTCCAATCAGAAACGGAGTTAAATGCCAGGCTCTGTGTCTTCCTACCAGCAAGACTTCGTTTCAGGTAAACGCAGTCACTTTTCAGCTCAAACGAAGCTACATTGTTCACGAAGCTCACACGTTTTTCGCTCTTAACTGAAAAGCATTGCATGTTAGAGGACCTGTGGTTTGTATCAGTTTCAGATGCAGAGTTGAACTAGATATGGTCCGTGTGTGTAGGAAACACAGTTCTTTTGTTCTGAGCACACTCACGTTTCCCTCTGTATTAGAGATTCTAGAATGCAAGAGCGTGCTTCTTGCTCTAAAGCAGAGTGTGTTTCATGGATGAGAACTTTACTGTGTGTTTCCAATCAGAAACAGAGTTAAATGCCAGGCTCTGTGTCTTCCTACCAGCAAGACTTCGTTTCAGGTAAACTCAGACAATTTTCAGCTCAAAGGAAGCTACATTGTTCACGAAGCTCACACGATTTTCGCTCTTAACTGAAAAGCATTGCATGTTAGAGGACCTGTGGTTTGTATCAGTTTCAGATGCAGAGTTGAACTAGATATGGTCCGTGTGTGTAGGAGACACAGTTCTTTTGTTCTGAGCACACTCATGTTTCCCTCTGTATTAGAGAATCTAGACAACAAGAGCGTGTTTCTTGCTCTAATGCAGAGTGTGTTTCATGGATGAGAACTGTGCTTGTCTTTCTCTTCAGAAACGGAGTTAAATGCCAGGCTCTGTGTCATCCTACAAGCAAGAATTCATTTCAGGTATACGCAGTCACTTTTCTGATCAAAGGAAGCTGCATTGTTCACGACGTTCACACGTTTCTTGCTCTTAGCTGAAAATCATTGGATGTTAGAGGACCTGTGGTTTGTATCAGTTTCAGAAACAAAGTAGAACTAGATAGGGTACGTGTGTGTAGGAAACACAGTTCTTTTTTTCTGCGCACACTCATGTTTCCCTCTGTATTAGAGACTCTAGAAAGCAAGAGCGTGCTTCTTGCTCTAAACCAGAGTGTGTTTCATGGATGACAACTGTGCTGTGTGTTTCCAATCAGAAACGGAGTTAAATGCCAGGCTCTATGTCTTCCTACAAGCAAGACTTCGTTTCAGGTAAACTCAGTCAATTTTCAACTCAAAGGAAGCTACATTGTTCACGAAGCTCACACGATTTTCGCTCTTAACTGAAAAGCATTGCATGTTAGAGGACCTGTGGTTTGTATCAGTTTCAGATGCAGAGTTGAACTAGATATGGTCCGTGAGTGTAGGAGACACAGTTCTTTTGTTCTGAGCACACTCATGTTTCCCTCTGTATTAGAGACTCTAGACAACAAGAGCGTGCTTCTTGCTCTATTGCAGAGTGTGTTTCATGGATGAGAACTGTGCTTGTCTTTCTCTTCAGAAACGGAGTTAAATGCCAGGCTCAGTGTCTTCCTACAAGCAAGACTTTGTTTCTGGTAAACTCAGTCACTTTTCAGCTCAAACGAAGCTACATTGTTCACGACGCTCACAGGTTTCTCTCTCTTAACTGAAAAGCATTGGATGTTGGAGGACCTGTGGTTTATATCAGTTTCAGATGCAGAGTAGAACTAGATATGCTCCGTGTGTGTAGGAAACACAGTTCTTTTGTTCAGAGCACACTCAGTTTTCTCTCTATATTAGAGACTCTAGAAAGCAAGAGCGTGCTTCTTGCTCTAAAGCAGAGTGTGATTCATGGATGAGAACTGTGCTGTGTGTTTCCAATCAGAAAGGGAGTTAAATGCCAGGCTCTGTGTCTTCCTACCAGCAAGACTTCGTTTCAGGTAAACGCAGTCACTTTTCAGCTCAAATGAAACTACATTGTTCAAATGCTCACACGTTTTTCGCTCTTAACTGAAAAGCTTTGGATGTTAGAGGACCTGTGGTTTGTATCAGTTTCAGATGCAGAGTAGAACTAGATATGCTCCGTGTCTGTAGGAAACACAGTTCTTTTGTTCTGAGCACACTCACGTTTCCCTCTGTATTAGAGACTCTAGAAAGCAAGAGCGTGCTTCTTGCTCTAAAGCAGAGTGTGATTCATGGATGAGAACTGTGCTGTGTGTTTCCAATCAGAAACGGAGTTAAATGCCAGGATCTGTGTCTTCCTACAAGCAAGACTTCGTTTCAGGTAAACTCAGACAATTTTCAGCTCAAAGGAAGCTACATTGTTCACGAAGCTCACACGATTTTCGCTCTTAACTGAAAAGCATTGCATGTTAGAGGACCTGTGGTTTGTATCAGTTTCAGATGCAGAGTTGAACTAGATATGGTCCGTGTGTGTAGGAGACACAGTTCTTTTGTTCTGAGCACACTCATGTTTCCCTCTGTATTAGAGAATCTAGACAACAAGAGCGTGTTTCTTGCTCTAATGCAGAGTGTGTTTCATGGATGAGAACTGTGCTTGTCTTTCTCTTCAGAAACGGAGTTAAATGCCAGGCTCTGTGTCATCCTACAAGCAAGAATTCATTTCAGGTATACGCAGTCACTTTTCTGATCAAAGGAAGCTGCATTGTTCACGACGTTCACACGTTTCTTGCTCTTAGCTGAAAATCATTGGATGTTAGAGGACCTGTGGTTTGTATCAGTTTCAGAAACAAAGTAGAACTAGATAGGGTACGTGTGTGTAGGAAACACAGTTCTTTTTTTCTGCGCACACTCATGTTTCCCTCTGTATTAGAGACTCTAGAAAGCAAGAGCGTGCTTCTTACTCTAAACCAGAGTGTGTTTCATGGATGACAACTGTGCTGTGTGTTTCCAATCAGAAACGGAGTTAAATGCCAGGCTCTATGTCTTCCTACAAGCAAGACTTCGTTTCAGGTAAACTCAGTCAATTTTCAACTCAAAGGAAGCTACATTGTTCACGAAGCTCACACGATTTTCGCTCTTAACTGAAAAGCATTGCATGTTAGAGGACCTGTGGTTTGTATCAGTTTCAGATGCAGAGTTGAACTAGATATGGTCCGTGAGTGTAGGAGACACAGTTCTTTTGTTCTGAGCACACTCATGTTTCCCTCTGTATTAGAGACTCTAGACAACAAGAGCGTGCTTCTTGCTCTATTGCAGAGTGTGTTTCATGGATGAGAACTGTGCTTGTCTTTCTCTTCAGAAACGGAGTTAAATGCCAGGCTCAGTGTCTTCCTACAAGCAAGACTTTGTTTCAGGTAAACTCAGTCACTTTTCAGCTCAAACGAAGCTACATTGTTCACGACGCTCACAGGTTTCTCTCTCTTAACTGAAAAGCATTGGATGTTGGAGGACCTGTGGTTTATATCAGTTTCAGATGCAGAGTAGAACTAGATATGCTCCGTGTGTGTAGGAAACACAGTTCTTTTGTTCAGAGCACACTCAGTTTTCTCTCTATATTAGAGACTCTAGAAAGCAAGAGCGTGCTTCTTGCTCTAAAGCAGAGTGTGATTCATGGATGAGAACTGTGCTGTGTGTTTCCAATCAGAAACGGAGTTAAATGCCAGGCTCTGTGTCTTTCTACCAGCAAGACTTCGTTTCAGGTAAACACAGTCACTTTTCAGCTCAAACGAAGCTACATTGTTCACGAAGCTCACACGTTTCTCGATCTTAACTGAAAAGCATTACATGGTAGAGGACCTATGGTTTGTATCATTTTCAAATGCAGGGTTGAACTAGATATGGTCCGTGTGTGTAGGAAACACAGTTCTTTTGTTCTGAGCACACTCACTTTTCCCTCTGTATTAGAGACTCTAGAAAGCAAGAGCGTGCTTCTTGCTCTAAAGCAGAGTGTGTTTCATGGATGAGAACTGTGCTGTATGTTTCCAATCAGAAACGGAGTTAAATGCCAGGCTCTGTGTCTTCCTACCAGCAAGACTTCGTTTCAGGTAAACACAGTCACTTTTCAGCTCAAACGAAGCTACATTGTTCAAGAAGTTCACACGTTTTTCGCTCTTAACTGAAAAGCTTTGGATGTTAGAGGACCTGTGGTTTGTATCAGTTTCAGATGCAGAGTTGAACTAGATATGGTCCGTGTGTGTAGGAGACACAGTTCTTTGTTCTGAGCACACTCATGTTTCCCTCTGTATTAGAGACTCTATTTAACAAGAGCGTGCTTCTTGCTCTAATGCAGAGTGTGTTTCATGGATGAGAACTGTGCTTGTCTTTCTCTTCAGAAACGGAGTTAAATGCCAGGCTCAGTGTCTTCCTACAAGCAAGACTTTGTTTCAGGTAAACTCAGTCACTTTTCAGCTCAAACGAAGCTACATTGTTCACGACGCTCACAGGTTTCTCTCTCTTAACTGTAAAGCATTGGATGTTGGAGGACCTGTGGTTTATATCAGTTTCAGATGCAGTGTAGAACTAGATATGCTATGAGTGTGTAGGAAACACAGTTCTTTTGTTCAGAGCACACTCAGGTTTCTCTCTATATTAGAGACTCTAGAAAGCAAGAGCGTGCTTCTTGCTCTAAAGCAGAGTGTGATTCATGGATGAGAACTGTGCTGTGTGTTTCCAATCAGAAACGGAGTTAAATGCCCGGTTCTGTGTCTTTCTACAAGCAAGACTTCGTTTCAGGTAAACACAGTCATTTTTCAGCTCAAACGAAGCTACATTGTTCATGAAGCTCACACGTTTCTCGATCTTAACTGAAAAGCATTGAATGTTAGAGGACCTATGGTTTGTATCATTTTCAAATGCAGAGTTGAACTAGATATGGTCCGTGTGTAGGAAACACAGTTCTTTTGTTCTGAGCACACTCATGTTTCCCTCTGTATTAGAGACTCTAGAAAGCAACAGCGTGCTTCTTGCTCTAAAGCAGAGTGTGTTTCATGGATGAGAATGGTGCTGTGTGTTTCCAATCAGAAACGGAGTTAAATGCCAGGCTCTGTGTCTTCCTACCAGCAAGACTTCGTTTCAGGTAAACGCAGTCACTTTTCAGCTCAAACGAAGCTACATTGTTCACGAAGCTCACACGTTTTTCGCTCTTAACTGAAAAGCATTGCATGTTAGAGGACCTGTGGTTTGTATCAGTTTCAGATACAGAGTTGAACTAGATATGGTCCGTGTGTGTAGGAAACACAGTTCTTTTGTTCTGAGCACACTCACGTTTCCCTCTGTATTAGAGATTCTAGAAAGCAAGAGCGTGCTTCTTGCTCTAAAGCAGAGTGTGTTTCATGGATGAGAACTGTACTGTGTGTTTCCAATCAGAAACAGAGTTAAATGCCAGGCTCTGTGTCTTCCTACCAGCAAGACTTCGTTTCAGGTAAACGCAGTCACTTTTCAGCTCAAACGAAGCTACATTGTTCACGACGCTCACAGGTTTCTCTCTCTTAACTGAAAAGCATTGGATGTTGGAGGACCTGTGGTTTATATCAGTTTCAGATGCAGAGTAGAACTAGATATGCTCCGTGTGTGTAGGAAACACATTTCTTTCGTTCTGAGCACACTCACGTTTCCCTCTGTATTAGAGATTCTAGAAAGCAAGAGCGTGCTTCTTGCTCTAAAGCAGAGTGTGTTTCATGGATGAGAACTGTACTGTGTGTTTCCAATCAGAAACAGAGTTAAATGCCAGGCTCTGTGTCTCCCTACCAGCAAGACTTCGTTTCAGGTAAACGCAGTCACTTTTCAGCTCAAACGAAGCTACATTGTTCAAGAAGTTCACACGTTTTTCGCTCTTAACTGAAAAGCTTTGGATGTTAGAGGACCTGTGGTTTGTATCAGTTTCAGATGCAGAGTTGAACTAGATATGGTCCCTGTGTGTAGGAAACACATTTCTTTCGTTCTGAGCACACTCACGTTTCCCTCTGTATTAGAGACTCTGGAAAACAAGAGCGTGCTTCTTGCTCTAATGCAGAGTGTGTTTCATGGATGAGAACTGTGCTTGTCTTTCTCTTCAGAAACGGAGTTAAATGCCAGGCTCAGTGTCTTCCTACAAGCAAGACTTTGTTTCAGGTAAACTCAGTCACTTTTCAGCTCAAACGAAGCTACATTGTTCACGACACTAACAGGTTTCTCTCTCTTAACTGAAAAGCATTGGATGTTGGAGGACCTGTGGTTTATATCAGTTTCAGATGCAGAGTAGAACTAGATATGCTCCGTGTCTGTAGGAAACACAGTTCTTTTGTTCAGAGCACACTCAGGTTTCTCTCTATATTAGAGACTCTAGAAAGCAAGAGCGTGCTTCTTGCTCTAAAGCAGAGTGTGATTCATGGATGAGAACTGTGCTGTGTGTTTCCAATCAGAAACGGAGTTAAATGCCAGGCTCTGTGTCTTCCTACAAGCAAGACTTCGTTTCAGGTAAACTCAGTCAATTTTCAGCTCAAACGAAGCTACATCGTTCACGACGCTCACAGGTTTCTCTCTCATAACTGAAAAGCATTGGATGTTGGAGGACGTGTGGTTTATATCAGTTTCAGATGCAGAGTAGAACTAGATATGGTCCGTGTGTGTAGGAGACACAGTTCTTTTGTTCTGAGCACACTCATGTTTCCCTCTGTATTAGAGACTCTAGACAACAAGAGCGTGCTTCTTGCTCTAATGCAGATTGTGTTTCATGGATGAGAACTGTGCTTGTCTTTCTCTTCAGAAACGGAGTTAAATGCCAGGCTCAGTGTCTTCCTACAAGCAAGACTTTGTTTCAGGTAAACTCAGTCACTTTTCAGCTCAAACGAAGCTACATTGTTCACGACGCTCACAGGTTTCTCTCTCTTAACTGAAAAGCATTCATGTTGGAGGACCTGTGGTTTATATCAGTTTCAGATGCAGAGTAGAACTAGATATGCTCCGTGTGTGTAGGAAACACAGTTCTTTTGTTCAGAGCACACTCAGGTTTCTCTCTATATTAGAGACTCTAGAAAGCAAGAGCGTGCTTCTTGCTCTAAAGCAGAGTGTGATTCATGGATGAGAACTGTGCTGTGTGTTTCCAATCAGAAACGGAGTTAAATGCCCGGCTCTGTGTCTTTCTACAAGCAAGACTTCGTTTCAGGTAAACACAGTCATTTTTCAGCTCAAACGAAGCTACATTGTTCATGAAGCTCACACGTTTCTCGATCTTAACTGAAAAGCATTGCATGTTAGAGGACCTATGGTTTGTACCATTTTCAAATGCAGAGTTGAACTAGATATGGTCCGTGTGTAGGAAACACAGTTCTTTTGTTCTGAGCACACTCACGTTTCCCTCTGTATTAGAGACTCTAGAAAGCAACAGCGTGCTTCTTGCTCTAAAGCAGAGTGTGTTTCATGGATGAGAATGGTGCTGTGTGTTTCCAATCAGAAACGGAGTTAAATGCCAGGCTCTGTGTCTTCCTACCAGCAAGACTTCGTTTCAGGTAAACGCAGTCACTTTTCAGCTCAAACGAAGCTACATTGTTCACGAAGCTCACACGTTTTTCGCTCTTAACTGAAAAGCATTGCATGTTAGAGGACCTGTGGTTTGTATCAGTTTCAGATGCAGAGTTGAACTAGATATGGTCCGTGTGTGTAGGAAACACAGTTCTTTTGTTCTGAGCACACTCACGTTTCCCTCTGTATTAGAGATTCTAGAAAGCAAGAGCGTGCTTCTTGCTCTAAAGCAGAGTGTGTTTCATGGATGAGAACTGTACTGTGTGTTTCCAATCAGAAACAGAGTTAAATGCCAGGCTCTGTGTCTTCCTACCAGCAAGACTTCGTTTCAGGTAAACGCAGTCACTTTTCAGCTCAAACGAAGCTACATTGTTCAAGAAGTTCACACGTTTTTCGCTCTTAACTGAAAAGCTTTGGATGTTAGAGGACCTGTGGTTTGTATCAGTTTCAGATGCAGAGTTGAACTAGATATGGTCCCTGTGTGTAGGAAACACATTTCTTTCGTTCTGAGTACACTCACGTTTCCCTCTGTATTAGAGACTCTAGAAAGCAAGAGCGTGCTTCTTGCTCTAAAGTAGAGTGTGCTTCATGGATGAGAACTGTACTGTGTGTTTCCAATCAGAAACAGAGTTAAATTCCAGGCTCTGTGTCTTCCTACCAGCAAGACTTCGTTTCAGGTAAACGCAGTCACTTTTCAGCTCAAACGAAGCTACATTGTTCAAGAAGTTCACACGTTTTTCGCTCTTAACTGAAAAGCTTTGGATGTTAGAGGACCTGTGGTTTGTATCAGTTTCAGATGCAGAGTAGAACTAGATATGCTCCGTGTCTGTAGGAAACACAGTTCTTTTGTTCTGAGCACACTCACGTTTCCCTCTGTATTAGAGACTCTAGAAAGCAAGAGCGTGCTTCTTGCTCTAAAGCAGAGTGTGATTCATGGATGAGAACTGTGCTGTGTGTTTCCAATCAGAAACGGAGTTAAATGCCAGGCTCTGTGTCTTCCTACAAGCAAGACTTCGTTTCAGGTAAACTCAGTCAATTTTCAGCTCAAAGGAAGCTACATTGTTCACGAAGCTCACACGATTTTCGCTCTTAACTGAAAAGCATTGCATGTTAGAGGACCTGTGGTTTGTATCAGTTTCAGATGCAGAGTTGAACTAGATATGGTCCGTGTGTGTAGGAGACACAGTTCTTTTGTTCTGAGCACACTCATGTTTCCCTCTGTATTAGAGACTCTAGACAACAAGAGCGTGCTTCTTGCTCTAATGCAGATTGTGTTTCATGGATGAGAACTGTGCTTGTCTTTCTCTTCAGAAACGGAGTTAAATGCCAGGCTCAGTGTCTTCCTACAAGCAAGACTTTGTTTCAGGTAAACTCAGTCACTTTTCAGCTCAAACGAAGCTACATTGTTCACGACGCTCACAGGTTTCTCTCTCTTAACTGAAAAGCATTGGATGTTGGAGGACCTGTGGTTTATATCAGTTTCAGATGCAGAGTAGAACTAGATATGCTCCGTGTGTGTAGGAAACACATTTCTTTCGTTCTGAGCACACTCACGTTTCCCTTTGTATTAGAGACTCTAGAAAGCAAGAGCGTGCTTCTTGCTCTAAAGCAGAGTGTGTTTCATGGATGAGAACTGTACTGTGTGTTTCCAATCAGAAACAGAGTTAAATTCCCGGCTCTGTGTCTCCCTACCAGCAAGACTTCGTTTCAGGTAAACGCAGTCACTTTTCAGCTCAAACGAAGCTACATTGTTCAAGAAGTTCACACGTTTTTCGCTCTTAACTGAAAAGCTTTGGATGTTAGAGGACCTGTGGTTTGTATCAGTTTCAGATGCAGAGTTGAACTAGATATGGTCCCTGTGTGTAGGAAACACATTTCTTTCGTTCTGAGCACACTCACGTTTCCCTCTGTATTAGAGACTCTGGAAAACAAGAGCGTGCTTCTTGCTCTAATGCAGAGTGTGTTTCATGGATGAGAACTGTGCTTGTCTTTCTCTTCAGAAACGGAGTTAAATGCCAGGCTCAGTGTCTTCCTACAAGCAAGACTTTGTTTCAGGTAAACTCAGTCACTTTTCAGCTCAAACGAAGCTACATTGTTCACGACACTAACAGGTTTCTCTCTCTTAACTGAAAAGCATTGGATGTTGGAGGACCTGTGGTTTATATCAGTTTCAGATGCAGAGTAGAACTAGATATGCTCCGTGTCTGTAGGAAACACAGTTCTTTTGTTCAGAGCACACTCAGGTTTCTCTCTATATTAGAGACTCTAGAAAGCAAGAGCGTGCTTCTTGCTCTAAAGCAGAGTGTGATTCATGGATGAGAACTGTGCTGTGTGTTTCCAATCAGAAACGGAGTTAAATGCCAGGCTCTGTGTCTTCCTACAAGCAAGACTTCGTTTCAGGTAAACTCAGTCAATTTTCAGCTCAAACGAAGCTACATCGTTCACGACGCTCACAGGTTTCTCTCTCATAACTGAAAAGCATTGGATGTTGGAGGACGTGTGGTTTATATCAGTTTCAGATGCAGAGTAGAACTAGATATGCTCCGTGTGTGTAGGAAACACAGTTCTTTTGTTCAGAGCACACTCAGGTTTCTCTCTATATTAGAGACTCTAGAAAGCAAGAGCGTGCTTCTTGCTCTAAAGCAGAGTGTGTTTCATGGATGAGAACTGTACTGTGTGTTTCCAATCAGAAACAGAGTTAAATGCCAGGCTCTGTGTCTTCCTACCAGCAAGACTTCGTTTCAGGTAAACGCAGTCACTTTTCAGCTCAAACGAAGCTACATTGTTCAAGAAGTTCACACGTTTTTCGCTCTTAACTGAAAAGCTTTGGATGTTAGAGGACCTGTGGTTTGTATCAGTTTCAGATGCAGAGTTGAACTAGATATGGTCCGTGTGTGTAGGAGACACAGTTCTTTGTTCTGAGCACACTCATGTTTCCCTCTGTATTAGAGACTCTAGACAACAAGACCGTGCTTCTTGCTCTATTGCAGAGTGTGTTTCATGGATGAGAACTGTGCTTGTCTTTCTCTTCAGAAACGGAGTTAAATGCCAGGCTCAGTGTCTTCCTACAAGCAAGACTTTGTTTCAGGTAAACTCAGTCACTTTTCAGCTCAAACGAAGCTACATTGTTCACGACGCTCACAGGTTTCTCTCTCTTAACTGTAAAGCATTGGATGTTGGAGGACCTGTGGTTTATATCAGTTTCAGATGCAGTGTAGAACTAGATATGCTACGAGTGTGTAGGAAACACAGTTCTTTTGTTCAGAGGACACTCATGTTTCTCTATATATTAGAGACTCTAGAAAGCAAGAGCGTGCTTCTTGCTCTAAAGCAGAGTGTGATTCATGGATGAGAACTGTGCTGTGTGTTTCCAATCAGAAACGGAGTTAAATGCCAGGCTCTGTGTCTTCCTACCAGCAAGACTTCGTTTCAGGTAAACACAGTCACTTTTCAGCACAAACGAAGCTACATTGTTCAAGAAGTTCACACGTTTTTCGCTCTTAACTGAAAAG
Organism: Onychomys leucogaster; assembly: GCA_949786385.1. NCBI lineage: Eukaryota > Metazoa > Chordata > Mammalia > Rodentia > Cricetidae > Onychomys > Onychomys leucogaster. The sequence goes on from CATKUP010000004.1 coordinate 241,239, forward strand.
CTTTGGATGTTAGAGGACCTGTGGTTTGTATCAGTTTCAGATACAGAGTTGAACTAGATATGGTCCCTGTGTGTAGGAAACACATTTCTTTCGTTCTGAGCACACTCACGTTTCCCTCTGTATTAGAGACTCTAGAAAGCAAGAGCGTGCTTCTTGCTCTAAAGCAGAGTGTGTTTCATGGATGAGAACTGTGCTGTATGTTTCCAATCAGAAACGGAGTTAAATGCCAGGCTCTGTGTCTTCCTACCAGCAAGACTTCGTTTCAGGTAAACACAGTCACTTTTCAGCTCAAACGAAGCTACATTGTTCAAGAAGTTCACACGTTTTTCGCTCTTACCTGAAAAGCTTTGGATGTTAGAGGACCTGTGGTTTGTATCAGTTTCAGATGCAGAGTTGAACTAGATATGGTCCCTGTGTGTAGGAAACACATTGTTTCGTTCTGAGCACACTCACGTTTCCCTCTGTATTAGAGACTCTAGAAAACAAGAGCGTGCTTCTTGCTCTAATGCAGAGTGTGTTTCATGGATGAGAACTGTGCCTGTCTTTCTCTTCAGAAACAGAGTTAAATGCCAGGCTCTGTGTCTTCCTACCAGCAAGACTTCGTTTCAGGTAAACGCAGTCACTTTTCAGCTCAAAGGAAGCTACATTGTTCAAGAAGTTCACACGTTTTTCGCTCTTAAATGAAAAGCTCTGGATGTTGGAGGACCTGTGGTTTATATCAGTTTCAGATGCAGAGTTGAACTAGATATGGTCCCTGTGTGTAGGAAACACATTTCTTTCGTTCTGAGCACACTCACGTTTCCCTCTGTATTAGAGACTCTGGAAAACAAGAGCGTGCTTCTTGCTCTAAAGCAGAGTGTGTTTCATGGATGAGAACTGTGCTGTGTGTTTCCAATCAGAAACGGAGTTAAATGCCAGGCTCTGTGTCTTCCTACCAGCAAGACTTTGTTTCAGGTAAACGCAGTCACTTTTCAGCTCAAACGAAACTACATTGTTCACGAAGCTCACACGTTTCTCGATCTTAACTGAAAAGCATTACATGGTAGAGGACCTATCGTTTGTATCATTTTCAAATGCAGAGTTGAACTAGATATGGTCCGTGTGTGTAGGAAACACAGTTCTTTTGTTCTGAGCACACTCACGTTTCCCTCTGTATTAGAGATTCTATTTAACAAGAGCGTGCTTCTTGCTCTAATGCAGAGTGTGTTTCATGGATGAGAACTGTGCTTGTCTTTCTCTTCAGAAACGGAGTTAAATGCCAGGCTCAGTGTCTTCCTACAAGCAAGACTTTGTTTCAGGTAAACTCAGTCACTTTTCAGCTCAAACGAAGCTACATTGTTCACGACGCTCACAGGTTTCTCTCTCTTAACTGTAAAGCATTGGATGTTGGAGGACCTGTGGTTTATATCAGTTTCAGATGCAGTGTAGAACTAGATATGCTACGAGTGTGTAGGAAACACAGTTCTTTTGTTCAGAGGACACTCATGTTTCTCTATATATTAGAGACTCTAGAAAGCAAGAGCGTGCTTCTTGCTCTAAAGCAGAGTGTGATTCATGGATGAGAACTGTGCTGTGTGTTTCCAATCAGAAACGGAGTTAAATGCCCGGTTCTGTGTCTTTCTACAAGCAAGACTTCGTTTCAGGTAAACACAGTCATTTTTCAGCTCAAACGAAGCTACATTGTTCATGAAGCTCACACGTTTCTCGATCTTAACTGAAAAGCATTGCATGTTAGAGGACCTATGGTTTGTATCATTTTCAAATGCAGAGTTGAACTAGATATGGTCCGTGTGTAGGAAACACAGTTCTTTTGTTCTGAGCACACTCACGTTTCCCTCTGTATTAGAGACTCTAGAAAGCAACAGCGTGCTTCTTGCTCTAAAGCAGAGTGTGTTTCATGGATGAGAACGGTGCTGTGTGTTTCCAATCAGAAACGGAGTTAAATGCCAGGCTCTGTGTCTTCCTACCAGCAAGACTTCGTTTCAGGTAAACGCAGTCACTTTTCAGCTCAAACGAAGCTACATTGTTCACGAAGCTCACACGTTTTTCGCTCTTAACTGAAAAGCATTGCATGTTAGAGGACCTGTGGTTTGTATCAGTTTCAGATGCAGAGTTGAACTAGATATGGTCCGTGTGTGTAGGAAACACAGTTCTTTTGTACTGAGCACACTCACGTTTCCCTCTGTATTAGAGATTCTAGAAAGCAAGAGCGTGCTTCTTGCTCTAAAGCAGAGTGTGTTTCATGGATGAGAACTGTACTGTGTGTTTCCAATCAGAAACAGAGTTAAATGCCAGGCTCTGTGTCTTCCTACCAGCAAGACTTCGTTTCAGGTAAACGCAGTCACTTTTCAGCTCAAACGAAGCTACATTGTTCAAGAAGTTCACACGTTTTTCGCTCTTAACTGAAAAGCTTTGGATGTTAGAGGACCTGTGGTTTGTATCAGTTTCAGATGCAGAGTTGAACTAGATATGGTCCCTGTGTGTAGGAAACACAGTTCTTTTGTTCTGAGCACACTCACGTTTCCCTCTGTATTAGAGACTCTAGAAAGCAAGAGCGTGCTTCTTGCTCTAAAGCAGAGTGTGATTCATGGATGAGAACTGTGCTGTGTGTTTCCAATCAGAAACGGAGTTAAATGCCAGGCTCTGTGTCTTCCTACAAGCAAGACTTCGTTTCAGGTAAACTCAGTCAATTTTCAGCTCAAAGGAAGCTACATTGTTCACGAAGCTCACACGATTTTCGCTCTTAACTGAAAAGCATTGCATGTTAGAGGACCTGTGGTTTGTATCAGTTTCAGATGCAGAGTTGAACTAGATATGGTCCGTGTGTGTAGGAGACACAGTTCTTTTGTTCTGAGCACACTCATGTTTCCCTCTGTATTAGAGACTCTAGACAACAAGAGCGTGCTTCTTGCTCTAATGCAGATTGTGTTTCATGGATGAGAACTGTGCTTGTCTTTCTCTTCAGAAACGGAGTTAAATGCCAGGCTCAGTGTCTTCCTACAAGCAAGACTTTGTTTCAGGTAAACTCAGTCACTTTTCAGCTCAAACGAAGCTACATTGTTCACGACGCTCACAGGTTTCTCTCTCTTAACTGAAAAGCATTCATGTTGGAGGACCTGTGGTTTATATCAGTTTCAGATGCAGAGTAGAACTAGATATGCTCCGTGTGTGTAGGAAACACAGTTCTTTTGTTCAGAGCACACTCAGGTTTCTCTCTATATTAGAGACTCTAGAAAGCAAGAGCGTGCTTCTTGCTCTAAAGCAGAGTGTGTTTCATGGATGACAACTGTGCTGTATGTTTCCAATCAGAAACGGAGTTAAATGCCAGGCTCTGTGTCTTCCTACCAGCAAGACTTCGTTTCAGGTAAACACAGTCACTTTTCAGCTCAAACGAAGCTACATAGTTCAAGAAGTTCACACGTTTTTCGCTCTTAACTGAAAAGCTTTGGATGTTAGAGGACCTGTGGTTTGTATCAGTTTCAAATGAAGAGTTGAACTAGATATGGTCCCTGTGTGTAGGAAACACATTTCTTTCGTTCTGAGCACACTCACGTTTCCCTCTGTATTAGAGACTCTAGAAAGCAAGAGCGTGCTTCTTGCTCTAAAGCAGAGTGTGTTTCATGGATGAGAACTGTACTGTGTGTTTCCAATCAGAAACAGAGTTAAATTCCCGGCTCTGTGTCTCCCTACCAGCAAGACTTCGTTTCAGGTAAACGCAGTCACTTTTCAGCTCAAACGAAGCTACATTGTTCAAGAAGTTCACACGTTTTTCGCTCTTAACTGAAAAGCTTTGGATGTTAGAGGACCTGTGGTTTGTATCAGTTTCAGATGCAGAGTTGAACTAGATATGGTCCCTGTGTGTAGGAAACACATTTCTTTCGTTCTGAGCACACTCACGTTTCCCTCTGTATTAGAGACTCTGGAAAACAAGAGCGTGCTTCTTGCTCTAATGCAGAGTGTGTTTCATGGATGAGAACTGTGCTTGTCTTTCTCTTCAGAAACGGAGTTAAATGCCAGGCTCAGTGTCTTCCTACAAGCAAGACTTTGTTTCAGGTAAACTCAGTCACTTTTCAGCTCAAACGAAGCTACATTGTTCCTGACACTAACAGGTTTCTCTCTCTTAACTGAAAAGCATTGGATGTTGGAGGACCTGTGGTTTATATCAGTTTCAGATGCAGAGTAGAACTAGATATGCTCCGTGTCTGTAGGAAACACAGTTCTTTTGTTCAGAGCACACTCAGGTTTCTCTCTATATTAGAGACTCTAGAAAGAAAGAGCGTGCTTCTTGCTCTAAAGCAGAGTGTGTTTCATGGATGAGAACTGTGCTGTATGTTTCCAATCAGAAACGGAGTTAAATGCCAGGCTCTGTGTCTTCCTACCAGCAAGACTTCGTTTCAGGTAAACACAGTCACTTTTCAGCACAAACGAAGCTACATTGTTCAAGAAGTTCACACGTTTTTCGCTCTTAACTGAAAAGCTTTGGATGTTAGAGGACCTGTGGTTTGTATCAGTTTCAGATGCAGAGTTGAACTAGATATGGTCCCTGTGTGTAGGAAACACATTTCTTTCGTTCTGAGCACACTCACGTTTCCCTCTGTATTAGAGACTCTAGAAAGCAAGAGCGTGCTTCTTGCTCTAAAGCAGAGTGTGTTTCATGGATGAGAACTGTGCTGTATGTTTCCAATCAGAAACGGAGTTAAATGCCAGGCTCTGTGTCTTCCTACCAGCAAGACTTCGTTTCAGGTAAACACAGTCACTTTTCAGCTCAAACGAAGCTACATTGTTCAAGAAGTTCACACGTTTTTCGCTCTTACCTGAAAAGCTTTGGATGTTAGAGGACCTGTGGTTTGTATCAGTTTCAGATGCAGAGTTGAACTAGATATGGTCCCTGTGTGTAGGAAACACATTGTTTCGTTCTGAGCACACTCACGTTTCCCTCTGTATTAGAGACTCTAGAAAACAAGAGCGTGCTTCTTGCTCTAATGCAGAGTGTGTTTCATGGATGAGAACTGTGCCTGTCTTTCTCTTCAGAAACAGAGTTAAATGCCAGGCTCTGTGTCTTCCTACCAGCAAGACTTCGTTTCAGGTAAACGCAGTCACTTTTCAGCTCAAAGGAAGCTACATTGTTCAAGAAGTTCACACGTTTTTCGCTCTTAAATGAAAAGCTCTGGATGTTGGAGGACCTGTGGTTTATATCAGTTTCAGATGCAGAGTTGAACTAGATATGGTCCCTGTGTGTAGGAAACACAGTACTTTTGTTCTGAGCACACTCACGTTTCCCTCTGTATTTGAGACTCTAGAAAGCAAGAGCGTGCTTCTTGCTCTAAACCAGAGTGTGTTTCATGGATGACAACTGTGCTGTGTGTTTCCAAGCAGAAACGGAGTTAAATGCCAGGCTCTGTGTCTTCCTACAAGCAAGACTTCGTTTCAGGTAAACTCAGTCACTTTTCAGCTCAAAGGGAGCTACATTGTTCACGAAGCTCACACGTATCTCGATCTTAACTGAAAAGCATTGCATGTTAGAGGACCTATGGTTTGTATCAGGTTCAGATGCAGAGTTGAACTAGATATGGTCCGTGTGTGTAGGAGACACAGTTCTTTTGTTCTGAGCACACTCATGTTTCCCTCTGTATTAGAGACTCTAGACAACAAGAGCATGCTTCTTACTCTAATGCAGAGTGTGTTTCATGGATGAGAACTGTGCTTGTCTTTCTCTTCAGAAACGGAGTTAAATGCCAGGCTCAGTGTCTTCCTACAAGCAAGACTTCGTTTCAGGTAAACTCAGTCACTTTTCAGCTCAAACGAAGCTACATTGTTCAAGAAGTTCACACGTTTTTCGCTCTTAACTGGAAAGCTTTGGATGTTAGAGGACCTGTGGTTTGTATCAGTTTCAGATGCAGAGTAGAACTAGATATGCTCCGTGTCTGTAGGAAACACAGTTCTTTTGTTCTGAGCACACTCACGTTTCCCTCTGTATTAGAGACTCTAGAAAGCAAGAGCGTGCTTCTTGCTCTAAAGCAGAGTGTGATTCATGGATGAGAACTGTGCTGTGTGTTTCCAATCAGAAACAGAGTTAAATTCCCGGCTCTGTGTCTCCCTACCAGCAAGACTTCGTTTCAGGTAAACGCAGTCACTTTTCAGCTCAAACGAAGCTACATTGTTCAAGAAGTTCACACGTTTTTCGCTCTTAACTGAAAAGCTTTGGATGTTAGAGGACCTGTGGTTTGTATCAGTTTCAGATGCAGAGTTGAACTAGATATGGTCCCTGTGTGTAGGAAACACATTTCTTTCGTTCTGAGCACACTCACGTTTCCCTCTGTATTAGAGACTCTGGAAAACAAGAGCGTGCTTCTTGCTCTAATGCAGAGTGTGTTTCATGGATGAGAACTGTGCTTGTCTTTCTCTTCAGAAACGGAGTTAAATGCCAGGCTCAGTGTCTTCCTACAAGCAAGACTTTGTTTCAGGTAAACTCAGTCACTTTTCAGCTCAAACGAAGCTACATTGTTCACGACACTAACAGGTTTCTCTCTCTTAACTGAAAAGCATTGGATGTTGGAGGACCTGTGGTTTATATCAGTTTCAGATGCAGAGTAGAACTAGATATGCTCCGTGTCTGTAGGAAACACAGTTCTTTTGTTCAGAGCACACTCAGGTTTCTCTCTATATTAGAGACTCTAGAAAGCAAGAGCGTGCTTCTTGCTCTAAAGCAGAGTGTGATTCATGGATGAGAACTGTGCTGTGTGTTTCCAATCAGAAACGGAGTTAAATGCCAGGCTCTGTGTCTTCCTACAAGCAAGACTTCGTTTCAGGTAAACTCAGTCAATTTTCAGCTCAAACGAAGCTACATCGTTCACGACGCTCACAGGTTTCTCTCTCTTAACTGAAAAGCATTGGATGTTGGAGGACCTGTGGTTTATATCAGTTTCAGATGCAGAGTAGAACTAGATATGCTCCGTGTGTGTAGGAAACACAGTTCTTTTGTTCAGAGCACACTCAGGTTTCTCTCTATATTAGAGACTCTAGAAAGCAAGAGCGTGCTTCTTGCTCTAAAGCAGAGTGTGTTTCATGGATGAGAACTGTGCTGTATGTTTCCAATCAGAAACGGAGTTAAATGCCAGGCTCTGTGTCTTCCTACCAGCAAGACTTCGTTTCAGGTAAACACAGTCACTTTTCAGCTCAAACGAAGCTACATTGTTCAAGAAGTTCACACGTTTTTCGCTCTTAACTGAAAAGCTTTGGATGTTAGAGGACCTGTGGTTTGTATCAGTTTCAAATGAAGAGTTGAACTAGATATGGTCCCTGTGTGTAGGAAACACATTTCTTTCGTTCTGAGCACACTCACTTTTCCCTCTGTATTAGAGACTCTAGAAAGCAAGAGCGTGCTTCTTGCTCTAAAGCAGAGTGTGTTTCATGGATGAGAACTGTACTGTGTGTTTCCAATCAGAAACAGAGTTAAATTCCCGGCTCTGTTTCTCCCTACCAGCAAGACTTCGTTTCAGGTAAACGCAGTCACTTTTCAGCTCAAACGAAGCTACATTGTTCAAGAAGTTCACACGTTTTTCGCTCTTAACTGAAAAGCTTTGGATGTTAGAGGACCTGTGGTTTGTATCAGTTTCAGATGCAGAGTTGAACTAGATATGGTCCCTGTGTGTAGGAAACACATTTCTTTCGTTCTGAGCACACTCACGTTTCCCTCTGTATTAGAGACTCTGGAAAACAAGAGCGTGCTTCTTGCTCTAATGCAGAGTGTGTTTCATGGATGAGAACTGTGCTTGTCTTTCTCTTCAGAAACGGAGTTAAATGCCAGGCTCAGTGTCTTCCTACAAGCAAGACTTTGTTTCAGGTAAACTCAGTCACTTTTCAGCTCAAACAAAGCTACATTGTTCACGACACTAACAGGTTTCTCTCTCTTAACTGAAAAGCATTGGATGTTGGAGGACCTGTGGTTTATATCAGTTTCAGATGCAGAGTAGAACTAGATATGCTCCGTGTCTGTAGGAAACACAGTTCTTTTGTTCAGAGCACACTCAGGTTTCTCTCTATATTAGAGACTCTAGAAAGCAAGAGCGTGCTTCTTGCTCTAAAGCAGAGTGTGATTCATGGATGAGAACTGTGCTGTGTGTTTCCAATCAGAAACGGAGTTAAATGCCAGGCTCTGTGTCTTCCTACAAGCAAGACTTCGTTTCAGGTAAACTCAGTCAATTTTCAGCTCAAACGAAGCTACATCGTTCACGACGCTCACAGGTTTCTCTCTCTTAACTGAAAAGCATTGGATGTTGGAGGACCTGTGGTTTATATCAGTTTCAGATGCAGAGTAGAACTAGATATGCTCCGTGTGTGTAGGAAACACAGTTCTTTTGTTCAGAGCACACTCAGGTTTCTCTCTATATTAGAGACTCTAGAAAGCAAGAGCGTGCTTCTTGCTCTAAAGCAGAGTGTGTTTCATGGATGAGAACTGTGCTGTATGTTTCCAATCAGAAACGGAGTTAAATGCCAGGCTCTGTGTCTTCCTACAAGCAAGACTTCGTTTCAGGTAAACTCAGTCAATTTTCAGCTCAAACGAAGCTACATCGTTCACGACGCTCACAGGTTTCTCTCTCTTAACTGAAAAGCATTGGATGTTGGAGGACCTGTGGTTTATATCAGTTTCAGATGCAGAGTAGAACTAGATATGCTCCGTGTGTGTAGGAAACACAGTTCTTTTGTTCAGAGCACACTCAGGTTTCTCTCTATATTAGAGACTCTAGAAAGCAAGAGCGTGCTTCTTGCTCTAAAGCAGAGTGTGTTTCATGGATGAGAACTGTGCTGTATGTTTCCAATCAGAAACGGAGTTAAATGCCAGGCTCTGTGTCTTCCTACAAGCAAGACTTCGTTTCAGGTAAACTCAGTCAATTTTCAGCTCAAACGAAGCTACATCGTTCACGACGCTCACAGGTTTCTCTCTCTTAACTGAAAAGCATTGGATGTTGGAGGACCTGTGGTTTATATCAGTTTCAGATGCAGAGTAGAACTAGATATGCTCCGTGTGTGTAGGAAACACAGTTCTTTTGTTCAGAGCACACTCAGGTTTCTCTCTATATTAGAGACTCTAGAAAGCAAGAGCGTGCTTCTTGCTCTAAAGCAGAGTGTGTTTCATGGATGAGAACTGTGCTGTATGTTTCCAATCAGAAACGGAGTTAAATGCCAGGCTCTGTGTCTTCCTACCAGCAAGACTTCGTTTCAGGTAAACACAGTCACTTTTCAGCTCAAACGAAGCTACATTGTTCAAGAAGTTCACACGTTTTTCGCTCTTAACTGAAAAGCTTTGGATGTTAGAGGACCTGTGGTTTGTATCAGTTTCAAATGAAGAGTTGAACTAGATATGGTCCCTGTGTGTAGGAAACACATTTCTTTCGTTCTGAGCACACTCACTTTTCCCTCTGTATTAGAGACTCTAGAAAGCAAGAGCGTGCTTCTTGCTCTAAAGTAGAGTGTGCTTCATGGATGAGAACTGTACTGTGTGTTTCCAATCAGAAACAGAGTTAAATTCCAGGCTCTGTGTCTTCCTACCAGCAAGACTTCGTTTCAGGTAAACGCAGTCACTTTTCAGCTCAAACGAAGCTACATTGTTCAAGAAGTTCACACGTTTTTCGCTCTTAACTGAAAAGCTTTGGATGTTAGAGGACCTGTGGTTTGTATCAGTTTCAGATGCAGAGTAGAACTAGATATGCTCCGTGTCTGTAGGAAACACAGTTCTTTTGTTCTGAGCACACTCACGTTTCCCTCTGTATTAGAGACTCTAGAAAGCAAGAGCGTGCTTCTTGCTCTAAAGCAGAGTGTGATTCATGGATGAGAACTGTGCTGTGTGTTTCCAATCAGAAACGGAGTTAAATGCCAGGCTCTGTGTCTTCCTACAAGCAAGACTTCGTTTCAGGTAAACTCAGTCAATTTTCAGCTCAAAGGAAGCTACATTGTTCACGAAGCTCACACGATTTTCGCTCTTAACTGAAAAGCATTGCATGTTAGAGGACCTGTGGTTTGTATCAGTTTCAGATGCAGAGTTTAACTAGATATGGTCCGTGTGTGTAGGAGACACAGTTCTTTTGTTCTGAGCACACTCATGTTTCCCTCTGTATTAGAGACTCTAGACAACAAGAGCGTGCTTCTTGCTCTAATGCAGATTGTGTTTCATGGATGAGAACTGTGCTTGTCTTTCTCTTCAGAAACGGAGTTAAATGCCAGGCTCAGTGTCTTCCTACAAGCAAGACTTTGTTTCAGGTAAACTCAGTCACTTTTCAGCTCAAACGAAGCTACATTGTTCACGACGCTCACAGGTTTCTCTCTCTTAACTGAAAAGCATTGGATGTTGGAGGACCTGTGGTTTATATCAGTTTCAGATGCAGAGTAGAACTAGATATGCTCCGTGTGTGTAGGAAACACATTTCTTTCGTTCTGAGCACACTCACGTTTCCCTTTGTATTAGAGACTCTAGAAAGCAAGAGCGTGCTTCTTGCTCTAAAGCAGAGTGTGTTTCATGGATGAGAACTGTACTGTGTGTTTCCAATCAGAAACAGAGTTAAATTCCCGGCTCTGTGTCTCCCTACCAGCAAGACTTCGTTTCAGGTAAACGCAGTCACTTTTCAGCTCAAACGAAGCTACATTGTTCAAGAAGTTCACACGTTTTTCGCTCTTAACTGAAAAGCTTTGGATGTTAGAGGACCTGTGGTTTGTATCAGTTTCAGATGCAGAGTTGAACTAGATATGGTCCCTGTGTGTAGGAAACACATTTCTTTCGTTCTGAGCACACTCACGTTTCCCTCTGTATTAGAGACTCTGGAAAACAAGAGCGTGCTTCTTGCTCTAATGCAGAGTGTGTTTCATGGATGAGAACTGTGCTTGTCTTTCTCTTCAGAAACGGAGTTAAATGCCAGGCTCAGTGTCTTCCTACAAGCAAGACTTTGTTTCAGGTAAACTCAGTCACTTTTCAGCTCAAACGAAGCTACATTGTTCACGACACTAACAGGTTTCTCTCTCTTAACTGAAAAGCATTGGATGTTGGAGGACCTGTGGTTTATATCAGTTTCAGATGCAGAGTAGAACTAGATATGCTCCGTGTCTGTAGGAAACACAGTTCTTTTGTTCAGAGCACACTCAGGTTTCTCTCTATATTAGAGACTCTAGAAAGCAAGAGCGTGCTTCTTGCTCTAAAGCAGAGTGTGATTCATGGATGAGAACTGTGCTGTGTGTTTCCAATCAGAAACGGAGTTAAATGCCAGGCTCTGTGTCTTCCTACAAGCAAGACTTCGTTTCAGGTAAACTCAGTCAATTTTCAGCTCAAACGAAGCTACATCGTTCACGACGCTCACAGGTTTCTCTCTCATAACTGAAAAGCATTGGATGTTGGAGGACGTGTGGTTTATATCAGTTTCAGATGCAGAGTAGAACTAGATATGCTCCGTGTGTGTAGGAAACACAGTTCTTTTGTTCAGAGCACACTCAGGTTTCTCTCTATATTAGAGACTCTAGAAAGCAAGAGCGTGCTTCTTGCTCTAAAGCAGAGTGTGTTTCATGGATGAGAACTGTACTGTGTGTTTCCAATCAGAAACAGAGTTAAATGCCAGGCTCTGTGTCTTCCTACCAGCAAGACTTCGTTTCAGGTAAACGCAGTCACTTTTCAGCTCAAACGAAGCTACATTGTTCAAGAAGTTCACACGTTTTTCGCTCTTAACTGAAAAGCTTTGGATGTTAGAGGACCTGTGGTTTGTATCAGTTTCAGATGCAGAGTTGAACTAGATATGGTCCGTGTGTGTAGGAGACACAGTTCTTTGTTCTGAGCACACTCATGTTTCCCTCTGTATTAGAGACTCTAGACAACAAGACCGTGCTTCTTGCTCTATTGCAGATTGTGTTTCATGGATGAGAACTGTGCTTGTCTTTCTCTTCAGAAACGGAGTTAAATGCCAGGCTCAGTGTCTTCCTACAAGCAAGACTTTGTTTCAGGTAAACTCAGTCACTTTTCAGCTCAAACGAAGCTACATCGTTCACGACGCTCACAGGTTTCTCTCTCATAACTGAAAAGCATTGGATGTTGGAGGACGTGTGGTTTATATCAGTTTCAGATGCAGAGTAGAACTAGATATGCTCCGTGTGTGTAGGAAACACAGTTCTTTTGTTCAGAGCACACTCAGTTTTCTCTCTATATTAGAGACTCTAGAAAGCAAGAGCGTGCTTCTTGCTCTAAAGCAGAGTGTGATTCATGGATGAGAACTCTGCTGTGTGTTTCCAATCAGAAACGGAGTTAAATGCCAGGCTCTGTGTCTTTCTACCAGCAAGACTTCGTTTCAGGTAAACACAGTCACTTTTCAGCTCAAACGAAGCTACATTGTTCACGAAGCTCACACGTTTCTCGATCTTAACTGAAAAGCATTACATGGTAGAGGACCTATCGTTTGTATCATTTTCAAATGCAGAGTTGAACTAGATATGGTCCGTGTGTGTAGGAAACACAGTTCTTTTGTTCTGAGCACACTCACGTTTCCCTCTGTATTAGAGATTCTATTTAACAAGAGCGTGCTTCTTGCTCTAATGCAGAGTGTGTTTCATGGATGAGAACTGTGCTTGTCTTTCTCTTCAGAAACGGAGTTAAATGCCAGGCTCAGTGTCTTCCTACAAGCAAGACTTTGTTTCAGGTAAACTCAGTCACTTTTCAGCTCAAACGAAGCTACATTGTTCACGACGCTCACAGGTTTCTCTCTCTTAACTGTAAAGCATTGGATGTTGGAGGACCTGTGGTTTATATCAGTTTCAGATGCAGTGTAGAACTAGATATGCTACGAGTGTGTAGGAAACACAGTTCTTTTGTTCAGAGCACACTCAGGTTTCTCTATATATTAGAGACTCTAGAAAGCAAGAGCGTGCTTCTTGCTCTAAAGCAGAGTGTGATTCATGGATGAGAACTGTGCTGTGTGTTTCCAATCAGAAACGGAGTTAAATGCCCGGTTCTGTGTCTTTCTACAAGCAAGACTTCGTTTCAGGTAAACACAGTCATTTTTCAGCTCAAACGAAGCTACATTGTTCATGAAGCTCACACGTTTCTCGATCTTAACTGAAAAGCATTGCATGTTAGAGGACCTATGGTTTGTATCATTTTCAAATGTAGAGTTGAACTAGATATGGTCCGTGTGTAGGAAACACAGTTCTTTTGTTCTGAGCACACTCACGTTTCCCTCTGTATTAGAGACTCTAGAAAGCAACAGCGTGCTTCTTGCTCTAAAGCAGAGTGTGTTTCATGGATGAGAACGGTGCTGTGTGTTTCCAATCAGAAACGGAGTTAAATGCCAGGCTCTGTGTCTTCCTACCAGCAAGACTTCGTTTCAGGTAAACGCAGTCACTTTTCAGCTCAAACGAAGCTACATTGTTCACGAAGCTCACACGTTTTTCGCTCTTAACTGAAAAGCATTGCATGTTAGAGGACCTGTGGTTTGTATCAGTTTCAGATGCAGAGTTGAACTAGATATGGTCCGTGTGTGTAGGAAACACAGTTCTTTTGTTCTGAGCACACTCACGTTTCCCTCTGTATTAGAGATTCTAGAAAGCAAGAGCGTGCTTCTTGCTCTAAAGCAGAGTGTGTTTCATGGATGAGAACTGTACTGTGTGTTTCCAATCAGAAACAGAGTTAAATGCCAGGCTCTGTGTCTTCCTACCAGCAAGACTTCGTTTCAGGTAAACGCAGTCACTTTTCAGCTCAAACGAAGCTACATTGTTCAAGAAGTTCACACGTTTTTCGCTCTTAACTGAAAAGCTTTGGATGTTAGAGGACCTGTGGTTTGTATCAGTTTCAGATGCAGACTTGAACTAGATATGGTCCCTGTGTGTAGGAAACACATTTCTTTCGTTCTGAGTACACTCACGTTTCCCTCTGTATTAGAGACTCTAGAAAGCAAGAGCGTGCTTCTTGCTCTAAAGCAGAGTGTGTTTCATGGATGAGAACTGTACTGTGTGTTTCCAATCAGAAACAGAGTTAAATTCCAGGCTCTGTGTCTTCCTACCAGCAAGACTTCGTTTCAGGTAAACGCAGTCACTTTTCAGCTCAAACGAAGCTACATTGTTCAAGAAGTTCACACGTTTTTCGCTCTTAACTGAAAAGCTTTGGATGTTAGAGGACCTGTGGTTTGTATCAGTTTCAGATGCAGAGTAGAACTAGATATGCTCCGTGTCTGTAGGAAACACAGTTCTTTTGTTCTGAGCACACTCACGTTTCCCTCTGTATTAGAGACTCTAGAAAGCAAGAGCGTGCTTCTTGCTCTAAAGCAGAGTGTGATTCATGGATGAGAACTGTGCTGTGTGTTTCCAATCAGAAACGGAGTTAAATGCCAGGCTCTGTGTCTTCCTACAAGCAAGACTTCGTTTCAGGTAAACTCAGTCAATTTTCAGCTCAAAGGAAGCTACATTGTTCACGAAGCTCACACGATTTTCGCTCTTAACTGAAAAGCATTGCATGTTAGAGGACCTGTGGTTTGTATCAGTTTCAGATGCAGAGTTGAACTAGATATGGTCCGTGTGTGTAGGAGACACAGTTCTTTTGTTCTGAGCACACTCATGTTTCCCTCTGTATTAGAGACTCTAGACAACAAGAGCGTGCTTCTTGCTCTAATGCAGATTGTGTTTCATGGATGAGAACTTTGCTTGTCTTTCTCTTCAGAAACGGAGTTAAATGCCAGGCTCAGTGTCTTCCTACAAGCAAGACTTTGTTTCAGGTAAACTCAGTCACTTTTCAGCTCAAACGAAGCTACATTGTTCACGACGCTCACAGGTTTCTCTCTCTTAACTGAAAAGCATTCATGTTGGAGGACCTGTGGTTTATATCAGTTTCAGATGCAGAGTAGAACTAGATATGCTCCGTGTGTGTAGGAAACACAGTTCTTTTGTTCAGAGCACACTCAGGTTTCTCTCTATATTAGAGACTCTAGAAAGCAAGAGCGTGCTTCTTGCTCTAAAGCAGAGTGTGTTTCATGGATGAGAACTGTGCTGTATGTTTCCAATCAGAAACGGAGTTAAATGCCAGGCTCTGTGTCTTCCTACCAGCAAGACTTCGTTTCAGGTAAACACAGTCACTTTTCAGCTCAAACGAAGCTACATTGTTCAAGAAGTTCACACGTTTTTCGCTCTTAACTGAAAAGCTTTGGATGTTAGAGGACCTGTGGTTTGTATCAGTTTCAAATGAAGAGTTGAACTAGATATGGTCCCTGTGTGTAGGAAACACATTTCTTTCGTTCTGAGCACACTTACGTTTCCCTCTGTATTAGAGACTCTAGAAAGCAAGAGCGTGCTTCTTGCTCTAAAGCAGAGTGTGTTTCATGGATGAGAACTGTACTGTGTGTTTCCAATCAGAAACAGAGTTAAATTCCCGGCTCTGTGTCTCCCTACCAGCAAGACTTCGTTTCAGGTAAACGCAGTCACTTTTCAGCTCAAACGAAGCTACATTGTTCAAGAAGTTCACACGTTTTTCGCTCTTAACTGAAAAGCTTTGGATGTTAGAGGACCTGTGGTTTGTATCAGTTTCAGATGCAGAGTTGAACTAGATATGGTCCCTGTGTGTAGGAAACACATTTCTTTCGTTCTGAGCACACTCACGTTTCCCTCTGTATTAGAGACTCTGGAAAACAAGAGCGTGCTTCTTGCTCTAATGCAGAGTGTGTTTCATGGATGAGAACTGTGCTTGTCTTTCTCTTCAGAAACGGAGTTAAATGCCAGGCTCAGTGTCTTCCTACAAGCAAGACTTTGTTTCAGGTAAACTCAGTCACTTTTCAGCTCAAACGAAGCTACATTGTTCCTGACACTAACAGGTTTCTCTCTCTTAACTGAAAAGCATTGGATGTTGGAGGACGTGTGGTTTATATCAGTTTCAGATGCAGAGTAGAACTAGATATGCTCCGTGTGTGTAGGAAACACAGTTCTTTTGTTCAGAGCACACTCAGGTTTCTCTCTATATTAGAGACTCTAGAAAGCAAGAGCGTGCTTCTTGCTCTAAAGCAGAGTGTGTTTCATGGATGAGAACTGTACTGTGTGTTTCCAATCAGAAACAGAGTTAAATGCCAGGCTCTGTGTCTTCCTACCAGCAAGACTTCGTTTCAGGTAAACGCAGTCACTTTTCAGCTCAAACGAAGCTACATTGTTCAAGAAGTTCACACGTTTTTCGCTCTTAACTGAAAAGCTTTGGATGTTAGAGGACCTGTGGTTTGTATCAGTTTCAGATGCAGAGTTGAACTAGATATGGTCCGTGTGTGTAGGAGACACAGTTCTTTGTTCTGAGCACACTCATGTTTCCCTCTGTATTAGAGACTCTAGACAACAAGAGCGTGCTTCTTGCTCTATTGCAGAGTGTGTTTCATGGATGAGAACTGTGCTTGTCTTTCTCTTCAGAAACGGAGTTAAATGCCAGGCTCAGTGTCTTCCTACAAGCAAGACTTTGTTTCAGGTAAACTCAGTCACTTTTCAGCTCAAACGAAGCTACATCGTTCACGACGCTCACAGGTTTCTCTCTCATAACTGAAAAGCATTGGATGTTGGAGGACGTGTGGTTTATATCAGTTTCAGATGCAGAGTAGAACTAGATATGCTCCGTGTGTGTAGGAAACACAGTTCTTTTGTTCAGAGCACACTCAGGTTTCTCTCTATATTAGAGACTCTAGAAAGCAAGAGCGTGCTTCTTGCTCTAAAGCAGAGTGTGTTTCATGGATGAGAACTGTGCTGTATGTTTCCAATCAGAAACGGAGTTAAATGCCAGGCTCTGTGTCTTCCTACCAGCAAGACTTCGTTTCAGGTAAACACAGTCACTTTTCAGCACAAACGAAGCTACATTGTTCAAGAAGTTCACACGTTTTTCGCTCTTAACTGAAAAGCTTTGGATGTTAGAGGACCTGTGGTTTGTATCAGTTTCAGATACAGAGTTGAACTAGATATGGTCCCTGTGTGTAGGAAACACATTTCTTTCGTTCTGAGCACACTCACGTTTCCCTCTGTATTAGAGACTCTAGAAAGCAAGAGCGTGCTTCTTGCTCTAAAGCAGAGTGTGTTTCATGGATGAGAACTGTGCTGTATGTTTCCAATCAGAAACGGAGTTAAATGCCAGGCTCTGTGTCTTCCTACCAGCAAGACTTCGTTTCAGGTAAACACAGTCACTTTTCAGCTCAAACGAAGCTACATTGTTCAAGAAGTTCACACGTTTTTCGCTCTTACCTGAAAAGCTTTGGATGTTAGAGGACCTGTGGTTTGTATCAGTTTCAGATGCAGAGTTGAACTAGATATGGTCCCTGTGTGTAGGAAACACATTGTTTCGTTCTGAGCACACTCACGTTTCCCTCTGTATTAGAGACTCTAGAAAACAAGAGCGTGCTTCTTGCTCTAATGCAGAGTGTGTTTCATGGATGAGAACTGTGCCTGTCTTTCTCTTCTGAAACAGAGTTAAATGCCAGGCTCTGTGTCTTCCTACCAGCAAGACTTCGTTTCAGGTAAACGCAGTCACTTTTCAGCTCAAAGGAAGCTACATTGTTCAAGAAGTTCACACGTTTTTCGCTCTTAAATGAAAAGCTCTGGATGTTGGAGGACCTGTGGTTTATATCAGTTTCAGATGCAGAGTTGAACTAGATATGGTCCCTGTGTGTAGGAAACACATTTCTTTCGTTCTGAGCACACTCACGTTTCCCTCTGTATTAGAGACTCTGGAAAACAAGAGCGTGCTTCTTGCTCTAAAGCAGAGTGTGTTTCATGGATGAGAACTGTGCTGTGTGTTTCCAATCAGAAACGGAGTTAAATGCCAGGCTCTGTGTCTTCCTACCAGCAAGACTTTGTTTCAGGTAAACGCAGTCACTTTTCAGCTCAAACGAAACTACATTGTTCACGAAGCTCACACGTTTCTCGATCTTAACTGAAAAGCATTACATGGTAGAGGACCTATCGTTTGTATCATTTTCAAATGCAGAGTTGAACTAGATATGGTCCGTGTGTGTAGGAAACACAGTTCTTTTGTTCTGAGCACACTCACGTTTCCCTCTGTATTAGAGATTCTATTTAACAAGAGCGTGCTTCTTGCTCTAATGCAGAGTGTGTTTCATGGATGAGAACTGTGCTTGTCTTTCTCTTCAGAAACGGAGTTAAATGCCAGGCTCAGTGTCTTCCTACAAGCAAGACTTTGTTTCAGGTAAACTCAGTCACTTTTCAGCTCAAACGAAGCTACATTGTTCACGACGCTCACAGGTTTCTCTCTCTTAACTGTAAAGCATTGGATGTTGGAGGACCTGTGGTTTATATCAGTTTCAGATGCAGTGTAGAACTAGATATGCTACGAGTGTGTAGGAAACACAGTTCTTTTGTTCAGAGGACACTCAGGTTTCTCTATATATTAGAGACTCTAGAAAGCAAGAGCGTGCTTCTTGCTCTAAAGCAGAGTGTGATTCATGGATGAGAACTGTGCTGTGTGTTTCCAATCAGAAACGGAGTTAAATGCCCGGTTCTGTGTCTTTCTACAAGCAAGACTTCGTTTCAGGTAAACACAGTCATTTTTCAGCTCAAACGAAGCTACATTGTTCATGAAGCTCACACGTTTCTCGATCTTAACTGAAAAGCATTGCATGTTAGAGGACCTATGGTTTGTATCATTTTCAAATGCAGAGTTGAACTAGATATGGTCCGTGTGTAGGAAACACAGTTCTTTTGTTCTGAGCACACTCACGTTTCCCTCTGTATTAGAGACTCTAGAAAGCAACAGCGTGCTTCTTGCTCTAAAGCAGAGTGTGTTTCATGGATGAGAACGGTGCTGTGTGTTTCCAATCAGAAACGGAGTTAAATGCCAGGCTCTGTGTCTTCCTACCAGCAAGACTTCGTTTCAGGTAAACGCAGTCACTTTTCAGCTCAAACGAAGCTACATTGTTCACGAAGCTCACACGTTTTTCGCTCTTAACTGAAAAGCATTGCATGTTAGAGGACCTGTGGTTTGTATCAGTTTCAGATGCAGAGTTGAACTAGATATGGTCCGTGTGTGTAGGAAACACAGTTCTTTTGTTCTGAGCACACTCACGTTTCCCTCTGTATTAGAGATTCTAGAAAGCAAGAGCGTGCTTCTTGCTCTAAAGCAGAGTGTGTTTCATGGATGAGAACTGTACTGTGTGTTTCCAATCAGAAACAGAGTTAAATGCCAGGCTCTGTGTCTTCCTACCAGCAAGACTTCGTTTCAGGTAAACGCAGTCACTTTTCAGCTCAAACGAAGCTACATTGTTCAAGAAGTTCACACGTTTTTCGCTCTTAACTGAAAAGCTTTGGATGTTAGAGGACCTGTGGTTTGTATCAGTTTCAGATGCAGAGTTGAACTAGATATGGTCCCTGTGTGTAGGAAACACATTTCTTTCGTTCTGAGTACACTCACGTTTCCCTCTGTATTAGAGACTCTAGAAAGCAAGAGCGTGCTTCTTGCTCTAAAGCAGAGTGTGTTTCATGGATGAGAACTGTACTGTGTGTTTCCAATCAGAAACAGAGTTAAATTCCAGGCTCTGTGTCTTCCTACCAGCAAGACTTCGTTTCAGGTAAACGCAGTCACTTTTCAGCTCAAACGAAGCTACATTGTTCAAGAAGTTCACACGTTTTTCGCTCTTAACTGAAAAGCTTTGGATGTTAGAGGACCTGTGGTTTGTATCAGTTTCAGATGCAGAGTAGAACTAGATATGCTCCGTGTCTGTAGGAAACACAGTTCTTTTGTTCTGAGCAAACTCACGTTTCCCTCTGTATTAGAGACTCTAGAAAGCAAGAGCGTGCTTCTTGCTCTAAAGCAGAGTGTGATTCATGGATGAGAACTGTGCTGTGTGTTTCCAATCAGAAACGGAGTTAAATGCCAGGCTCTGTGTCTTCCTACAAGCAAGACTTCGTTTCAGGTAAACTCAGTCAATTTTCAGCTCAAAGGAAGCTACATTGTTCACGAAGCTCACACGATTTTCGCTCTTAACTGAAAAGCATTGCATGTTAGAGGACCTGTGGTTTGTATCAGTTTCAGATGCAGAGTTGAACTAGATATGGTCCGTGTGTGTAGGAGACACAGTTCTTTTGTTCTGAGCACACTCATGTTTCCCTCTGTATTAGAGACTCTAGACAACAAGAGCGTGCTTCTTGCTCTAATGCAGATTGTGTTTCATGGATGAGAACTGTGCTTGTCTTTCTCTTCAGAAACGGAGTTAAATGCCAGGCTCAGTGTCTTCCTACAAGCAAGACTTTGTTTCAGGTAAACTCAGTCACTTTTCAGCTCAAACGAAGCTACATTGTTCACGACGCTCACAGGTTTCTCTCTCTTAACTGAAAAGCATTCATGTTGGAGGACCTGTGGTTTATATCAGTTTCAGATGCAGAGTAGAACTAGATATGCTCCGTGTGTGTAGGAAACACAGTTCTTTTGTTCAGAGCACACTCAGGTTTCTCTCTATATTAGAGACTCTAGAAAGCAAGAGCGTGCTTCTTGCTCTAAAGCAGAGTGTGTTTCATGGATGACAACTGTGCTGTATGTTTCCAATCAGAAACGGAGTTAAATGCCAGGCTCTGTGTCTTCCTACCAGCAAGACTTCGTTTCAGGTAAACACAGTCACTTTTCAGCTCAAACGAAGCTACATTGTTCAAGAAGTTCACACGTTTTTCGCTCTTAACTGAAAAGCTTTGGATGTTAGAGGACCTGTGGTTTGTATCAGTTTCAAATGAAGAGTTGAACTAGATATGGTCCCTGTGTGTAGGAAACACATTTCTTTCGTTCTGAGCACACTCACGTTTCCCTCTGTATTAGAGACTCTAGAAAGCAAGAGCGTGCTTCTTGCTCTAAAGCAGAGTGTGTTTCATGGATGAGAACTGTACTGTGTGTTTCCAATCAGAAACAGAGTTAAATTCCCGGCTCTGTGTCTCCCTACCAGCAAGACTTCGTTTCAGGTAAACGCAGTCACTTTTCAGCTCAAACGAAGCTACATTGTTCAAGAAGTTCACACGTTTTTCGCTCTTAACTGAAAAGCTTTGGATGTTAGAGGACCTGTGGTTTGTATCAGTTTCAGATGCAGAGTTGAACTAGATATGGTCCCTGTGTGTAGGAAACACATTTCTTTCGTTCTGAGCACACTCACGTTTCCCTCTGTATTAGAGACTCTGGAAAACAAGAGCGTGCTTCTTGCTCTAATGCAGAGTGTGTTTCATGGATGAGAACTGTGCTTGTCTTTCTCTTCAGAAACGGAGTTAAATGCCAGGCTCAGTGTCTTCCTACAAGCAAGACTTTGTTTCAGGTAAACTCAGTCACTTTTCAGCTCAAACGAAGCTACATTGTTCCTGACACTAACAGGTTTCTCTCTCTTAACTGAAAAGCATTGGATGTTGGAGGACCTGTGGTTTATATCAGTTTCAGATGCAGAGTAGAACTAGATATGCTCCGTGTCTGTAGGAAACACAGTTCTTTTGTTCAGAGCACACTCAGGTTTCTCTCTATATTAGAGACTCTAGAAAGAAAGAGCGTGCTTCTTGCTCTAAAGCAGAGTGTGTTTCATGGATGAGAACTGTGCTGTATGTTTCCAATCAGAAACGGAGTTAAATGCCAGGCTCTGTGTCTTCCTACCAGCAAGACTTCGTTTCAGGTAAACACAGTCACTTTTCAGCACAAACGAAGCTACATTGTTCAAGAAGTTCACACGTTTTTCGCTCTTAACTGAAAAGCTTTGGATGTTAGAGGACCTGTGGTTTGTATCAGTTTCAGATGCAGAGTTGAACTAGATATGGTCCCTGTGTGTAGGAAACACATTTCTTTCGTTCTGAGCACACTCACGTTTCCCTCTGTATTAGAGACTCTAGAAAGCAAGAGCGTGCTTCTTGCTCTAAAGCAGAGTGTGTTTCATGGATGAGAACTGTGCTGTATGTTTCCAATCAGAAACGGAGTTAAATGCCAGGCTCTGTGTCTTCCTACCAGCAAGACTTCGTTTCAGGTAAACACAGTCACTTTTCAGCTCAAACGAAGCTACATTGTTCAAGAAGTTCACACGTTTTTCGCTCTTACCTGAAAAGCTTTGGATGTTAGAGGACCTGTGGTTTGTATCAGTTTCAGATGCAGAGTTGAACTAGATATGGTCCCTGTGTGTAGGAAACACATTGTTTCGTTCTGAGCACACTCACGTTTCCCTCTGTATTAGAGACTCTAGAAAACAAGAGCGTGCTTCTTGCTCTAATGCAGAGTGTGTTTCATGGATGAGAACTGTGCCTGTCTTTCTCTTCAGAAACAGAGTTAAATGCCAGGCTCTGTGTCTTCCTACCAGCAAGACTTCGTTTCAGGTAAACGCAGTCACTTTTCAGCTCAAAGGAAGCTACATTGTTCAAGAAGTTCACACGTTTTTCGCTCTTAAATGAAAAGCTCTGGATGTTGGAGGACCTGTGGTTTATATCAGTTTCAGATGCAGAGTTGAACTAGATATGGTCCCTGTGTGTAGGAAACACAGTACTTTTGTTCTGAGCACACTCACGTTTCCCTCTGTATTTGAGACTCTAGAAAGCAAGAGCGTGCTTCTTGCTCTAAACCAGAGTGTGTTTCATGGATGACAACTGTGCTGTGTGTTTCCAAGCAGAAACGGAGTTAAATGCCAGGCTCTGTGTCTTCCTACAAGCAAGACTTCGTTTCAGGTAAACTCAGTCACTTTTCAGCTCAAAGGGAGCTACATTGTTCACGAAGCTCACACGTATCTCGATCTTAACTGAAAAGCATTGCATGTTAGAGGACCTATGGTTTGTATCAGGTTCAGATGCAGAGTTGAACTAGATATGGTCCGTGTGTGTAGGAGACACAGTTCTTTTGTTCTGAGCACACTCATGTTTCCCTCTGTATTAGAGACTCTAGACAACAAGAGCATGCTTCTTACTCTAATGCAGAGTGTGTTTCATGGATGAGAACTGTGCTTGTCTTTCTCTTCAGAAACGGAGTTAAATGCCAGGCTCAGTGTCTTCCTACAAGCAAGACTTC
This sequence comes from Onychomys leucogaster, assembly GCA_949786385.1. Lineage (NCBI taxonomy): Eukaryota > Metazoa > Chordata > Mammalia > Rodentia > Cricetidae > Onychomys > Onychomys leucogaster. Next base: position 264,232 of record CATKUP010000004.1, read on the forward strand.
GTTTCAGGTAAACTCAGTCACTTTTCAGCTCAAACGAAGCTACATTGTTCAAGAAGTTCACACGTTTTTCGCTCTTAACTGGAAAGCTTTGGATGTTAGAGGACCTGTGGTTTGTATCAGTTTCAGATGCAGAGTAGAACTAGATATGCTCCGTGTCTGTAGGAAACACAGTTCTTTTGTTCTGAGCACACTCACGTTTCCCTCTGTATTAGAGACTCTAGAAAGCAAGAGCGTGCTTCTTGCTCTAAAGCAGAGTGTGATTCATGGATGAGAACTGTGCTGTGTGTTTCCAATCAGAAACAGAGTTAAATTCCCGGCTCTGTGTCTCCCTACCAGCAAGACTTCGTTTCAGGTAAACGCAGTCACTTTTCAGCTCAAACGAAGCTACATTGTTCAAGAAGTTCACACGTTTTTCGCTCTTAACTGAAAAGCTTTGGATGTTAGAGGACCTCTGGTTTGTATCAGTTTCAGATGCAGAGTTGAACTAGATATGGTCCCTGTGTGTAGGAAACACATTTCTTTCGTTCTGAGCACACTCACGTTTCCCTCTGTATTAGAGACTCTGGAAAACAAGAGCGTGCTTCTTGCTCTAATGCAGAGTGTGTTTCATGGATGAGAACTGTGCTTGTCTTTCTCTTCAGAAACAGAGTTAAATGCCAGGCTCAGTGTCTTCCTACAAGCAAGACTTTGTTTCAGGTAAACTCAGTCACTTTTCAGCTCAAACGAAGCTACATTGTTCACGACACTAACAGGTTTCTCTCTCTTAACTGAAAAGCATTGGATGTTGGAGGACCTGTGGTTTATATCAGTTTCAGATGCAGAGTAGAACTAGATATGCTCCGTGTCTGTAGGAAACACAGTTCTTTTGTTCAGAGCACACTCAGGTTTCTCTCTATATTAGAGACTCTAGAAAGCAAGAGCGTGCTTCTTGCTCTAAAGCAGAGTGTGATTCATGGATGAGAACTGTGCTGTGTGTTTCCAATCAGAAACGGAGTTAAATGCCAGGCTCTGTGTCTTCCTACAAGCAAGACTTCGTTTCAGGTAAACTCAGTCAATTTTCAGCTCAAACGAAGCTACATCGTTCACGACGCTCACAGGTTTCTCTCTCTTAACTGAAAAGCATTGGATGTTGGAGGACCTGTGGTTTATATCAGTTTCAGATGCAGAGTAGAACTAGATATGCTCCGTGTGTGTAGGAAACACAGTTCTTTTGTTCAGAGCACACTCAGGTTTCTCTCTATATTAGAGACTCTAGAAAGCAAGAGCGTGCTTCTTGCTCTAAAGCAGAGTGTGTTTCATGGATGAGAACTGTGCTGTATGTTTCCAATCAGAAACGGAGTTAAATGCCAGGCTCTGTGTCTTCCTACCAGCAAGACTTCGTTTCAGGTAAACACAGTCACTTTTCAGCTCAAACGAAGCTACATTGTTCAAGAAGTTCACACGTTTTTCGCTCTTAACTGAAAAGCTTTGGATGTTAGAGGACCTGTGGTTTGTATCAGTTTCAAATGAAGAGTTGAACTAGATATGGTCCCTGTGTGTAGGAAACACATTTCTTTCGTTCTGAGCACACTCACTTTTCCCTCTGTATTAGAGACTCTAGAAAGCAAGAGCGTGCTTCTTGCTCTAAAGCAGAGTGTGTTTCATGGATGAGAACTGTACTGTGTGTTTCCAATCAGAAACAGAGTTAAATTCCCGGCTCTGTGTCTCCCTACCAGCAAGACTTCGTTTCAGGTAAACGCAGTCACTTTTCAGCTCAAACGAAGCTACATTGTTCAAGAAGTTCACACGTTTTTCGCTCTTAACTGAAAAGCTTTGGATGTTAGAGGACCTGTGGTTTGTATCAGTTTCAGATGCAGAGTTGAACTAGATATGGTCCCTGTGTGTAGGAAACACATTTCTTTCGTTCTGAGCACACTCACGTTTCCCTCTGTATTAGAGACTCTGGAAAACAAGAGCGTGCTTCTTGCTCTAATGCAGAGTGTGTTTCATGGATGAGAACTGTGCTTGTCTTTCTCTTCAGAAACGGAGTTAAATGCCAGGCTCAGTGTCTTCCTACAAGCAAGACTTTGTTTCAGGTAAACTCAGTCACTTTTCAGCTCAAACAAAGCTACATTGTTCACGACACTAACAGGTTTCTCTCTCTTAACTGAAAAGCATTGGATGTTGGAGGACCTGTGGTTTATATCAGTTTCAGATGCAGAGTAGAACTAGATATGCTCCGTGTCTGTAGGAAACACAGTTCTTTTGTTCAGAGCACACTCAGGTTTCTCTCTATATTAGAGACTCTAGAAAGCAAGAGCGTGCTTCTTGCTCTAAAGCAGAGTGTGATTCATGGATGAGAACTGTGCTGTGTGTTTCCAATCAGAAACGGAGTTAAATGCCAGGCTCTGTGTCTTCCTACAAGCAAGACTTCGTTTCAGGTAAACTCAGTCAATTTTCAGCTCAAACGAAGCTACATCGTTCACGACGCTCACAGGTTTCTCTCTCTTAACTGAAAAGCATTGGATGTTGGAGGACCTGTGGTTTATATCAGTTTCAGATGCAGAGTAGAACTAGATATGCTCCGTGTGTGTAGGAAACACAGTTCTTTTGTTCAGAGCACACTCAGGTTTCTCTCTATATTAGAGACTCTAGAAAGCAAGAGCGTGCTTCTTGCTCTAAAGCAGAGTGTGTTTCATGGATGAGAACTGTGCTGTATGTTTCCAATCAGAAACGGAGTTAAATGCCAGGCTCTGTGTCTTCCTACAAGCAAGACTTCGTTTCAGGTAAACTCAGTCAATTTTCAGCTCAAACGAAGCTACATCGGTCACGACGCTCACAGGTTTCTCTCTCTTAACTGAAAAGCATTGGATGTTGGAGGACCTGTGGTTTATATCAGTTTCAGATGCAGAGTAGAACTAGATATGCTCCGTGTGTGTAGGAAACACAGTTCTTTTGTTCAGAGCACACTCAGGTTTCTCTCTATATTAGAGACTCTAGAAAGCAAGAGCGTGCTTCTTGCTCTAAAGCAGAGTGTGTTTCATGGATGAGAACTGTGCTGTATGTTTCCAATCAGAAACGGAGTTAAATGCCAGGCTCTGTGTCTTCCTACAAGCAAGACTTCGTTTCAGGTAAACTCAGTCAATTTTCAGCTCAAACGAAGCTACATCGTTCACGACGCTCACAGGTTTCTCTCTCTTAACTGAAAAGCATTGGATGTTGGAGGACCTGTGGTTTATATCAGTTTCAGATGCAGAGTAGAACTAGATATGCTCCGTGTGTGTAGGAAACACAGTTCTTTTGTTCAGAGCACACTCAGGTTTCTCTCTATATTAGAGACTCTAGAAAGCAAGAGCGTGCTTCTTGCTCTAAAGCAGAGTGTGTTTCATGGATGAGAAATGTGCTGTATGTTTCCAATCAGAAACGGAGTTAAATGCCAGGCTCTGTGTCTTCCTACCAGCAAGACTTCGTTTCAGGTAAACACAGTCACTTTTCAGCTCAAACGAAGCTACATTGTTCAAGAAGTTCACACGTTTTTCGCTCTTAACTGAAAAGCTTTGGATGTTAGAGGACCTGTGGTTTGTATCAGTTTCAAATGAAGAGTTGAACTAGATATGGTCCCTGTGTGTAGGAAACACATTTCTTTCGTTCTGAGCACACTCACTTTTCCCTCTGTATTAGAGACTCTAGAAAGCAAGAGCGTGCTTCTTGCTCTAAAGCAGAGTGTGTTTCATGGATGAGAACTGTACTGTGTGTTTCCAATCAGAAACAGAGTTAAATTCCCGGCTCTGTGTCTCCCTACCAGCAAGACTTCGTTTCAGGTAAACGCAGTCACTTTTCAGCTCAAACGAAGCTACATTGTTCAAGAAGTTCACACGTTTTTCGCTCTTAACTGAAAAGCTTTGGATTTTAGAGGACCTGTGGTTTGTATCAGTTTCAGATGCAGAGTTGAACTAGATATGGTCCCTGTGTGTAGGAAACACATTTCTTTCGTTCTGAGCACACTCACGTTTCCCTCTGTATTAGAGACTCTGGAAAACAAGAGCGTGCTTCTTGCTCTAATGCAGAGTGTGTTTCATGGATGAGAACTGTGCTTGTCTTTCTCTTCAGAAACGGAGTTAAATGCCAGGCTCAGTGTCTTCCTACAAGCAAGACTTTGTTTCAGGTAAACTCAGTCACTTTTCAGCTCAAACGAAGCTACATTGTTCACGACACTAACAGATTTCTCTCTCTTAACTGAAAAGCATTGGATGTTGGAGGACCTGTGGTTTATATCAGTTTCAGATGCAGAGTAGAACTAGATATGCTCCGTGTCTGTAGGAAACACAGTTCTTTTGTTCAGAGCACACTCAGGTTTCTCTCTATATTAGAGACTCTAGAAAGCAAGAGCGTGCTTCTTGCTCTAAAGCAGAGTGTGATTCATGGATGAGAACTGTGCTGTGTGTTTCCAATCAGAAACGGAGTTAAATGCCAGGCTCTGTGTCTTCCTACAAGCAAGACTTCGTTTCAGGTAAACTCAGTCAATTTTCAGCTCAAACGAAGCTACATCGTTCACGACGCTCACAGGTTTCTCTCTCTTAACTGAAAAGCATTGGATGTTGGAGGACCTGTGGTTTATATCAGTTTCAGATGCAGAGTAGAACTAGATATGCTCCGTGTGTGTAGGAAACACAGTTCTTTTGTTCAGAGCACACTCAGGTTTCTCTCTATATTAGAGAATCTAGAAAGCAAGAGCGTGCTTCTTGCTCTAAAGCAGAGTGTGTTTCATGGATGAGAACTGTGCTGTATGTTTCCAATCAGAAACGGAGTTAAATGCCAGGCTCTGTGTCTTCCTACCAGCAAGACTTCGTTTCAGGTAAACACAGTCACTTTTCAGCTCAAACGAAGCTACATTGTTCAAGAAGTTCACACGTTTTTCGCTCTTAACTGAAAAGCTTTGGATGTTAGAGGACCTGTGGTTTGTATCAGTTTCAAATGAAGAGTTGAACTAGATATGGTCCCTGTGTATAGGAAACACATTTCTTTCGTTCTGAGCACACTCACTTTTCCCTCTGTATTAGAGACTCTAGAAAGCAAGAGCGTGCTTCTTGCTCTAAAGCAGAGTGTGTTTCATGGATGAGAACTGTACTGTGTGTTTCCAATCAGAAACAGAGTTAAATTCCCGGCTCTGTGTCTCCCTACCAGCAAGACTTCGTTTCAGGTAAACGCAGTCACTTTTCAGCTCAAACGAAGCTACATTGTTCAAGAAGTTCACACGTTTTTCGCTCTTAACTGAAAAGCTTTGGATGTTAGAGGACCTGTGGTTTGTATCAGTTTCAGATGCAGAGTTGAACTAGATATGGTCCCTGTGTGTAGGAAACACATTTCTTTCGTTCTGAGCACACTCACGTTTCCCTCTGTATTAGAGACTCTGGAAAACAAGAGCGTGCTTCTTGCTCTAATGCAGAGTGTGTTTCATGGATGAGAACTGTGCTTGTCTTTCTCTTCAGAAACGGAGTTAAATGCCAGGCTCAGTGTCTTCCTACAAGCAAGACTTTGTTTCAGGTAAACTCAGTCACTTTTCAGCTCAAACGAAGCTACATTGTTCACGACACTAACAGGTTTCTCTCTCTTAACTGAAAAGCATTGGATGTTGGAGGACCTGTGGTTTATATCAGTTTCAGATGCAGAGTAGAACTAGATATGCTCCGTGTCTGTAGGAAACACAGTTCTTTTGTTCAGAGCACACTCAGGTTTCTCTCTATATTAGAGACTCTAGAAAGCAAGAGCGTGCTTCTTGCTCTAAAGCAGAGTGTGATTCATGGATGAGAACTGTGCTGTGTGTTTCCAATCAGAAACGGAGTTAAATGCCAGGCTCTGTGTCTTCCTACAAGCAAGACTTCGTTTCAGGTAAACTCAGTCAATTTTCAGCTCAAACGAAGCTACATCGTTCACGACGCTCACAGGTTTCTCTCTCTTAACTGAAAAGCATTGGATGTTGGAGGACCTGTGGTTTATATCAGTTTCAGATGCAGAGTAGAACTAGATATGCTCCGTGTGTGTAGGAAACACAGTTCTTTTGTTCAGAGCACACTCAGGTTTCTCTCTATATTAGAGATTCTAGAAAGCAGAGCGTGCTTCTTGCTCTAAAGCAGAGTGTGTTTCATGGATGAGAACTGTGCTGTATGTTTCCAATCAGAAACGGAGTTAAATGCCAGGCTCTGTGTCTTCCTACCAGCAAGACTTCGTTTCAGGTAAACACAGTCACTTTTCAGCTCAAACGAAGCTACATTGTTCAAGAAGTTCACACGTTTTTCGCTCTTAACTGAAAAGCTTTGGATGTTAGAGGACCTGTGGTTTGTATCAGTTTCAAATGAAGAGTTGAACTAGATATGGTCCCTGTGTGTAGGAAACACATTTCTTTCGTTCTGAGCACACTCACTTTTCCCTCTGTATTAGAGACTCTAGAAAGCAAGAGCGTGCTTCTTGCTCTAAAGCAGAGTGTGTATCATGGATGAGAACTGTACTGTGTGTTTCCAATCACAAACAGAGTTAAATTCCCGGCTCTGTGTCTCCCTACCAGCAAGACTTCGTTTCAGGTAAACGCAGTCACTTTTCAGCTCAAACGAAGCTACATTGTTCAAGAAGTTCACACGTTTTTCGCTCTTAACTGAAAAGCTTTGGATGTTAGAGGACCTGTGGTTTGTATCAGTTTCAGATGCAGAGTTGAACTAGATATGGTCCCTGTGTGTAGGAAACACATTTCTTTCGTTCTGAGCACACTCACGTTTCCCTCTGTATTAGAGACTCTGGAAAACAAGAGCGTGCTTCTTGCTCTAATGCAGAGTGTGTTTCATGGATGAGAACTGTGCTTGTCTTTCTCTTCAGAAACGGAGTTAAATGCCAGGCTCAGTGTCTTCCTACAAGCAAGACTTTGTTTCAGGTAAACTCAGTCACTTTTCAGCTCAAACGAAGCTACATTGTTCACGACACTAACAGATTTCTCTCTCTTAACTGAAAAGCATTGGATGTTGGAGGACCTGTGGTTTATATCAGTTTCAGATGCAGAGTAGAACTAGATATGCTCCGTGTGTGTAGGAAACACAGTTCTTTTGTTCAGAGCACACTCAGGTTTCTCTCTATATTAGAGACTCTAGAAAGCAAGAGCGTGCTTCTTGCTCTAAAGCAGAGTGTGTTTCATGGATGAGAACTGTGCTGTATGTTTCCAATCAGAAACGGAGTTAAATGCCAGGCTCTGTGTCTTCCTACCAGCAAGACTTCGTTTCAGGTAAACACAGTCACTTTTCAGCTCAAACGAAGCTACATTGTTCAAGAAGTTCACACGTTTTTCGCTCTTAACTGAAAAGCTTTGGATGTTAGAGGACCTGTGGTTTGTATCAGTTTCAAATGAAGAGTTGAACTAGATATGGTCCCTGTGTGTAGGAAACACATTTCTTTCGTTCTGAGCACACTCACTTTTCCCTCTGTATTAGAGACTCTAGAAAGCAAGAGCGTGCTTCTTGCTCTAAAGCAGAGTGTGTTTCATGGATGAGAACTGTACTGTGTGTTTCCAATCAGAAACAGAGTTAAATTCCCGGCTCTGTGTCTCCCTACCAGCAAGACTTCGTTTCAGGTAAACGCAGTCACTTTTCAGCTCAAACGAAGCTACATTGTTCAAGAAGTTCACACGTTTTTTGCTCTTAACTGAAAAGCTTTGGATGTTAGAGGACCTGTGGTTTGTATCAGTTTCAGATGCAGAGTTGAACTAGATATGGTCCCTGTGTGTAGGAAACACATTTCTTTCGTTCTGAGCACACTCACGTTTCCCTCTGTATTAGAGACTCTGGAAAACAAGAGCGTGCTTCTTGCTCTAATGCAGAGTGTGTTTCATGGATGAGAACTGTGCTTGTCTTTCTCTTCAGAAACGGAGTTAAATGCCAGGCTCAGTGTCTTCCTACAAGCAAGACTTTGTTTCAGGTAAACTCAGTCACTTTTCAGCTCAAACGAAGCTACATTGTTCACGACACTAACAGGTTTCTCTCTCTTAACTGAAAAGCATTGGATGTTGGAGGACCTGTGGTTTATATCAGTTTCAGATGCAGAGTAGAACTAGATATGCTCCGTGTCTGTAGGAAACACAGTTCTTTTGTTCAGAGCACACTCAGGTTTCTCTCTATATTAGAGACTCTAGAAAGCAAGAGCGTGCTTCTTGCTCTAAAGCAGAGTGTGATTCATGGATGAGAACTGTGCTGTGTGTTTCCAATCAGAAACGGAGTTAAATGCCAGGCTCTGTGTCTTCCTACAAGCAAGACTTCGTTTCAGGTAAACTCAGTCAATTTTCAGCTCAAACGAAGCTACATCGTTCACGACGCTCACAGGTTTCTCTCTCATAACTGAAAAGCATTGGATGTTGGAGGACGTGTGGTTTATATCAGTTTCAGATGCAGAGTAGAACTAGATATGCTCCGTGTGTGTAGGAAACACAGTTCTTTTGTTCAGAGCACACTCAGGTTTCTCTCTATATTAGAGACTCTAGAAAGCAAGAGCGTGCTTCTTGCTCTAAAGCAGAGTGTGTTTCATGGAAGAGAACTGTACTGTGTGTTTCCAATCAGAAACAGAGTTAAATGCCAGGCTCTGTGTCTTCCTACCAGCAAGACTTCGTTTCAGGTAAACGCAGTCACTTTTCAGCTCAAACGAAGCTACATTGTTCAAGAAGTTCACACGTTTTTCGCTCTTAACTGAAAAGCTTTGGATGTTAGAGGACCTGTGGTTTGTATCAGTTTCAGATGCAGAGTTGAACTAGATATGGTCCCTGTGTGTAGGAAACACATTTCTTTCGTTCTGAGCACACTCACGTTTCCCTCTGTATTAGAGACTCTGGAAAACAAGAGCGTGCTTCTTGCTCTAAAGCAGAGTTTGTTTCATGGATGAGAACTGTGCTGTGTGTTTCCAATCAGAAACGGAGTTAAATGCCAGGCTCTGTGTCTTCCTACCAGCAAGACTTTGTTTCAGGTAAACGCAGTCACTTTTCAGCTCAAACGAAGCTACATTGTTCACGAAGCTCACACGTTTTTCGCTCTTAACTGAAAAGCATTGCATGTTAGAGGACCTGTGGTTTGTATCAGTTTCAGATGCAGAGTTGAACTAGATATGGTCCGTGTGTGTAGGAGACACAGTTCTTTTGTTCTGAGCACACTCACGTTTCCCTCTGTATTAGAGACTCTAGAAAGCAAGAGCGTGCTTTTTGCTCTAAATCAGAGTGTGTTTCATGGATGAGAACTGTACTGTGTGTTTCCAATCAGAAACAGAGTTAAGTGCCAGGCTCTGTGTCTTCCTACCAGCAAGACTTCGTTTCAGGTAAACGCAGTCACTTTTCAGCTCAAACGAAGCTACATTGTTCAAGAAGTTCACACGTTTTTCGCTCTTAACTGAAAAGCTTTGGATGTTAGAGGACCTGTGGTTTGTATCAGTTTCAGATGCAGAGTTGAACTAGATATGGTCCCTGTGTGTAGGAAACACATTTCTTTCGTTCTGAGCACACTCACGTTTCCCTCTGTATTAGAGACTCTGGAAAACAAGAGCGTGCTTCTTGCTCTAATGCAGAGTGTGTTTCATGGATGAGAACTGTGCTTGTCTTTCTCTTCAGAAACGGAGTTAAATGCCAGGCTCAGTGTCTTCCTACAAGCAAGACTTTGTTTCAGGTAAACTCAGTCACTTTTCAGCTCAAACGAAGCTACATTGTTCACGACGCTAACAGGTTTCTCTCTCTTAACTGAAAAGCATTGGATGTTGGAGGACCTGTGGTTTATATCAGTTTCAGATGCAGAGTAGACCTAGATATGCTCCATGTGTGTAGGAAACACAGTTCTTTTGTTCAGAGCACACTCAGGTTTCTCTCTATATTAGAGACTCTAGAAAGCAAGAGCATGCTTCTTGCTCTAAAGCAGAGTGTGATTCATGGATGAGAACTGTGCTGTGTGTTTCCAATCAGAAACGGAGTTAAACGCCAGGCTCTGTGTCTTTCTACAAGCAAGACTTCGTTTCAGGTAAACACAGTCACTTTTCAGCTCAAACGAAGCTACATTGTTCACGAAGCTCACACGTTTCTCGATCTTAACTGAAAAGCATTACATGTTAGAGGACCTATGGCTTGTATCATTTTCAAATGCAGAGTTGAACTAGATATGGTCCGTGTGTGTAGGAAACACAGTTCTTTTGTTCTGAGCACACTCACGTTTCCCTCTGTATTAGAGACTCTAGAAAGCAAGAGCGTGCTTCTTGCTCTAAAGCAGAGTGTGTTTCATGGATGAGAACTGTGCTGTATGTTTCCAATCAGAAACGGAGTTAAATGCCAGGCTCTGTGTCTTCCTACCAGCAAGACTTCGTTTCAGGTAAACACAGTCACTTTTCAGCTCAAACGAAGCTACATTGTTCAAGAAGTTCACACGTTTTTCGCTCTTAAATGAAAAGCTTTGGATGTTAGAGGACCTGTGGTTTGTATCAGTTTCAGATGCAGAGTTGAACTAGATATGGTCCCTGTGTGTAGGAAACACATTTCTTTCGTTCTGAGCACACTCACGTTTCCCTCTGTATTAGAGACTCTAGAAAACAGGAGCGTGCTTCTTGCTCTCATGCAGAGTGTGTTTCATGGATGAGAACTGTGCCTGTCTTTCTCTTCCGAAACGGAGTTAAATGCCAGGCTCAGTGTCTTCCTACAAGCAAGACTTTGTTTCAGGTAAACACAGTCACTTTTCAGCTCAAACGAAACTACATTTTTCTCGAAGCTCACACGTTTGTCGCTCTTAAATGAAAAGCACTGGATGTTGGAGGACCTGTGGTTTATATCAATTTCAGATGCAGAGTAGAATTAGATATGCTCCGTGTGTGTAGGAAACACAGTTCTTTTGTTCAGAGCACACTCTGGTTTCCCTCTGTATTAGAGAATCTAGAAAGCAACAGCGTGCTTCTTGCTCTAAAGCAGAGTGTGTTTCATGGATGAGAACTGTGCTGTGTGTTTCCAATCAGAAACGGAGTTAAATGCCAGGCTCTGTGTCTTCCTACCAGCAAGACTTCGTTTCAGGTAAACGCAGTCACTTTTCAGCTCAAACGAAGCTACATTGTTCACGACGCTAACAGGTTTCTCTCTCTTAACTGAAAAGCATTGGATGTTGGAGGACCTGTGGTTTATATCAGTTTCAGATGCAGAGTAGAACTAGATATGCTCCGTGTCTGTAGGAAACACAGTTCTTTTGTTCAGAGCACACTCAGGTTTCTCTCTATATTAGAGACTCTAGAAAGCAAGAGCGTGCTTCTTGCTCTAAAGCAGAGTGTGATTCATGGATGAGAACTGTGCTGTGTGTTTCCAATCAGAAACGGAGTTAAATGCCAGGCTCTGTGTCTTCCTACAAGCAAGACTTCGTTTCAGGTAAACCCAGTCAATTTTCAGCTCAAAGGAAGCTACATTGTTCACGAAGCTCACACGATTTTCGCTCTTAACTGAAAAGCATTGCATGTTAGAGGACCTGTGGTTTGTATCAGTTTCAGATGCAGAGTTGAACTAGATATGGTCCGTGTGTGTAGGAGACACAGTTCTTTTGTTCTGAGCACACTCATGTTTCCCTCTGTATTAGAGACTCTAGACAACAAGAGCGTGCTTCTTGCTCTATTGCCAAGTGTGTTTCATGGATGAGAACTGTGCTTGTCTTTCTCTTCAGAAATGGAGTTAAATGCCAGGCTCAGTGTCTTCCTACAAGCAAGACTTTGTTTCAGGTAAACTCAGTCACTTTTCAGCTCAAACGAAGCTACATTGTTCACGACGCTCACAGGTTTCTCTCTCTTAACTGAAAAGCATTGGATGTTGGAGGACCTGTGGTTTATATCAGTTTGAGATGCAGAGTAGAACTAGATATGCTCCGTGTGTGTAGGAAACACAGTTCTTTTGTTCAGAGCACACTCAGGTTTCTCTCTATATTAGAGACTCTAGAAAGCAAGAGCATGCTTCTTGCTCTAAAGCAGAGTGTGTTTCATGGATGAGAACTGTGCTGTATGTTTCCAATCAGAAACGGAGTTAAATGCCAGGCTCTGCGTCTTCCTACCAGCAAGACTGCGTTTCAGGTAAACACAGTCACTTTTCAGCTCAAACGAAGCTACATTGTTCAAGAAGTTCACACGTTTTTCGCTCTTAACTGAAAAGCTTTGGATGTTAGAGGACCTGTGGTTTGTATCAGTTTCAGATGCAGAGTTGAACTAGATATGGTCACTGTGTGTAGGAAACACATTTCTTTCGTTCTGAGCACACTCACGTTTCCCTCTGTATTAGAGACTCTAGAAAACAAGAGCGTGCTTCTTGCTCTAATGCAGAGTGTGTTTCATGGATGAGAACTGTGCCTGTCTTTCTCTTCCGAAACGGAGTTAAATGCCAGGCTCAGTGTCTTCCTATAAGCAAGACTTTGTTTCAGGTAAACACAGTCACTTTTCAGCTCAAACGAAACTACATTGTTCTCGAAGCTCACACGTTTCTCGCTCTTAAATGAAAAGCACTGGATATTGGAGGACCTGTGGTTTATATCAATTTCAGATGCAGAGTAGAATTAGATATGCTCCGTGTGTGTAGGAAACACAGTTCTTTTGTTCAGAGCACACTCTGGTTTCCCTCTGTATTAGAGAATCTAGAAAGCAACAGCGTGCTTCTTGCTCTAAAGCAGAGTGTGTTTCATGGATGAGAACTGTGCTGTGTGTTTTCAATCAGAAACGGAGTTAAATGCCAGGCTCTGTGTCTTCCTACCAGCAAGACTTCGTTTCAGGTAAACGCAGTCACTTTTCAGCTCAAACGAAGCTACATTGTTCACGACGCTAACAGGTTTCTCTCTCTTAACTGAAAAGCATTGGATGTTGGAGGACCTGTGGTTTATATCAGTTTCAGATGCAGAGTAGAACTAGATATGCTCCGTGTCTGTAGGAAACACAGTTCTTTTGTTCAGAGCACACTCAGGTTTCTCTCTATATTAGAGACTCTAGAAAGCAAGAGCATGCTTCTTGCTCTAAAGCAGAGTGTGATTCATGGATGAGAACTGTGCTGTATGTTTCCAATCAGAAACGGAGTTAAATGCCAGGCTCTGTGTCTTCCTACCAGCAAGACTTCGTTTCAGGTAAACACAGTCACTTTTCAGCTCAAACGAAGCTACATTGTTCAAGAAGTTCACACGTTTTTCGCTCTTAAATGAAAAGCTTTGGATGTTAGAGGACCTGTGGTTTGTATCAGTTTCAGATGCAGAGTTGAACTAGATATGGTCCCTGTGTGTAGGAAACACATTTCTTTCGTTCTGAGCACACTCACGTTTCCCTCTGTATTAGAGAATCTAGAAAACAGGAGCGTGCTTCTTGCTCTCATGCAGAGTGTGTTTCATGGATGAGAACTGTGCCTGTCTTTCTCTTCCGAAACGGAGTTAAATGCCAGGCTCAGTGTCTTCCTACAAGCAAGAATTTGTTTCAGGTAAACACAGTCACTTTTCAGCTCAAACGAAACTACATTTTTCTCGAAGCTCACACGTTTCTCGCTCTTAAATGAAAAGCACTGGATGTTGGAGGACCTGTGGTTTATATCAATTTCAGATGCAGAGTAGAATTAGATATGCTCCGTGTGTGTAGGAAACACAGTTCTTTTGTTCAGAGCACACTCTGGTTTCCCTCTGTATTAGAGAATCTAGAAAGCAACAGCGTGCTTCTTGCTCTAAAGCAGAGTGTGTTTCATGGATGAGAACTGTGCTGTGTGTTTCCAATCAGAAACGGAGTTAAATGCCAGGCTCTGTGTCTTCCTACCAGCAAGACTTCGTTTCAGGTAAACGCAGTCACTTTTCAGCTCAAACGAAGCTACATTGTTCACGACGCTAACAGGTTTCTCTCTCTTAACTGAAAAGCATTGGATGTTGGAGGACCTGTGGTTTATATCAGTTTCAGATGCAGAGTAGAACTAGATATGCTCCGTGTCTGTAGGAAACACAGTTCTTTTGTTCAGAGCACACTCAGGTTTCTCTCTATATTAGAGACTCTAGAAAGCAAGAGCGTGCTTCTTGCTCTAAAGCAGAGTGTGATTCATGGATGAGAACTGTGCTGTGTGTTTCCAATCAGAAACGGAGTTAAATGCCAGGCTCTGTGTCTTCCTACAAGCAAGACTTCGTTTCAGGTAAACTCAGTCAATTTTCAGCTCAAAGGAAGCTACATTGTTCACGAAGCTCACACGATTTTCGCTCTTAACTGAAAAGCATTGCATGTTAGAGGACCTGTGGTTTGTATCAGTTTCAGATGCAGAGTTGAACTAGATATGGTCCGTGTGTGTAGGAGACACAGTTCTTTTGTTCTGAGCACACTCATGTTTCCCTCTGTATTAGAGACTCTAGACAACAAGAGCGTGCTTCTTGCTCTATTGCCGAGTGTGTTTCATGGATGAGAACTGTGCTTGTCTTTCTCTTCAGAAATGGAGTTAAATGCCAGGCTCAGTGTCTTCCTACAAGCAAGACTTTGTTTCAGGTAAACTCAGTCACTTTTCAGCTCAAACGAAGCTACATTGTTCACGACGCTCACAGGTTTCTCTCTCTTAACTGAAAAGCATTGGATGTTGGAGGACCTGTGGTTTATATCAGTTTGAGATGCAGAGTAGAACTAGATATGCTCCGTGTGTGTAGGAAACACAGTTCTTTTGTTCAGAGCACACTCAGGTTTCTCTCTATATTAGAGACTCTAGAAAGCAAGAGCATGCTTCTTGCTCTAAAGCAGAGTGTGTTTCATGGATGAGAACTGTGCTGTATGTTTCCAATCAGAAACGGAGTTAAATGCCAGGCTCTGCGTCTTCCTACCAGCAAGACTTCGTTTCAGGTAAACACAGTCACTTTTCAGCTCAAACGAAGCTACATTGTTCAAGAAGTTCACACGTTTTTCGCTCTTAACTGAAAAGCTTTGGATGTTAGAGGACCTGTGGTTTGTATCAGTTTCAGATGCAGAGTTGAACTAGATATGGTCACTGTGTGTAGGAAACACATTTCTTTCGTTCTGAGCACACTCACGTTTCCCTCTGTATTAGAGACTCTAGAAAACAAGAGCGTGCTTCTTGCTCTAATGCAGAGTGTGTTTCATGGATGAGAACTGTGCCTGTCTTTCTCTTCCGAAACGGAGTTAAATGCCAGGCTCAGTGTCTTCCTATAAGCAAGACTTTGTTTCAGGTAAACACAGTCACTTTTCAGCTCAAACGAAACTACATTGTTCTCGAAGCTCACACGTTTCTCGCTCTTAAATGAAAAGCACTGGATGTTGGAGGACCTGTGGTTTATATCAATTTCAGATGCAGAGTAGAATTAGATATGCTCCGTGTGTGTAGGAAACACAGTTCTTTTGTTCAGAGCACACTCTGGTTTCCCTCTGTATTAGAGAATCTAGAAAGCAACAGCGTGCTTCTTGCTCTAAAGCAGAGTGTGTTTCATGGATGAGAACTGTGCTGTGTGTTTCCAATCAGAAACGGAGTTAAATGCCAGGCTCTGTGTCTTCCTACCAGCAAGACTTCGTTTCAGGTAAACGCAGTCACTTTTCAGCTCAAACGAAGCTACATTGTTCACGACGCTAACAGGTTTCTCTCTCTTAACTGAAAAGCATTGGATGTTGGAGGACCTGTGGTTTATATCAGTTTCAGATGCAGAGTAGAACTAGATATGCTCCGTGTCTGTAGGAAACACAGTTCTTTTGTTCAGAGCACACTCAGGTTTCTCTCTATATTAGAGACTCTAGAAAGCAAGAGCGTGCTTCTTGCTCTAAAGCAGAGTGTGATTCATGGATGAGAACTGTGCTGTGTGTTTCCAATCAGGAACGGAGTTAAATGCCAGGCTCTGTGTCTTCCTACAAGCAAGACTTCGTTTCAGGTAAACTCAGTCAATTTTCAGCTCAAAGGAAGCTACATTGTTCACGAAGCTCACACGATTTTCGCTCTTAACTGAAAAGAATTGCATGTTAGAGGACCTGTGGTTTGTATCAGTTTCAGATGCAGAGTTGAACTAGAAATGGTCCGTGTGTGTAGGAGACACAGTTCTTTTGTTCTGAGCACACTCATGTTTCCCTCTGTATTAGAGACTCTAGACAACAAGAGCGTGCTTCTTGCTCTATTGCAGAGTGTGTTTCATGGATGAGAACTGTGCTGTATGTTTCCAATCAGAAACGGAGTTAAATGCCAGGCTCTGTGTCTTCCTACCAGCAAGACTTCGTTTCAGGTAAACACAGTCACTTTTCAGCTCAAACGAAGCTACATTGTTCAAGAAGTTCACACGTTTTTCGCTCTTAACTGAAAAGCTTTGGATGTTAGAGGACCTGTGGTTTGTATCAGTTTCAGATGCAGAGTTGAACTAGATATGGTCCGTGTGTGTAGGAAACACAGTACTTTTGTTCTGAGCACACTCACGTTTCCCTCTGTTTTAGAGACTCTAGAAAGCAACAGCGTGCTTCTTGCTCTAAAGCAGAGTGTGTTTCATGGATGAGAACGGTGCTGTATGTTTCCAATCAGAAACGGAGTTAAATGCCAGGCTCTGTGTCTTCCTACCAGCAAGACTTCGTTTCAGGTAAAGGCAGTCACTTTTCAGCTCAAACGAAGCTACATTGTTCACGAAGCTCACACGTTTTTCGCTCTTAACTGAAAAGCATTGCATGTTAGAGGACCTGTGGTTTGTATCAGTTTCAGATGCAGAGTTGAACTAGATATGGTCCGTGTGTGTAGGAAACACAGTTCTTTTGTACTGAGCACACTCACGTTTCCAACTGTATTAGAGACTCTAGAAAGCAAGAGCGTGCTTCTTGCTCTAAATCAGAGTGTGTTTCATGGATGAGAACTGTACTGTGTGTTTCCAATCAGAAACAGAGTTAAATGCCATGCTCTGTGTCTTCCTACCAGCAAGACTTCGTTTCAGGTAAACGCAGTCACTTTTCAGCTCAAACGAAGCTACATTGTTCAAGAAGTTCACACGTTTTTCGCTCTTAACTGAAAAGCTATGGATGTTACAGGATCTGTGGTTTGTATCAGTTTCAGATGCAGAGTTGAACTAGATATGGTCCCTGTGTGTAGGAAACACATTTCTTTCGTTCTGAGCACACTCACGTTTCCCTCTGTATTAGAGACTCTGGAAAACAAGAGCGTGCTTCTTGCTCTAATGCAGAGTGTGTTTCATGGATGAGAACTGTGCTTGTCTTTCTCTTCAGAAACGGAGTTAAATGCCAGGCTCAGTGTCTTCCTACAAGCAAGACTTTGTTTCAGGTAAACTCAGTCACTCTTCAGCTCAAACGAAGCTACATTGTTCACGACGCTCACAGGTTTCTCTCTCTTAACTGAAAAGCATTGGATGTTGGAGGACCTGTGGTTTATATCAGTTTCAGATGCAGAGTAGACCTAGATATGCTCCGTGTGTGTAGGAAACACAGTTCTTTTGTTCAGAGCACACTCAGGTTTCTCTCTATATTAGAGACTCTAGAAAGCAAGAGCATGCTTCTTGCTCTAAAGCAGAGTGTGATTCATGGATGAGAACTGTGCTGTGTGTTTCCAATCAGAAACGGAGTTAAATGCCAGGCTCTGTGTCTTTCTACAAGCAAGACTTCGTTTCAGGTAAACACAGTCACTTTTCAGCTCAAACGAAGCTACATTGTTCACGAAGCTCACACGTTTCTCGATCTTAACTGAAAAGCATTACATGTTAGAGGACCTATGGTTTGTATCATTTTCAAATGCAGAGTTGAACTAGATATGGTCCGTGTGTGTAGGAAACACAGTTCTTTTGTTCTGAGCACACTCACGTTTCCCTCTGTATTAGAGACTCTAGAAAGCAAGAGCGTGCTTCTTGCTCTAAAGCAGAGTGTGTTTCATGGATTAGTATTGTGCTGTGTGTTTCCAATCAGAAACGGAGTTAAATGCCAGGCTCTGTGTCTTCCTACCAGCAAGACTTCGTTTCAGGTAAACACAGTCACTTTTCAGCTCAAACGAAGCTACATTGTTCAAGAAGTTCACACGTTTTTCGCTCTTAACTGAAAAGCTTTGGATGTTAGAGGACCTGTGGTTTGTATCAGTTTCAGATGCAGAGTTGAACTAGATATGGTCCCTGTGTGTAGGAAACACATTTCTTTCGTTCTGAGCACACTCATGTTTCCCTCTGTATTAGAGACTCTAGAAAACAAGAGCGTGCTTCTTGCTCTAATGCAGAGTGTGTTTCATGGATGAGAACTGTGCCTGTCTTTCTCTTCAGAAACGGAGTTAAATGCCAGGCTCAGTGTCTTCCTACAAGCAAGACTTTGTTTCAGGTAAACACAGTCACTTTTCAGCTCAAACGAAACTACATTGTTCTCGAAGCTCACACGTTTCTCGCTCTTAAATGAAAAGCACTGGATGTTGGAGGACCTGTGGTTTATATCAATTTCAGATGCAGAGTAGAATTAGATATGCTCCGTATGTGTAGGAAACACAGTTCTTTTGTTCAGAGCACACTCTGGTTTCCCTCTGTATTAGAGAATCTAGAAAGCAACAGCGTGCTTCTTGCTCTAAAGCAGAGTGTGTTTCATGGATGAGAACTGTGCTGTGTGTTTCCAATCATAAACGGAGTTAAATGCCAGGCTCTGTGTCTTCCTACCAGCAAGACTTCGTTTCAGGTAAACGCAGTCACTTTTCAGCTCAAACGAAACTACATTGTTCACAATGCTCACACGTTTCTCGCTCTTAACTCAAAACCATTGGATGTTAGAAGATTGTGGTTTGTATCAGTTTCAGATGCAGAGTTGAACTAGATATGGTCCGTGTGTAGGAAACACAGTTCTTTGGTTCTGAGCACACTCACGTTTCCCTCTGTATTAGAGACTCTAGAAAGCAAGAGTGTGCTTCTTGCTCTAAACCAGAGTGTGTTTCATGGATGACAACTGTGCTGTGTGTTTCCAATCAGAAACGGAGTTAAATGCCAGGCTCTGTGTTTTCCTACAAGCAAGACTTCGTTTCAGGTAAACTCAGTCAATTTTCAGCTCAAAGGAAGCTACATTGTTCACGAAGCTCACAGGATTTTCGCTCTTAACTGAAAAGCATTGCATGTTAGAGGACCTGGGGTTTGTATCAGTTTCAGATGCAGAGTTGAACTAGATATGGTCCGTGTGTGTAGGAAACACAGTTCTTTTGTTCTGAGCACACTCACGTTTCCCTCTGTATTAGAGACTCTAGAAAGCAAGAGCGTGCTTCTTGCTCTAAAGCAGAGTGTGTTTCATGGATGAGAACTGTGCTGTATGTTTCCAATCAGAAACGGAGTTAAATGCCAGGCTCTGTGTCTTCCTTCCAGCAAGGCTTCCTTTCAGGTAAACGCAGTCACTTTTCAGCTCAAACGAAGCTACATTGTTCACGAAGCTCACACGATTTTCGCTCTTAACTGAAAAGCATTGCATGTTAGAGGACCTCTGGTTTGTATCAGTTTCAGATCCAGAGTTGAACTAGATATGGTACGTGTGTGTAGGAAACACAGTTCTTTTGTTCTGAGCACACTCACGTTTCCCTCTGTATTAGAGACTCTAGAAAGCAAGAGCGTGCTTCTTGCTCTAATGCAGAGTGTGTTTCATGGATGAGAACTGTGCTGTATGTTTCCAATCAGAAACGGAGTTAAATGCCAGGCTCTGCGTCTTCCTACCAGCAAGACTTCGTTTCAGGTAAACACAGTCACTTTTCAGCTCAAACGAAGCTACATTGTTCAAGAAGTTCACACGTTTTTCGCTCTTAACTGAAAAGCTTTGGATGTTAGAGGACCTGTGGTTTGTATCAGTTTCAGATGCAGAGTTGAACTAGATATGGTCACTGTGTGTAGGAAACACATTTCTTTCGTTCTGAGCACACTCACGTTTCCCTCTGTATTAGAGACTCTAGAAAACAAGAGCGTGCTTCTTGCTCTAATGCAGAGTGTGTTTCATGGATGAGAACTGTGCCTGTCTTTCTCTTCCGAAACGGAGTTAAATGCCAGGCTCAGTGTCTTCCTATAAGCAAGACTTTGTTTCAGGTAAACACAGTCACTTTTCAGCTCAAACGAAACTACATTGTTCTCGAAGCTCACACGTTTCTCGCTCTTAAATGAAAAGCACTGGATGTTGGAGGACCTGTGGTTTATATCAATTTCAGATGCAGAGTAGAATTAGATATGCTCCGTGTGTGTAGGAAACACAGTTCTTTTGTTCAGAGCACACTCTGGTTTCCCTCTGTATTAGAGAATCTAGAAAGCAACAGCGTGCTTCTTGCTCTAAAGCAGAGTGTGTTTCATGGATGAGAACTGTGCTGTGTGTTTCCAATCAGAAACGGAGTTAAATGCCAGGCTCTGTGTCTTCCTACCAGCAAGACTTCGTTTCAGGTAAACGCAGTCACTTTTCAGCTCAAACGAAGCTACATTGTTCACGACGCTAACAGGTTTCTCTCTCTTAACTGAAAAGCATTGGATGTTGGAGGACCTGTGGTTTATATCAGTTTCAGATGCAGAGTAGAACTAGATATGCTCCGTGTCTGTAGGAAACACAGTTCTTTTGTTCAGAGCACACTCAGGTTTCTCTCTATATTAGAGACTCTAGAAAGCAAGAGCGTGCTTCTTGCTCTAAAGCAGAGTGTGATTCATGGATGAGAACTGTGCTGTGTGTTTCCAATCAGGAACGGAGTTAAATGCCAGGCTCTGTGTCTTCCTACCAGCAAGACTTCGTTTCAGGTAAACTCAGTCAATTTTCAGCTCAAAGGAAGCTACATTGTTCACGAAGCTCACACGATTTTCGCTCTTAACTGAAAAGAATTGCATGTTAGAGGACCTGTGGTTTGTATCAGTTTCAGATGCAGAGTTGAACTAGAAATGGTCCGTGTGTGTAGGAGACACAGTTCTTTTGTTCTGAGCACACTCATGTTTCCCTCTGTATTAGAGACTCTAGACAACAAGAGCGTGCTTCTTGCTCTATTGCAGAGTGTGTTTCATGGATGAGAACTGTGCTGTATGTTTCCAATCAGAAACGGAGTTAAATGCCAGGCTCTGTGTCTTCCTACCAGCAAGACTTCGTTTCAGGTAAACACAGTCACTTTTCAGCTCAAACGAAGCTACATTGTTCAAGAAGTTCACACGTTTTTCGCTCTTAACTGAAAAGCTTTGGATGTTAGAGGACCTGTGGTTTGTATCAGTTTCAGATGCAGAGTTGAACTAGATATGGTCCGTGTGTGTAGGAAACACAGTACTTTTGTTCTGAGCACACTCACGTTTCCCTCTGTTTTAGAGACTCTAGAAAGCAACAGCGTGCTTCTTGCTCTAAAGCAGAGTGTGTTTCATGGATGAGAACGGTGCTGTATGTTTCCAATCAGAAACGGAGTTAAATGCCAGGCTCTGTGTCTTCCTACCAGCAAGACTTCGTTTCAGGTAAAGGCAGTCACTTTTCAGCTCAAACGAAGCTACATTGTTCACGAAGCTCACACGTTTTTCGCTCTTAACTGAAAAGCATTGCATGTTAGAGGACCTGTGGTTTGTATCAGTTTCAGATGCAGAGTTGAACTAGATATGGTCCGTGTGTGTAGGAAACACAGTTCTTTTGTACTGAGCACACTCACGTTTCCAACTGTATTAGAGACTCTAGAAAGCAAGAGCGTGCTTCTTGCTCTAAATCAGAGTGTGTTTCATGGATGAGAACTGTACTGTGTGTTTCCAATCAGAAACAGAGTTAAATGCCATGCTCTGTGTCTTCCTACCAGCAAGACTTCGTTTCAGGTAAACGCAGTCACTTTTCAGCTCAAACGAAGCTACATTGTTCAAGAAGTTCACACGTTTTTCGCTCTTAACTGAAAAGCTATGGATGTTACAGGATCTGTGGTTTGTATCAGTTTCAGATGCAGAGTTGAACTAGATATGGTCCCTGTGTGTAGGAAACACATTTCTTTCGTTCTGAGCACACTCACGTTTCCCTCTGTATTAGAGACTCTGGAAAACAAGAGCGTGCTTCTTGCTCTAATGCAGAGTGTGTTTCATGGATGAGAACTGTGCTTGTCTTTCTCTTCAGAAACGGAGTTAAATGCCAGGCTCAGTGTCTTCCTACAAGCAAGACTTTGTTTCAGGTAAACTCAGTCACTCTTCAGCTCAAACGAAGCTACATTGTTCACGACGCTCACAGGTTTCTCTCTCTTAACTGAAAAGCATTGGATGTTGGAGGACCTGTGGTTTATATCAGTTTCAGATGCAGAGTAGACCTAGATATGCTCCGTGTGTGTAGGAAACACAGTTCTTTTGTTCAGAGCACACTCAGGTTTCTCTCTATATTAGAGACTCTAGAAAGCAAGAGCATGCTTCTTGCTCTAAAGCAGAGTGTGATTCATGGATGAGAACTGTGCTGTGTGTTTCCAATCAGAAACGGAGTTAAATGCCAGGCTCTGTGTCTTTCTACAAGCAAGACTTCGTTTCAGGTAAACACAGTCACTTTTCAGCTCAAACGAAGCTACATTGTTCACGAAGCTCACACGTTTCTCGATCTTAACTGAAAAGCATTACATGTTAGAGGACCTATGGTTTGTATCATTTTCAAATGCAGAGTTGAACTAGATATGGTCCGTGTGTGTAGGAAACACAGTTCTTTTGTTCTGAGCACACTCACGTTTCCCTCTGTATTAGAGACTCTAGAAAGCAAGAGCGTGCTTCTTGCTCTAAAGCAGAGTGTGTTTCATGGATTAGTATTGTGCTGTGTGTTTCCAATCAGAAACGGAGTTAAATGCCAGGCTCTGTGTCTTCCTACCAGCAAGACTTCGTTTCAGGTAAACACAGTCACTTTTCAGCTCAAACGAAGCTACATTGTTCAAGAAGTTCACACGTTTTTCGCTCTTAACTGAAAAGCTTTGGATGTTAGAGGACCTGTGGTTTGTATCAGTTTCAGATGCAGAGTTGAACTAGATATGGTCCCTGTGTGTAGGAAACACATTTCTTTCGTTCTGAGCACACTCATGTTTCCCTCTGTATTAGAGACTCTAGAAAACAAGAGCGTGCTTCTTGCTCTAATGCAGAGTGTGTTTCATGGATGAGAACTGTGCCTGTCTTTCTCTTCAGAAACGGAGTTAAATGCCAGGCTCAGTGTCTTCCTACAAGCAAGACTTTGTTTCAGGTAAACACAGTCACTTTTCAGCTCAAACGAAACTACATTGTTCTCGAAGCTCACACGTTTCTCGCTCTTAAATGAAAAGCACTGGATGTTGGAGGACCTGTGGTTTATATCAATTTCAGATGCAGAGTAGAATTAGATATGCTCCGTATGTGTAGGAAACACAGTTCTTTTGTTCAGAGCACACTCTGGTTTCCCTCTGTATTAGAGAATCTAGAAAGCAACAGCGTGCTTCTTGCTCTAAAGCAGAGTGTGTTTCATGGATGAGAACTGTGCTGTGTGTTTCCAATCATAAACGGAGTTAAATGCCAGGCTCTGTGTCTTCCTACCAGCAAGACTTCGTTTCAGGTAAACGCAGTCACTTTTCAGCTCAAACGAAACTACATTGTTCACAATGCTCACACGTTTCTCGCTCTTAACTCAAAACCATTGGATGTTAGAAGATTGTGGTTTGTATCAGTTTCAGATGCAGAGTTGAACTAGATATGGTCCGTGTGTAGGAAACACAGTTCTTTGGTTCTGAGCACACTCACGTTTCCCTCTGTATTAGAGACTCTAGAAAGCAAGAGTGTGCTTCTTGCTCTAAACCAGAGTGTGTTTCATGGATGACAACTGTGCTGTGTGTTTCCAATCAGAAACGGAGTTAAATGCCAGGCTCTGTGTTTTCCTACAAGCAAGACTTCGTTTCAGGTAAACTCAGTCAATTTTCAGCTCAAAGGAAGCTACATTGTTCACGAAGCTCACAGGATTTTCGCTCTTAACTGAAAAGCATTGCATGTTAGAGGACCTGGGGTTTGTATCAGTTTCAGATGCAGAGTTGAACTAGATATGGTCCGTGTGTGTAGGAAACACAGTTCTTTTGTTCTGAGCACACTCACGTTTCCCTCTGTATTAGAGACTCTAGAAAGCAAGAGCGTGCTTCTTGCTCTAAAGCAGAGTGTGTTTCATGGATGAGAACTGTGCTGTATGTTTCCAATCAGAAACGGAGTTA
The DNA here is from genome assembly GCA_949786385.1 of Onychomys leucogaster. Classification (NCBI taxonomy): domain Eukaryota; kingdom Metazoa; phylum Chordata; class Mammalia; order Rodentia; family Cricetidae; genus Onychomys; species Onychomys leucogaster. The sequence continues at coordinate 288,320 of CATKUP010000004.1, forward strand.
AATGCCAGGCTCTGTGTCTTCCTTCCAGCAAGGCTTCCTTTCAGGTAAACGCAGTCACTTTTCAGCTCAAACGAAGCTACATTGTTCACGAAGCTCACACGATTTTCGCTCTTAACTGAAAAGCATTGCATGTTAGAGGACCTCTGGTTTGTATCAGTTTCAGATCCAGAGTTGAACTAGATATGGTACGTGTGTGTAGGAAACACAGTTCTTTTGTTCTGAGCACACTCACGTTTCCCTCTGTATTAGAGACTCTAGAAAGCAAGAGCGTGCTTCTTGCTCTAATGCAGAGTGTGTTTCATGGATGAGAACTGTGCTGTATGTTTCCAATCAGAAACGGAGTTAAATGCCAGGCTCTGCGTCTTCCTACCAGCAAGACTTCGTTTCAGGTAAACACAGTCACTTTTCAGCTCAAACGAAGCTACATTGTTCAAGAAGTTCACACGTTTTTCGCTCTTAACTGAAAAGCTTTGGATGTTAGAGGACCTGTGGTTTGTATCAGTTTCAGATGCAGAGTTGAACTAGATATGGTCACTGTGTGTAGGAAACACAGTACTTTTGTTCTGAGCACACTCACGTTTCCCTCTGTATTAGAGACTCTAGAAAGCAAGAGCATGCTTCTTGCTCTAAACCAGAGTGTGTTTCATGGATGACAACTGTGCTGAGTGTTTCCAAGCAGAAACAGAGTTAAATGCCAGGATCTGTGTCTTCCTACCAGCAAGACTTCGTTTCAGGTAAACGCAGTCACTTTTCAGCTCAAACGAAACTACATTGTTCACAATGCTCACACGTTTCTCGCTCTTAACTCAAAAGCATTGGATGTTAGAAGATTGTGGTTTGTATCAGTTTCAGATGCAGAGTTGAACTAGATATGGTCCGTGTGTGTAGGAAACACAGTACTTTTGTTCTGAGCACACTCACGTTTCCCTCTGTATTAGAGACTCTAGAAAGCAAGAGCGTGCTTCTTGCTCTAAACCAGAGTGTGTTTCATGGATGACAACTGTGCTGAGTGTTTCCAAGCAGAAACAGAGTTAAATGCCAGGATCTGTGTCTTCCTACCAGCAAGACTTCGTTTCAGGTAAACTCAGTCACTTTTCAGCTCAAAGGAAGCTACATTGTTCACGAAGCTCACACGTATCTCGATCTTAACTGAAAAGCATTGCATGTTAGAGGACCTATGGTTTGTATCATGTTCAGATGCAGAGTTGAACTAGATATGGTCCGTGTGTGTAGGAAACACAGTTCTTTTGTTCAGAGCACACTCACGTTTCCCTCTGTATTAGAGACTCTAGAAAGCAAGAGCGTGCTTCTTGCTCTAAAGCAGAGTGTGTTTCATGGATGAGAACTGTGCTTTATGTCGAATCAGAAATGGAGTTAAATGCCAGGCTCTGTGTCTTCTAAAAGCAAGACCTCGTTTCAGGTAAAAGCAGTCACTTTTCAGCTCAAAGGAAGCTACATTGTTCACGAAGCTCACAAGTTTTTTGCTCTTAACTGAAAAGCTTTGGATGTTAGACGACCTGTGGTTTGTATCAGTTTCAGATGCAGAGTTGAACTAGATATGGTCCCTGTGTGTAGGAAACACATTTCTTTCGTTCTGAGCACACTCACTTTTCCCTCTGTATTAGAGACTCTAGACAACAAGAGCGTGCTTCTTGCTCTAATGCAGAGTGTGTTTCATGGATGAGAACTGTGCTTGTCTTTCTCTTAAGAAACGGAGTTAAATGCCAGGCTCTGTGTCTTCCTACAAGCAAGATTTCATTTCAGGTATACGCAGTCACTTTTCAGATCAAAGGAAGCTGCATTGTTCACGACGTTCACACATTTCTCGCTCTTAACTGAAAAGCATTGGATGTTAGAGGACCTGTGGTTTGTATCAGTTTCAGAAACAGAGTAGAACTAGATAGGGTACGTGTGTGTAGGAAACACAGTTCTTTTGTTCTGAGCACACTCACGTTTCCCTCTGTATTAGAGACTCTAGAAAGCAAGAGCGTGCTTCTTGCTCTAATGCAGAGTGTGTTTCATGGATGAGAACTGTGCTGTGTGTTTCCAATCAGAAACGGAGTTAAATGCCAGGCTCTGTGTCTTCCTACCAGCAAGACTTCGTTTCAGGTAAACGCAGTCACTTTTCAGCTCAAACGAAACTACATTGTTCACAATGCTCACATGTTTCTCGCTCATAACTCAAAAGCATTGGATGTTAGAAGATTGTGGTTTGTATCAGTTTCAGATGCAGAGTTGAACTAGATATGGTCCCTGTGTGTAGGAAACACATTTCTTTCGTTCTGAGCACACTCACGTTTCCCTCTGTATTAGAGACTCTGGAAAACAAGAGCGTGCTTCTTCCTCTAATGCAGAGTGTGTTTCATGGATGAGAACTGTGCTTGTCTTTCTCTTCAGAAACGGAGTTAAATGCCAGGCTCAGTGTCTTCCTACAAGCAAGACTTTGTTTCAGGTAAACTCAGTCACTTTTCAGCTCAAACGAAGCTACATTGTTCACGACGCTAACAGGTTTCTCTCTCTTAACTGAAAAGCATTGGATGTTGGAGGACCTGTGGTTTATATCAGTTTCAGATGCAGAGTAGACCTAGATATGCTCCGTGTGTGTAGGAAACACAGTTCTTTTGTTCAGAGCACACTCAGGTTTCTCTCTATATTAGAGACTCTAGAAAGCAAGAGCATGCTTCTTGCTCTAAAGCAGAGTGTGATTCATGGATGAGAACTGTGCTGTGTGTTTCCAATCAGAAACGGAGTTAAATGCCAGGCTCTGTGTCTTTCTACAAGCAAGACTTCGTTTCAGGTAAACACAGTCACTTTTCAGCTCAAACGAAGCTACATTGTTCACGAAGCTCACACGTTTCTCGATCTTAACTGAAAAGCATTACATGTTAGAGGACCTATGGTTTGTATCATTTTCAAATGCAGAGTTGAACTAGATATGGTCCGTGTGTGTAGGAAACACAGTTCTTTTGTTCTGAGCACACTCACGTTTCCCTCTGTATTAGAGACTCTAGAAAGCAAGAGCGTGCTTCTTGCTCTAAAGCAGAGTGTGTTTCATGGATTAGTATTGTGCTGTGTGTTTCCAATCAGAAACGGAGTTAAATGCCAGGCTCTGTGTCTTCCTACCAGCAAGACTTCGTTTCAGGTAAACACAGTCACTTTTCAGCTCAAACGAAGCTACATTGTTCAAGAAGTTCACACGTTTTTCGCTCTTAACTGAAAAGCTTTGGATGTTAGAGGACCTGTGGTTTGTATCAGTTTCAGATGCAGAGTTGAACTAGATATGGTACGTGTGTGTAGGAAACACAGTTCTTTTGTTCTGAGCACACTCACGTTTCCCTCTGTATTAGAGAATCTAGAAAGCAACAGCGTGCTTCTTGCTCTAATGCAGAGTGTGTTTCATGGATGAGAACTGTGCTTGTCTTTCTCTTCAGAAACGGAGTTAAATGCCAGGCTCAGTGTCTTCCTACAAGCAAGACTTTGTTTCAGGTAAACTCAGTCACTTTTCAGCTCAAACGAAGCTACATTGTTCACGACGCTCACAGGTTTCTCTCTCTTAACTGAAAAGCATTTGATGTTGGAGGACCTGTGGTTTATATCAGTTTCAGATGCAGAGTAGAACTAGATATGCTCCGTGTGTGTAGGAAACACAGTTCTTTTGTTCAGAGCACACTCAGGTTTCTGTCTATATTAGAGACTCTGGAAAGCAAGAGCGTGCTTCTTGCTCTAAAGCAGACTGTGATTCATGGATGAGAACTGTGCTGTGTGTTTCCAATCAGAAACGGAGTTAAATGCCAGGCTCTGTGTCTTCCTACAAGCAAGACTTCGTTTCAGGTAAACACAGTCACTTTTCAGCTCAAACGAAGCTACATTGTTCACGAAGCTCACACGTTTCTTGATCTTAACTGAAAAGCATTACATGTTAGAGGACCTACGGTTTGTATCATTTTCAAATGCAGAGTTGAACTAGATATGGTCCGTGTGTGTAGGAAACAAAGTTCTTTTGTTGTGAGCACACTCACGTTTCCCTATGTATTAGAGACTCTAGAAAGCAAGAGCGTGGTTCTTGCTCTAAAGCAGAGTGTGTTTCATGGATGAGAACTGTGCTGTATGTTTCCAATCAGAAACAGAGTTAAATGCCAGGCTCTGTGTCTTCATTCCAGCAAGGCTTCCTTTCAGGTAAACGCAGTCACTTTTCAGCTCAAACGAAGCTACATTGTTCACGAAGCTCACACGTTTTTCCCTCTTAACTGAAAAGCATTGCATGTTAGAGGACCTGTGGTTTGTATCAGTTTCAGATGCAGAGTTGAACTAGATATGGTACGTGTGTGTAGGAAACACAGTTCTTTTGTTCTGAGCACACTCACGTTTCCCTCTGTATTAGAGACTCTAGAAAGCAAGAGCGTGCTCCTTGCTCTAATGCAGAGTATGTTTCATGGATGAGAACTGTGCTGTGTGTTTCCAATCAGAAACGGAGTTAAATGCCAGGCTCTGTGTCTTCCTACCAGCAAGACTTCGTTTCAGGTAAACGCAGTCACTTTTCAGCTCAAACGAAACTACATTGTTCACAGTGCTCACAAGTTTCTCGCTCTTAACTCAAAAGCATTGGATGTTAGAAGATTGTGGTTTGTATCATTTTCAGATGCAGATTTGAACTAGATAAGGTCTGTGTGTGTAGGAAACACAGTAATTTTGTTCTGAGCACACTCAAGTTTCCCTCTGTATTAGAGACTCTAGAAAGCAAGAGCATGCTTCTTGCTCTAAACCAGAATGTGTTTCATGGATGACAACTGTGCTGTGTGTTTCCAAGCAAAAACGGAGTTAAATGCCAGGCTCTGTGTCTTCCTACAAGCAAGACTTCGTTTCAAGTAAACTCAGTCACTTTTCAGCTCAAAGGAAGCTACATTGTGCACGAAGCTCACACGTATCTCGATCTTAACTGAAAAGCATTGCATGTTAGAGGACCTATGGTTTGTATCAGGTTCAGATGCAGAGTTGAACTAGATATGGTCCGTGTGTGTAGGAAACACAGTTCTTTTGTTCTGAGCACACTCACGTTTCCCTCTGTATTATAGAATCTAGAAAGCAAGAGCGTGCTTCTTGCTCTAAAGCAGAGTGTGTTTCATGGATGAGAACTGTGCTGTGTGTCGAATCAGAAATGGAGTTAAATGCCAGGCTCTGTGTCTTCTAAAAGAAAGACCTCGTTTCAGGTAAAAGCAGTCACTTTTCAGCTCAAACGAAGCTACATTGTTCACGAAGCTCACAAGTTTTTCGCTCTTAACTGAAAAGCTTTGGATCTTAGAGGACCTGTGGTTTGTATCAGTTTCAGATGCAGAGTAGAAATAGATATGCTCCGTGTGTGTAGGAAACACAGTTCTTTTGTTCAGAGCACACTCAGGTTTCCCTCTGTATTAGAGAAACTAGAAAGCAACAGTGTGCTTCTTGCTCTAAAGTAGAGTGTGTTTCATGGATGAGAACTGTGCTGTGTGTTTCCAATCAGAAACGGAGTTAAATGCCAGGCTCTGTGTCTTCCTACAAGCAAGACATCATTTCAGGTAAACACTGTCTCTTTTCAGCTCAAACGAAGCTACATTGTTCACGAAGCTCAGACGTTTCTCGATCTTAACTGAAAAGCATTACATATTAGAGGACCTATGGTTTGTATCATTTTCAAATGCAGAGTTGAACTAGATATGGTCCGTGTGTGTAGGAAACACAGTTCTTTTGTTCTGAGCACACTCATGTTTCCCTCTGTATTAGAGAGTCTTTAAAGCAAGAGCGTGCTTCTTGCTCTAAAGCAGAGTGTGTTTCATGGATGAGAACTGTGCTGTATGTTTCCAATCAGAAACGGAGTTAAATGCCAGGCTCTGTGTCTTCCTACCAGCAAGGCTTCCTTTCAGGTAAACGCAGTCACTTTTCAGTTCAAACGAAGCTACATTGTTCACGAAGCTCACACGTTTTTCGCTCTTAACTGAAAAGCATTGCATGTTAGAGGACCTGTGGTTTGTATCAGTTTCAGATGCAGAGTTGAACTAGATATGGTACGTGTGTGTAGGAAACACAGTTCTTTTGTTCTGAGCACACTCACGTTTCCCTCTGTATTAGAGACTCTAGAAAGCAAGAGCGTGCTTCTTGCTCTAATGCAGAGTGTGTTTCATGGATGAGAACTGTGCTGTGTGTTTCCAATCAGAAACGGAGTTAAATGCCAGGCTCTGTGTCTTCCTACCAGCAAGACTTCGTTTCAGGTAAACGCAGTCACTTTTCAGATCAAACGAAACTACATTGTTCACAATGCTCACACGTTTCTCGCTCTTAACTCAAAAGCATGGGATGTTAGAAGATTGTGGTTTGTATCAGTTTCAGATGCAGAGTTGAACTAGATATGGTCCGTGTGTGTAGGAAACACAGTACTTTTGTTCTGAGCACACTCACGTTTCCCTCTGATTAGAGACTCTAGACAACAAGAGCGTGCTTCTTGCTCTAATGCAGAGTGTGTTTCATGGATGAGAACTGTGCTTGTCTTTCTTTTCAGATACGGAGTTAAATGCCAGGCTCTGTGTCTTCCTACAAACAAGACTTCATTTCAGATATACGCAGTCACTTTTCAGATCAAAGGAAGCTGCATTGTTCACGATGTTCACACGTTTCTCGCTCTTAACTGAAAAGCATTGGATGGTAGAGGACCTGTGGTTTGTATCAGTTTCAGAAACAGAGTAGAACTACATAGGGTACGCGTGTAGGAAACACAGTTCTTTTGTTCTGCGCACACTCATGTTTCCCTCTGTATTAGAGACTCTAGAAAGCAAGAGCGTGCTTCTTGCTCTAAACCAGAGTGTGTTTCATGGATGACAACTGTGCTGTGTGTTTCCAAGCAGAAACGGAGTTAAATGCCAGGCTCTGTGTCTTCCTACAAGCAAGACTTTGTTTCAGGTAAACTCAGTCACTTTTCAGCTCAAAGGAAGCTACATTGTTCACGAAGCTCACACGTATCTCGATCTTAACTGAAAAGCATTGCATGTTAGAGGACCTGTGGTTTTTATCAGGTTCAGATGCAGAGTTGAACTAGATATGGTCCGTGTGTGTAGGAAACACAGTTCTTTTGTTCTGAGCACACTCACGTTTCCCTCTGATTAGAGACTCTAGAAAGCAAGAGCGTGCTTCTTGCTCTAAAGCAGAGTGTGTTTCATGGATGAGAACTGTGCTGTGTGTCGAATCAGAAACGGAGTTAAATGCCAGGCTCTGTGTCTTCCTACCAGCAAGACTTCGTTTCAGGTAAACGCAGTCACTTTTCAGCTCAAAGGAAGCTACATTGTTCACGAAGCTCACACGTTTTTCGCTCTTAACTGAAAAGCATTGCATGTTAGAGGACCTGTGGTTTGTATCAGTTTCAGAGGCAGAGTTGAACTAGATATGTTCCCTGTGTGTAGGAAACACATTCCTTTCATTCTGAGCACACTCACGTTTCCCTTTGCATTAGAGACTCTAGAAAACAAGAGCGTGCTTCTTGCTCTAATGCAGTGTGTTTCATGGATGATAACTGTGCTTGTCTTTCTCTTCACAGACGGAGTTAAATGCCAGGCTCAGTGTCTTCCTACAAGCAAGACTTCGTTTCAGGTAAACACAGTCACATTTCAGCTCTAACGAAGCTGCATTGTTCTCGAAGCTCACACGTTTCTCGCTCTTAAATGAAAAGAATTGGATGTTGGAGGACCTGTGGTTTATATCAGTTTCAGATGCAGAGTAGAATTAGATATGCTCCGTGTGTGTAGGAAACACAGTTCTTTTGTTCAGAGCACACTCAGGTTTCCCTCTGTATTAGAGAAACTAGAAAGCAACAGCGTGCTTCTTGCTCTAAAGCAGAGTGTGTTTCATGGATGAGAACTGTGCTGTGTGTTTCCAATCAGAAACGGAGTTAAATGCCAGGCTCTGTGTCTTCCTACAAGCAAGACTTCGTTTCAGGTAAACACTGTCTCTTTTCAGCTCAAACGAAGCTACATTGTTCACGAAGCTCAGACGTTTTTCGCTCTTAACTGAAAAGCATTGCATGTTAGAGGACCTGTGGTTTGTATCATTTTCAGATGCAGAGTTGAACTAGATATGTTCCCTGTGTGTAGGAAACACATTCCTTTCATTCTGAGCACACTCACGTTTCCCTTTGCATTAGAGACTCTAGAAAACAAGAGCGTGCTTCTTGCTCTAATGCAGTGTGTTTCATGGATGATAACTGTGCTTGTCTTTCTCTTCACAGACGGAGTTAAATGCCAGGCTCAGTGTCTTCCTACAATCAAGACTTCGTTTCAGGTAAACACAGTCACATTTCAGCTCTAACAAAGCTACATTGTTCTCGAAGCTCACAAGGTTCTCGCTCTTAAATGAAAAGAATTGGATGTTGGAGGACCTGTGGTTTATATCAGTTTCAGATGCAGAGTAGAACTAGATATGCTCCGTGTGTGTAGGAAACACAGTTCTTTTGTTCAGAGCACACTCAGGTTACTCTCTATATTAGAGACTCTAGAAAGCAAGAGCGTGCTTCTTGCTCTAAAGCAGAGTGTGATTCATGGATGAGAACTGTGCTGTGTGTTTCCAATCAGAAACGGAGTTAAATGCCAGGCTCTGTGTCTTCCTACCAGCAAGACTTCGTTTCAGGTAAACGCAGTCACTTTTCAGCTCAAACGAAACTACATTGTTCACAATGCTCACACGTTTCTCGCTCTTACTCAAAAGCATTGGATGTTAGAAGATTGTGGTTTGTATCATTTTCAGATGCAGAGTTGAACTAGATATGGTCCGTGTGTGTAGGAAACACAGTACTTTTGTTCTGAGCACACTCACGTTTCCCTCTGTATTAGAGACTCTAGAAAGCAAGAGCATGCTTCTTGCTCTAAACCAGAGTGTGTTTCATGGATGACAACTGTGCTAAGTGTTTCCAAGCAGAAACGGAGTTAAATGCCAGGCTCTGTGTCTTCCTACAAGCAAGACTTCGTTTCAGGTAAACTCAGACACTTTTCAGCTCAAAGGAAGCTACATTGTTCACGAAGCTCACACGTATCTCGATCTTAACTGAAAAGCATTGCATGTTAGAGGACCTATGGTTTGTATCATGTTCAGATGCAGAGTTGAACTAGATATGGTCCGTGTGTAGGAAACACAGTTCTTTTGTTCTGAGCACACTCACGTTTCCCTCTGTATTAGAGACTCTAGAAAGCAAGAGCGTGCTTCTTGCTCTATAGCAGAGTGTGTTTCATGGATGAGAACTGTGCTGTGTGTCGAATCAGAAATGGAGTTAAATGCCAGGCTCTGTGTCTTCTAAAAGCAAGACCTCGTTTCAGGTAAAAGCAGTCACTTTTCAGCTCAAACGAAGCTACATTGTTCACGAAGGTCACAAGATTTTCGCTCTTAACTGAAAAGCTTTGGATGTTAGAGGACCTGTGGTTTGTATCAGTTTCAGATGCAGAGTTGAACTAGATATGGTCCCTGTGTGTAGGAAACACATTTCTTTCGTTCTGAGCACACTCACGTTTCCCTCTGTATTAGAGACTCTAGACAACAAGAGCGTGCTTCTTGCTCTAATGCAGAGTGTGTTTCATGGATGAGAACTGTGCTTGTCTTTCTCTTCAGAAACGGAGTTAAATGCCAGGCTCTGTGTCTTCCTACAAGCAAGACTTCATTTCAGGTAAAAACAGTCACATTTCAGCTCAAACGGAGCTACATTGTTCTCGAAGCTCACACGTTTCTCGCTCTTAAATGAAAAGAATTGGATGTTGGAGGACCTGTGGTTTATATCAGTTTCAGATGCAGAGTAGAATTAGATATGCTCCGTGTGTGTAGGAAACACAGTTCTTTTGTTCAGAGCACACTCAGGTTTCCCTCTGTATTAGAGAAACTAGAAAGCAACAGCGTGCTTCTTGCTCTAAAGCAGAGTGTGTTTCATGGATGAGAACTGTGCTGTGTGTTTCCAATCAGAAACAGAGTTAAATGCCAGGCTCTGTGTCTTCCTACAAGCAAGACTTCGTTTCAGGTAAACACTGTCTCTTTTCAGCTCAAATGAAGCTACATTGTTCACGAAGCTCAGACGTTTCTCGATCTTAACTGAAAAGCATTACATATTAGAGGACCTATGGTTTGTATCATTTTCAAATGCAGAGTTGAACTAGATATGGTCCGTGTGTGTAGGAAACACAGTTCTATGTTCTGAGCACACTCATGTTTCCCTCTGTATTAGAGAGTCTTTAAAGCAAGAGTGTGCTTCTTGCTCTAAAGCAGAGTGTGTTTCATGGATGAGAACTGTGCTGTATGTTTCCAATCAGAAACGGAGTTAAATGCCAGGCTCTGTGTCTTCCGACCAGCAAGGCTTCCTTTCAGGTAAACGCAGTCACTTTTCAGCTCAAATGAAGCTACATTGTTCACGAAGCTCACACGTTTTTCGCTCTTAACTGAAAAGCATTGCATGTTAGAGGACCTGTGGTTTGTATCAGTTTCAGATGCAGAGTTGAATTAGATATGGTCCGTGTGTGTAGGAAACACAGTTCTTTTGTTCTGAGCACACTCATGTTTCCCTCTGTATTAGAGACTCTAGAAAGCAAGAGCGTGCTTCTTGCTCTAATGCAGAGTGTGTTTCATGGATGAGAACTGTGCTGTGTGTTTCCAATCAGAAACGGAGTTAAATGCCAGGCTCTGTGTCTTCCTACCATCAAGACTTCGTTTCAGGTAAACGCAGTCACTTTTCAGATCAAACGAAACTACATTGTTCACAATGCTCACACGTTTCTCGCTCTTAACTCAAAAGCATTGGATGTTAGAAGATTGTGGTTTGTATCAGTTTCAGATGCAGAGTTGAACTAGATATGGTCCGTGTGTGTAGGAAACACAGTACTTTTGTTCTGAGCACACTCACGTTTCCCTCTGTATTAGAGACTCTAGAAAGCAAGAGCGTGCTTCTTGCTCTAAACCAGAGTGTGTTTCATGGATGACAACTGTGCTGTGTGTTTCCAAGCAGAAACGGAGTTAAATGCCAGGCTCTGTGTCTTCCTAAAAGCAAGACTTCGTTTCAGGTAAACTCAGTCACTTTTCAGCTCAAAGGAAGCTACATTGTTCACGAAGCTCACACGTATCTCGATCTTAACTGAAAAGCATTGCATGTAAGAGGACCTATGGTTTGTATCAGGTTCAGATGCAGAGTTGAACTAGATATGGTCCGTGTGTGTAGGAAACACAGTTCTTTTGTTCTGAGCACACTCACGTTTCCCTCTGTATTAGAGACTCTAGAAAGCAAGAGCGTGCTTCTTGCTCTAAAGCAGAGTGTGTTTCATGGATGAGAACTGTGCTGTGTGTCGAATCAGAAATGGAGTTAAATGCCAGGCTCTGTGTCTTCTAAAAGCAAGACCTCGTTTCAGGTAAAAGCAGTCACTTTTCAGCTCAAACGAAGCTACATTGTTCACGAAGGTCACAAGTTTTTCGCTCTTAACTGAAAAGCTTTGGATGTTAGAGGACCTGTGGTTTGTATCAGTTTCAGATGCAGAGTTGAACTAGATATGGTCCCTGTGTGTAGGAAACACATTTCTTTCGTTCTGAGCACACTCACGTTTCCCTCTGTATTAGAGACTCTAGACAACAAGAGCATGCTTCTTGCTCTAATGCAGAGTGTGTTTCATGGATGAGAACTGTGCTTGTCTTTCTCTTCAGAAACGGAGTTAAATGCCAGGCTCTGTGTCTTTCTACAAGCAAGACTTCATTTCAGGTAAACACAGTCACATTTCAGCTCAAACGGAGCTACATTGTTCTCGAAGCTCACACGTTTCTCGCTCTTAAATGAAAAGAATTGGATGTTGGAGGACCTGTGGTTTATATCAGTTTCAGATGCAGAGTAGAATTAGATATGCTCCGTGTGTGTAGGAAACACAGTTCTTTTGTTCAGAGCACACTCAGGTTTCCCTCTGTATTAGAGAAACTAGAAAGCAACAGCGTGCTTTTTGCTCTAAAGCAGAGTGTGTTTCATGGATGAGAACTGTGCTGTGTGTTTCCAATCAGAAACGGAGTTAAATGCCAGGCTCTGTGTCTTCCTACAAGCAAGACTTCGTTTCAGGTAAACACTGTCTCTTTTCAGCTCAAACGAAGCTACATTGTTCACGAAGCTCAGACGTTTCTCGATCTTAACTGAAAAGCATTACATATTAGAGGACCTATGGTTTGTATGATTTTAAATGCAGAGTTGAACTAGATATGGTCCGTGTGTGTAGGAAACACAGTTCTATGTTCTGAGCACGCTCATGTTTCCCTCTGTATTAGAGAGTCTTTAAAGCAAGAGCGTGCTTCTTGCTCTAAAGCAGAGTGTGTTTCATGGATGAGAACTGTGCTGTATGTTTCCAATCAGAAACGGAGTTAAATGCCAGGCTCTGGGTCTTCCTACCAGCAAGGCTTCCTTTCAGGTAAACGCAGTCACTTTTCAGCTCAAAGGAAGCTACATTGTTCACGAAGCTCACACGTTTTTCGCTCTTAACTGAAAAGCATTGCATGTTAGAGGACCTGGGGTTTGTATCAGTTTCAGATGCAGAGTTGAACTAGATATGGTACGTGTGTGTAGGAAACACAGTTCTTTTGTTCTGAGCACACTCACGTTTCCCTCTGTATTAGAGACTCTAGAAAGCAAGAGCGTGCTTCTTGCTCTAATGCAGAGTGTGTTTCATGGATGAGAACTGTGCTGTGTGTTTCCAATCAGAAACGGAGTTAAATGCCAGGCTCTGTGTCTTCCTACCAGCAAGACTTCGTTTCAGGTAAACGCAGTCACTTTTCAGCTCAAACGAAACTACATTGTTCACAATGCTAACACGTTTCTCTCTCTTAACTCAAAAGCATTGAATGTTAGAAGATTGTGGTTTGTATCATTTTCAGATGCAGAGTTGAACTAGATATGGTCCGTGTGTGTAGGAAACACAGTACTTTTGTTCTGAGCACACTCACGTTTCCCTCTGTATTAGAGACTCTAGAGAGCAAGAGCGTGCTTCTTGCTCTAATGCAGAGTGTGTTTCATGGATGAGAACTGTGCTGTGTGTTTCCAATCAGAAACGGAGTTAAATGCCAGGCTCTGTGTCTTCCTACCAGCAAGACTTCGTTTCAGGTAAACGCAGTCACTTTTCAGATCAAAGGAAGCTGCATTGTTCACGACGTTCACACGTTTCTCGCTCTTAACTGAAAAGCATTGGATGTTAGAGGACCTGTGGTTTGTATCAGTTTCAGAAACAGAGTAGAACTAGATAGGGTACGTGTGTGTAGGAAACACAGTTCTTTTGTTCTGCGCACACTCATGTTTCCCTCTTTATTAGAGACTCTAGAAAGCAAGAGCGTGCTTCTTGCTCTAAACCAGAGTGTGTTTCATGGATGACAACTGTGCTGTGTGTTTCCAATCAGAAACGAAGTTAAATGCCAGGCTCTGTGTCTTCCTACAAGCAAGACTTCGTTTCAGGTAAACTCAGTCACTTTTCAGCTCAAAGGAAGCTACATTGTTCACGAAGCTCACACGTATCTCGATCTTAACTGAAAAGCATTGCATGTTAGAGGACCTATGGTTTGTATCAGGTTCAGATGCAGAGTTGAACTAGATATGGTCCGTGTGTGTAGGAAACACAGTTCTTTTGTTCTGAGCACACTCACGTTTCCCTCTGTATTAGAGAATCTAGAAAGCAAGAGCGTGCTTCTTGCTCTAAAGCAGAGTGTGTTTCATGGATGAGAACTGTGCTGTGTGTCGAATCAGAAATGGAGTTAAATGCCAGGCTCTGTGTCTTCTAAAAGCAAGACCTCGTTTCAGGTAAAAGCAGTCACTTTTCAGCTCAAACGAAGCTACATTGTTCACGAAGGTCACAAGTTTTTCGCTCTTAACTGAAAAGCTTTGGATGTTAGAGGACCTGTGGTTTGTATCAGTTTCAGATGCAGAGTTGAACTAGATATGGTCCCTGTGTGTAGGAAACACATTTCTTTCGTTCTGAGCACACTCACGTTTCCCTCTGTATTAGAGACTCTAGACAACAAGAGCGTGCTTCTTGCTCTAATGCAGAGTGTGTTTCATGGATGAGAACTGTGCTTGTCTTTCTCTTAAGAAACGGAGTTAAATGCCAGGCTCTGTGTCTTCCTACAAGCAAGACTTCATTTCAGTTATACGCAGTCACTTTTCAGATCAAAGGAAGCTGCATTGTTCACGACGTTCACACGTTTCTCGCTCTTAACTGAAAAGCATTGCATGTTAGAGGACCTGTGGTTTGTATCAGTTTCAGATGCAGAGTTGAACTAGATATGGTCCGTGTGTGTAGGAAACACAGTTCTTTTGTTCTGAGCACACTCACGTTTCCCTCTGTATTAGAGACTCTAGAAAGCAAGGGCGTGCTTCTTGCTCTAAAGCAGAGTATGTTTCATGGATGAGAACTGTACTGTGTGTTTCCAATGAGAAACGGAGTTAAATGCCAGGCTCTTTGTCTTCCTACCAGCAAGACTTCGTTTCAGGTAAACGCAGTCACTTTTCAGCTCAAAGGAAGCTACATTGTTCACGAAGCTCACACGTATTTCGCTCTTAACTGAAAAGCATTGCATGTTAGAGGACCTGTGGTTTGTATCAGTTTCAGATGCAGAGTTGAACTAGATATGGTACGTGTGTGTAGGAAACACAGTTCTTTTGTTCTGAGCACACTCACGTTTCCCTCTGTATTAGAGACTCTAGAAAGCAAGAGCGTGCTCCTTGCTCTAATGCAGAGTATGTTTCATGGATGAGAACTGTGCTGTGTGTTTCCAATCAGAAACGGAGTTAAATGCCAGGCTCTGTGTCTTCCTACCAGCAAGACTTCGTTTCAGGTAAACGCAGTCACTTTTCAGCTCAAACGAAACTACATTGTTCACAATGCTCACAAGTTTCTCGCTCTTAACTCAAAAGCATTGGATGTTAGAAGATTGTGGTTTGTATCATTTTCAGATGCAGAGTTGAACTAGATAAGGTCTGTGTGTGTAGGAAACACAGTACTTTTGTTCTGAGCACACTCAAGTTTCCCTCTGTATTAGAGACTCTAGAAAGCAAGAGCATGCTTCTTGCTCTAAACCAGAATGTGTTTCATGGATGACAACTGTGCTGTGTGTTTCCAAGCAAAAACGGAGTTAAATGCCAGGCTCTGTGTCTTCCTACAAGCAAGACTTCGTTTCAGGTAAACTCAGTCACTTTTCAGCTCAAAGGAAGCTACATTGTTCACGAAGCTCACACGTATCTCGATCTTAACTGAAAAGCATTGCATGTTAGAGGACCTATGGTTTGTATCAGGTTCAGATGCAGAGTTGAACTAGATATGGTCCGTGTGTGTAGGAAACACAGTTCTTTTGTTCTGAGCACACTCACGTTTCCCTCTGTATTATAGAATCTAGAAAGCAAGAGCGTGCTTCTTGCTCTAAAGCAGAGTGTGTTTCATGGATGAGAACTGTGCTGTGTGTCGAATCAGAAATGGAGTTAAATGCCAGGCTCTGTGTCTTCTAAAAGAAAGACCTCGTTTCAGGTAAAAGCAGTCACTTTTCAGCTCAAACGAAGCTACATTGTTCACGAAGCTCACAAGTTTTTCGCTCTTAACTGAAAAGCTTTGGATCTTAGAGGACCTGTGGTTTGTATCAGTTTCAGATGCAGAGTAGAAATAGATATGCTCCGTGTGTGTAGGAAACACAGTTCTTTTGTTCAGAGCACACTCAGGTTTCCCTCTGTATTAGAGAAACTAGAAAGCAACAGCGTGCTTCTTGCTCTAAAGCAGAGTGTGTTTCATGGATGAGAACTGTGCTGTGTGTTTCCAATCAGAAACGGAGTTAAATGCCAGGCTCTGTGTCTTCCTACAAGCAAGACTTCATTTCAGGTAAACACTGTCTCTTTTCAGCTCAAACGAAGCTACATTGTTCACGAAGCTCAGACGTTTCTCGATCTTAACTGAAAAGCATTACATATTAGAGGACCTATGGTTTGTATCATTTTCAAATGCAGAGTTGAACTAGATATGGTCCGTGTGTGTAGGAAACACAGTTCTTTTGTTCTGAGCACACTCATGTTTCCCTCTGTATTAGAGAGTCTTTAAAGCAAGAGCGTGCTTCTTGCTCTAAAGCAGAGTGTGTTTCATGGATGAGAACTGTGCTGTGTGTTTCCAATCAGAAACGGAGTTAAATGCCAGGCTCTGTGTCTTCCTACCATCAAGACTTCGTTTCAGGTAAACGCAGTCACTTTTCAGATCAAACGAAACTACATTGTTCACAATGCTCACACGTTTCTCGCTCTTAACTCAAAAGCATTGGATGTTAGAAGATTGTGGTTTGTATCAGTTTCAGATGCAGAGTTGAACTAGATATGGTCCGTGTGTGTAGGAAACACAGTACTTTTGTTCTGAGCACACTCACGTTTCCCTCTGTATTAGAGACTCTAGAGAGCAAGAGCGTGCTTCTTGCTCTAATGCAGAGTGTGTTTCATGGATGAGAACTGTGCTGTGTGTTTCCAATCAGAAACGGATTTAAATGCCAGGCTCTGTGTCTTCCTACCAGCAAGACTTCGTTTCAGGTAAACGCAGTCACTTTTCAGATCAAAGGAAGCTGCATTGTTCACGACGTTCACACGTTTCTCGCTCTTAACTGAAAAGCATTGGATGTTAGAGGACCTGTGGTTTGTATCAGTTTCAGAAACAGAGTAGAACTAGATAGGGTACGTGTGTGTAGGAAACACAGTTCTTTTGTTCTGTGCACACTCATGTTTCCCTCTTTATTAGAGACTCTAGAAAGCAAGAGCGTGCTTCTTGCTCTAAACCAGAGTGTGTTTCATGGATGAGAACTGTGCTGTGTGTTTCCAATCAGAAACGGAGTTAAATGCCAGGCTCTGTGTCTTCCTACAAGCAAGACTTCGTTTCAGGTAAACTCAGTCACTTTTCAGCTCAAAGGAAGCTACATTGTTCACGAAGCTCACACGTATCTCGATCTTAACTGAAAAGCATTGCATGTTAGAGGACCTATGGTTTGTATCAGGTTCAGATGCAGAGTTGAACTAGATATGGTCCGTGTGTGTAGGAAACACAGTTCTTTTGTTCTGAGCACACTCACGTTTCCCTCTGTATTAGAGAATCTAGAAAGCAAGAGCGTGCTTCTTGCTCTAAAGCAGAGTGTGTTTCATGGATGAGAACTGTGCTGTGTGTCGAATCAGAAATGGAGTTAAATGCCAGGCTTTGTGTCTTCTAAAAGCAAGACCTCGTTTCAGGTAAAAGCAGTCACTTTTCAGCTCAAACGAAGCTACATTGTTCACGAAGGTCACAAGTTTTTCGCTCTTAACTGAAAAGCTTTGGATGTTAGAGGACCTGTGGTTTGTATCAGTTTCAGATGCAGAGGTGAACTAGATATGGTCCCTGTGTGTAGGAAACACATTTCTTTCGTTCTGAGCACACTCACGTTTCCCTCTGTATTAGAGACTCTAGACAACAAGAGCGTGCTTCTTGCTCTAATGCAGAGTGTGTTTCATGGATGAGAACTGTGCTTGTCTTTCTCTTAAGAAACGGAGTTAAATGCCAGGCTCTGTGTCTTCCTACAAGCAAGACTTCATTTCAGTTATACGCAGTCACTTTTCAGATCAAAGGAAGCTGCATTGTTCACGACGTTCACACGTTTCTCGCTCTTAACTGAAAAGCATTGCATGTTAGAGGACCTGTGGTTTGTATCAGTTTCAGATGCAGAGTTGAACTAGATATGGTCCGTGTGTGTAGGAAACACAGTTCTTTTGTTCTGAGCACACTCACGTTTCCCTCTGTATTAGAGACTCTAGAAAGCAAGGGCGTGCTTCTTGCTCTAAAGCAGAGTATGTTTCATGGATGAGAACTGTACTGTGTGTTTCCAATGAGAAACGGAGTTAAATGCCAGGCTCTTTGTCTTCCTACCAGCAAGACTTCGTTTCAGGTAAACGCAGTCACTTTTCAGCTCAAAGGAAGCTACATTGTTCACGAAGCTCACACGTATTTCGCTCTTAACTGAAAAGCATTGCATGTTAGAGGACCTGTGGTTTGTATCAGTTTCAGATGCAGAGTTGAACTAGATATGGTACGTGTGTGTAGGAAACACAGTTCTTTTGTTCTGAGCACACTCACGTTTCCCTCTGTATTAGAGACTCTAGAGAGCAAGAGCGTGCTTCTTGCTCTAATGCAGAGTGTGTTTCATGGATGAGAACTGTGCTGTGTGTTTGCAATCAGAAACGGAGTTAAATGCCAGGCTCTGTGTCTTCCTACCAGCAAGACTTCGTTTCAGGTAAACGCAGTCACTTTTCAGATCAAAGGAAGCTGCATTGTTCACGATGTTCACACGTTTCTCGCTCTTAACTGAAAAGCATTGGATGTTAGAGGACCTGTGGTTTGTATCAGTTTCAGAAACAGAGTAGAACTAGATAGGGTACGTGTGTGCAGGAAACACAGTTCTTTTGTTCTGCGCACACTCATGTTTCCCTCTGTATTAGAGACTCTAGAAAGCAAGAGCGTGCTTCTTGCTCTAAACCAGAGTGTGTTTCATGGATGAGAACTGTGCTGTGTGTTTCCAATCAGAAACGGAGTTAAATGCCAGGCTCTGTGTCTTCCTACAAGCAAGACTTCGTTTCAGGTAAACTCAGTCACTTTTCAGCTCAAAGGAAGCTACATTGTTCACGAAGCTCACACGTATCTCGATCTTAACTGAAAAGCATTGCATGTTAGAGGACCTATGGTTTGTATCATGTTCAGATGCAGAGTTGAACTAGATATGGTCCGTGTGTGTAGGAAACACAGTTCTTTTGTTCTGAGCACACTCACGTTTCCCTCTGTATTAGAGACTCTAGAAAGCAAGAGCGTGCTTCTTGCTCTAAAGCAGAGTGTGTTTCATGGATGAGAACTGTGCTGTGTGTCGAATCAGAAATGGAGTTAAATGCCAGGCTCTGTGTCTTCTAAAAGCAAGACCTCGTTTCAGGTAAAAGCAGTCACTTTTCAGCTCAAACGAAGCTACATTGTTCACGAAGCTCACACGTTTCTTGCTCTTAAATGAAAAGCATTGGATGTTGGAGGACCTGTGGTTTGTATCAGTTTCAGATGCAGAGTTGAACTAGATATGGTCCGTGTGTGTAGGAAACACATTTCTTTCGTTCTGAGCACACTCACGTTTCCCTCTGTATTAGAGACTCTAGACAACAAGAGCGTGCTTCTTGCTCTAATGCAGAGTGTGTTTCATGGATGAGAACTGTGCTTGTCTTTCTCTTAAGAAACGGAGTTAAATGCCAGGCTCTGTGTCTTCCTACAAGCAAGACTTCATTTCAGTTATACGCAGTCACTTTTCAGATCAAAGGAAGCTGCATTGTTCACGACGTTCACACGTTTCTCGCTCTTAACTGAAAAGCATTGCATGTTAGAGGACCTGTGGTTTGTATCAGTTTCAGATGCAGAGTTGAACTAGATATGGTCCGTGTGTGTAGGAAACACAGTTCTTTTGTTCTGAGCACACTCACGTTTCCCTCTGTATTAGAGACTCTAGAAAGCAAGGGCGTGCTTCTTGCTCTAAAGCAGAGTATGTTTCATGGATGAGAACTGTACTGTGTGTTTCCAATGAGAAACGGAGTTAAATGCCAGGCTCTTTGTCTTCCTACCAGCAAGACTTCGTTTCAAGTAAACGCAGTCACTTTTCAGCTCAAACGAAGCTACACAGTTCACGAAGCTCGCACGTTTCTCGCTCTTAACTGAAATCACTGGATGTTAGAAGACCTGTGGTTTGTATCAGTTTCAGAAACAGAGTTGAACTAGATATGGTACGTGTGTGTAGGAAACACAGTTCTTTTGTTCTGACCACATTCATGTTTCCCTCTGTATTAGAGATTCTAGAAAGCAAGAGCGTGCTTCTTGCTCTAATGCAGAGTGTTTCATGGATGATAACTGTGCTTGTCTTTCTCTTCAGAAACGGAGTTAAATGCCAGGCTCTGTGTCTTCCTACAAGCAAGACTTCATTTCAGGTAGACACAGTCACATTTCAGCTCAAACGAAGCTACATTGTTCTCGAAGCTCACACGTTTCTCGCTCTTAAATGAAAAGAATTGGATGTTGGAGGACCTGTGGTTTATATCAGTTTCAGATGCAGAGTAGAATTAGATATGCTCCGTGTGTGTAGGAAACACAGTTCTTTTGTTCAGAGCACACTCAGGTTTCCCTCTGTATTAGAGAAACTAGAAAGCAACAGCGTGCTTCTTGCTCTAAAGCAGGGTGTGTTTCATGGATGAGAACTGTGCTGTGTGTTTCCAATCAGAAACGGAGTTAAATGCCAGGCTCTGTGTCTTCCTACAAGCAAGACTTCGTTTCAGGTAAACACTGTCTCTTTTCAGCTCAAACGAAGCTACATTGTTCACGAAGCTCACACGTTTCTCGATCTTAACTGAAAAGCATTACATATTAGAGGACCTATGGTTTGTATCATTTTCAAATGCAGAGTTGAACTAGATATGGTCTGTGTGTGTAGGAAACACAGTTCTTTTGTTCTGAGTACACTCATGTTTCCCTCTGTATTAGAGACTCTAGAAAGCAAGAGCGTGCTTCCTGCTCTAACGCAGAGTGTGTTTCATGGATGAGAACTGTGCTGTATGTTTCCAATCAGAAACGGAGTTAAATGCCAGGCTCTGTGTCTTCCTACCAGCAAGGCTTCCTTTCAGGAAAACGCAGTCACTTTTCAGCTCAAAGGAAGCTACATTGTTCACGAAGCTCACACGTATTTCGCTCTTAACTGAAAAGCATTGCATGTTAGAGGACCTGTGGTTTGTATCAGTTTCAGATGCAGAGTTGAACTAGATATGGTCCGTGTGTGTAGGAAACACAGTTCTTTTGTTCTGAGCACACTCACGTTTCCCTCTGTATTAGAGACTCTAGAAAGCAAGAGCGTGCTTCTTGCTCTAATGCAGAGTGTGTTTCATGGATGAGAACTGTGCTGTGTGTTTCCAATCAGAAACGGAGTTAAATGCCAGGCTCTGTGTCTTCCTACCAGCAAGACTTCGTTTCAGGTAAACGCAGTCACTTTTCAGCTCAAACGAAACTACATTGTTCACAATGCTCACACGTTTCTCGCTCTTAACTCAAAAGCATTGGATGTTAGAAGATTGTGGTTTGTATCAGTTTCAGATGCAGAGTTGAACTAGATATGGTCCGTGTGTGTAGGAAACACAGTACTTTTGTTCTGAGCACACTCACATTTCCCTCTGTATTAGAGACTCTAGAAAGCAAGAGCGTGCTTCTTGCTCTAAACCAGAGTGTGTTTCATGGATGACAACTGTGCTGTGTGTTTCCAATCAGAAACGGAGTTAAATGCCAGGCTCTGTGTCTTCCTACAAGCAAGACTTCCTTTCAAGTAAACTCAGTCACTTTTCAGCTCAAAGGAAGCTACATTGTTCACGAAGCTCACATGTATCTCGATCTTAACTGAAAAGCATTGCATGTTAGAGGACCTATGGTTTGTATCAGGTTCACATGCAGAGTTGAACTAGATATGGTCCGTGTGTGTAGGAAACACAGTTCTTTTGTTCTGAGCACACTCACGTTTCCCTCTGTATTAGAGACTCTAGAAAGCAAGAGCGTGCTTCTTGCTCTAAAGCAGAGTGTGTTTCATGGATGAGAACTGTGCTGTGTGTCGAATCAGAAACGGAGTTAAATGCCAGGCTCTGTGTCTTCCTACCAGCAAGACTTCGTTTCAGGTAAACGCAGTCACTTTTCAGCTCAAACGAAGCTACATTGTTCACGAAGCTCACACGTTTTTCGCTCTTAACTGAAAAGCATTGCATGTTAGAGGACCTGTGGTTTGTATCAGTTTCAGATGCAGAGTTGAACTAGATATGTTCCCTGTGTGTAGGAAACACATTCCTTTCATTCTGAGCACACTCACGTTTCCCTTTGCATTAGAGACTCTAGAAAACAAGAGCGTGCTTCTTGCTCTAATGCAGTGTGTTTCATGGATGATAACTGTGCTTGTCTTTCTCTTCACAAACGGAGTTAAATGCCACGCTCAGTGTCTTCCTACAAGCAAGACTTCGTTTCAGGTAAACACAGTCACATTTCAGCTCTAACAAAGCTACATTGTTCTCGAAGCTCACAAGGTTCTCGCTCTTAAATGAAAAGAATTGGATGTTGGAGGACCTGTGGTTTATGTCAGTTTCAGATGCAGAGTAGGATTAGATATGCTCCGTGTGTGTAGGAAACACAGTTCTATGGTTCACAGCACACTCAGGTTTCCCTCTGTATTAGAGAATCTAGAAAGCAACAGCGTGCTTCTTGCTCTAAAGCAGAGTGTGATTCATGGATGAGAACTGTGCTGTATGTTTCCAATCAGAAACGGAGTTAAATGCCAGGCTCTGTGTCTTCCTTCCAGCAAGGCTTCCTTTCAGGTAAACGCAGTCACTTTTCAGCTCAAACGAAGCTACATTGTTCACGAAGCTCACAAGTTTTTCCCTCTTAACTGAAAAGCATTGCATGTTAGAGGACCTGTGGTTTGTATCAGTTTCAGATGCAGAGTTGAACTAGATATGGTACGTGTGTGTAGGAAACACAGTTCTTTTGTTCTGAGCACACTCACGTTTCCCTCTGTATTAGAGACTCTAGAAAGCAAGAGCGTGCTTCTTGCTCTAATGCAGAGTGTGTTTCATGGATGTGAACTGTGCTTGTCTTTCTCTTAAGAAACGGAGTTAAATGCCAGGCTATGTGTCTTCCTACAAGCAAGACTTCATTTCAGGTATACGCAGTCACTTTTCAGATCAAAGGAAGCTGCATTGTTCACGACGTTCACACGTTTCTCGCTCTTAACTGAAAAGCATTGGATGTTAGAGGACCTGTGATTTGTATCAGTTTCAGAAACAGAGTAGAACTAGATAGGGTACGTGTGTGTAGGAAACACAGTTCTTTTGTTCTGTGCACACTCATGTTTCCCTCTGTATTAGAGACTCTAGAAAGCAAGCGCGTGCTTCTTGCTCTAAACCAGAGTGTGTTTCATGGATGACAACTGTGCTGTGTGTTTCCAATCAGAAACGGAGTTAAATGCCAGGCTCTGTGTCTTCCTACAAGCAAGACTTCGTTTCAGGTAAACTCAGTCAATTTTCAGCTCAAAGGAAGCTACATTGTTCACGAAGCTCACACGATTTTCGCTCTTAACTGAAAAGCATTGCATGTTAGAGGACCTGTGGTTTGTATCAGTTTCAGATGCAGAGTTGAACTAGATATGGTCCGTGTGTGTAGGAAACACAGTTCTTTTGTTCTGAGCACACTCACGTTTCCCTCTGTATTAGAGACTCTAGAGAGCAAGGGCGTGCTTCTTGCTCTAAAGCAGAGTATGTTTCATGGATGAGAACTGTACTGTGTGTTTCCAATGAGAAACGGAGTTAAATGCCAGGTCTTTGTCTTCCTACCAGCAAGACTTCGTTTCAGGTAAACGCAGTCACTTTTCAGCTCAAACGAATCTACACAGTTCACAAAGCTCACACGTTTCTCGCTCTTAACTGAAATCACTGGATGTTAGAAGACCTGTGGTTTGTATCAGTTTCAGAAACAGAGTTGAACTAGATATGGTACGTGTGTGTAGGAAACACAGTTCTTTTGTTCTGAGCACATTCATGTTTCCCTCTGTATTAGAGACTCTAGAAAGCAAGAGCGTGCTTCTTGCTCTAATGCAGAGTGTTTCATGGATGATAACTGTGCTTGTCTTTCTCTTCAGAAACGGAGTTAAATGTCAGGCTCTGTGTCTTCCTACAAGCAAGACTTCATTTCAGGTAAACACAGTCATATTTCAGCTCAAACGAAGCTACATTGTTCTCGAAGCTCACACGTTTCTCGCTCTTAAATGAAAAGAATTGGATGTTGGAGGACCTGTGGTTTATATCAGTTTCAGATGCAGAGTAGAATTAGATATGCTCCGTGTGTGTAGGAAACACAGTTCTTTTGTTCAGAGCACACTCAGGTTTCCCTCTGTATTAGAGAAACTAGAAAGCAACAGCGTGCTTCTTGCTCTAAAGCAGAGTGTGTTTCATGGATGAGAACTGTGCTGTGTGTTTCCAATCAGAAACGGAGTTAAATGCCAGGCTCTGTGTCTTCCTACAAGCAAGACTTCGTTTCAGGTAAACACTGTCTCTTTTCAGCTCAAACGAAGCTACATTGTTCACGAAGCTCACACGTTTCTCGATCTTAAGTGAAAAGCGTTACATATTAGAGGACCTATGGTTTGTATCATTTTCAAATGCAGAGTTGAACTAGATATGGTCCGTGTGTGTAGGAAACACAGTTCTTTTGTTTGAGCACACTCATGTTTCCCTCTGTATTAGAGACTCTAGAAAGCAAGAGCGTGCTTCTTGCTCTAAAGCAGAGTGTGTTTCATGGATGAGAACTGTGCTGTATGTTTCCAATCAGAAACGGAGTTAAATGCCAGGCTCTGTGTCTTCCTACCAGCAAGGCTTCCTTTCAGGTAAACGAAGTCACTTTTCAGCTCAAACGAAGCTACATTGTTCACGAAGCTCACACGTTTTTCGCTCTTAACTGAAAAGCATTGCATGTTAGAGGACCTGTGGTTTGTATCAGTTTCAGATGCAGAGTTGAACTAGATATGGTACGTGTGTGTAGGAAACACAGTTCTTTTGTTCTGAGCACACTCACGTTTCCCTCTGTATTAGAGACTCTAGAAAGCAAGAGCGTGCTTCTTGCTCTAATGCAGAGTGTGTTTCATGGATGAGAACTGTGCTGTGTGTTTCCAATCAGAAACGGAGTTAAATGCCAGGCTCTGTGTCTTCCTACCAGCAAGACTTCGTTTCAGGTAAACGCAGTCACTTTTCAGCTCAAATGAAACTACATTGTTCAAATGCTCACACGTTTCTCGCTCTTAACTCAAAAGCATTGGATGTTAGAAGATTGTGGTTTGTATCAGTTTCAGATGCAGAGTTGAACTAGATATGGTCCGTGTGTGTAGGAAACACAGTACTTTTGTTCTGAGCACACTCACGTTTCCCTCTGTATTAGAGACTCTAGAAAGCAAGAGCGTGCTTCTTGCTCTAAACCAGAGTGTGTTTCATGGATGACAACTGTGCTGTGTGTTTCCAAGCAGAAAC
Source organism: Onychomys leucogaster (assembly GCA_949786385.1). Taxonomy (NCBI): domain Eukaryota; kingdom Metazoa; phylum Chordata; class Mammalia; order Rodentia; family Cricetidae; genus Onychomys; species Onychomys leucogaster. The sequence continues at coordinate 313,419 of CATKUP010000004.1, forward strand.
GGAGTTAAATGCCAGGCTCTGTGTCTTCCTACAAGCAAGACTTCGTTTCAGGTAAACTCAGTCACTTTTCAGCTCAAAGGAAGCTACATTGTTCACGAAGCTCACACGTATCTCGATCTTAACTGAAAAGCATTGCATGTTAGAGGACCTATGGTTTGTATGAGGTTCAGATGCAGAGTTGAACTAGATATGGTCCGTGTGTGTAGGAAACACAGTTCTTTTGTTCTGAGCACACTCACGTTTCCCTCTGTATTAGAGACTCTAGAAAGCATAGCGTGCTTCTTGCTCTAAAGCAGAGTGTGTTTCATGGATGAGAACTGTGCTGTGTGTCGAATCAGAAATGGAGTTAAATGCCAGGCTCTGTGTCTTCCTACCAGCAAGACTTCGTTTCAGGTAAACACAGTCACTTTTCAGCTCAAACGAAGCTACATTGTTCACGAAGCTCACACGTTTTTCGCTCTTAACTGAAAAGCATTGACTGTTAGAGGACCTGTGGTTTGTATCAGTTTCAGATGCAGAGTTGAACTAGATATGTTCCCTGTGTGTAGGAAACACATTCCTTTCATTCTGAGCACACTCACGTTTCCCTTTGCATTAGAGACTCTAGAAAACAAGAGCGTGCTTCTTGCTCTAATGCAGTGTGTTTCATGGATGATAACTGTGCTTGTCTTTCTCTTCAGAAACGGAGTTAAATGCCAGGCTCAGTGTCTTCCTACAAGCAAGACTTCGTTTCAGGTAAACACAGTCACATTTCAGCTCTAACAAAGCTACATTGTTCTCGAAGCTCACACGTTTCTCGCTCTTAAATGAAAAGAATTGGATGTTGGAGGACCTGTGGTTTATATCAGTTTCTGATGCAGAGTAGAATTAGATATGCTCCGTGTGTGTAGGAAACACAGTTCTATGGTTCACAGCACACTCAGGTTTCCCTCTGTATTAGAGAATCTAGAAATCAACAGCGTGCTTCTTGCTCTAAAGCAGAGTGTGTTTCATGGATGAGAACTGTGCTGTGTGTTTCCAATCAGAAATGGAGTTAAATGCCAGGCTCTGTGTTTTCCTACCAGCAAGACTTCATTTCAGGTATACGCAGTCACTTTTCAGATCAAAGGAAGCTGCATTGTTCACGACGTTCACACGTTTCTCTCTCTTAACTGAAAAGCATTGGATGTTGGAGGACCTGTGGTTTATATCAGTTTCAGATGCAGAGTAGAACTAGATATGCTCCGTGTGTGTAGGAAACACAGTTCTTTTGTTCAGAGCACACTCAGGTTACTCTCTATATTAGAGACTCTAGAAAGCAAGAGCGTGCTTCTTGCTCTAAAGCAGAGTGTGATTCATGGATGAGAACTGTGCTGTGTGTTTCCAATCAGAAACGGAGTTAAATGCCAGGCTCTGTGTCTTCCTACCAGCAAGACTTCGTTACAGGTAAACGCAGTCACATTTCAGCTCAAACGAAGCTACATTGTTCACGAAGCTCACACGTTTTTCGCTCTTAACTGAAAAGCATTGCATGTTAGAGGACCTGTGGTTTGTATCAGTTTCAGATGCAGAGTTGAACTAGATATGGTCCGTGTGTGTAGGAAACACAGTTCTTTTGTTCTGAGCACACTCACGTTTCCCTGTGTATTAGAGACTCTAGAAAGCAAGAGCGTGCTTTTTGCTCTAAAGCAGAGTGTGTTTCAGGGATGAGAACTGTACTGTGTGTTTCCAATCAGAAATGGAGTTAAATGCCAGGCTCTGTGTCTTCCTACCAGCAAGACTTCGTTTCAGGTAAACGCAGTCACTTTTCAGCTCAAACGAAGCTACACTGTTCACGAACCTCACACGTTTCTCACTCTTAACTGAAATCACTGGATGTTAGAAGACCTGTGGTTTGTATCAGTTTCAGAAACAGAGTTGAACTAGATATGGTACGTGTGTGTAGGAAACACAGTTCTTTTGTTCTGAGCACATTCATGTTTCCCTCTGTATTAGAGACTCTAGAAAGCAACAGCGTGCTTCTTGGTCTAAAGCAGAGTTTGTTTCATGGATTAGAACAGTGCTGTGTGTTTCCAATCAGAAACGGAGTTAAATGCCAGGCTCTGTGTCTTCCTACCAGCAAGGCTTCCTTTCAGGTAAACGCAGTCACTTTTCAGCTCAAACGAAGCTACATTGTTCACGAAGCTCACACGTTTTTCGCTCTTAACTGAAAAGCATTGCATGCTAGAGGACCTGTGGTTTGTATCAGTTTCAGATGCAGAGTTGAACTAGATATGGTACGTGTGTGTAGGAAACACAGTTCTTTTGTTCTGAGCACATTCATGTTTCCCTCTGTATTAGAGACTCTAGAAAGCAACAGCGTGCTTCTTGGTCTAAAGCAGAGTTTGTTTCATGGATTAGAACAGTGCTGTGTGTTTCCAATCAGAAACGGAGTTAAATGCCAGGCTCTGTGTCTTCCTACCAGCAAGGCTTCCTTTCAGGTAAACGCAGTCACTTTTCAGCTCAAACGAAGCTACATTGTTCACGAAGCTCACACGTTTTTCGCTCTTAACTGAAAAGCATTGCATGTTAGAGGACCTGTGGTTTGTATCAGTTTCAGATGCAGAGTTGAACTAGATATGGTACGTGTGTGTAGGAAACACAGTTCTTTTGTTCTGAGCACACTCACGTTTCCCTCTGTATTAGAGACTCTAGAAAGCAAGAGCGTGCTTCTTGCTCTAATTCAGAGTGTGTTTCATGGATGAGAACTGTGCTGTGTTTTTCCAATCAGAAACGGAGTTAAATGCCAGGCTCTGTGTCTTCCTACCAGCAAGACTTCGTTTCAGGTAAACGCAGTCACTTTTCAGCTCAAATGAAACTACATTGTTCAAATGCTCACACGTTTCTCGCTCTTAACTCAAAAGCATTGGATGTTAGAAGATTGTGGTTTGTATCAGTTTCAGATGCAGAGTTGAACTAGATATGGTCCGTGTGTGTAGGAAACACAGTACTTTTGTTCTGAGCACACTCACGTTTCCCTCTGTATTAGAGACTCTAGAAAGCAAGAGCGTGCTTCTTGCTCTAAACCAGAGTGTGTTTCATGGATGACAACTGTGCTGTGTGTTTCCAAGCAGAAACGGAGTTAAATGCCAGGCTCTGTGTCTTCCTACAAGCAAGACTTCGTTTCAGGTAAACTCAGTCACTTTTCAGCTCAAAGGAAGCTACATTGTTCACGAAGCTCACACGTATCTCGATCTTAACTGAAAAGCATTGCATGTTAGAGGACCTATGGTTTGTATGAGGTTCAGATGCAGAGTTGAACTAGATATGGTCCGTGTGTGTAGGAAACACAGTTCTTTTGTTCTGAGCACACTCACGTTTCCCTTTGCATTAGAGACTCTAGAAAACAAGAGCGTGCTTCTTGCTCTAATGCAGTGTGTTTCATGGATGATAACTGTGCTTGTCTTTCTCTTCAGAAACGGAGTTAAATGCCAGGCTCAGTGTCTTCATACAAGCAAGACTTCGTTTCAGGTAAACACAGTCACATTTCAGCTCTAACAAAGCTACATTGTTCTCGAAGCTCACACGTTTCTCGCTCTTAAATGAAAAGAATTGGATGTTGGAGGACCGGTGGTTTATATCAGTTTCAGATGCAGAGTAGAATTAGATATGCTCCGTGTGTGTAGGAAACACAGTTCTATGGTTCACAGCACACTCAGGTTTCCCTCTGTATTAGAGAATCTAGAAATCAACAGCGTGCTTCTTGCTCTAAAGCAGAGTGTGTTTCATGGATGAGAACTGTGCTGTGTGTTTCCAATCAGAAATGGAGTTAAATGCCAGGCTCTGTGTTTTCCTACCAGCAAGACTTCATTTCAGGTATACGCAGTCACTTTTCAGATCAAAGGAAGCTGCATTGTTCACGACGTTCACACGTTTCTCTCTCTTAACTGAAAAGCATTGGATGTTGGAGGACCTGTGGTTTATATCAGTTTCAGATGCAGAGTAGAACTAGATATGCTCCGTGTGTGTAGGAAACACAGTTCTTTTGTTCAGAGCACACTCAGGTTACTCTCTATATTAGAGACTCTAGAAAGCAAGAGCGTGCTTCTTGCTCTAAAGCAGAGTGTGTTTCATGGATGAGAACTGTGCTGTGTGTTTCCAATCAGAAATGGAGTTAAATGCCAGGCTCTGTGTTTTCCTACCAGCAAGACTTCATTTCAGGTATACGCAGTCACTTTTCAGATCAAAGGAAGCTGCATTGTTCACGACGTTCACACGTTTCTCTCTCTTAACTGAAAAGCATTGGATGTTGGAGGACCTGTGGTTTATATCAGTTTCAGATGCAGAGTAGAACTAGATATGCTCCGTGTGTGTAGGAAACACAGTTCTTTTGTTCAGAGCACACTCAGGTTACTCTCTATATTAGAGACTCTAGAAAGCAAGAGCGTGCTTCTTGCTCTAAAGCAGAGTGTGATTCATGGATGAGAACTGTGCTGTGTGTTTCCAATCAGAAACGGAGTTAAATGCCAGGCTCTGTGTCTTCCTACCAGCAAGACTTCGTTACAGGTAAACGCAGTCACATTTCAGCTCAAACGAAGCTACATTGTTCACGAAGCTCACACTTTTTTCGCTCTTAACTGAAAAGCATTGCATGTTAGAGGACCTGTGGTTTGTATCAGTTTCAGATGCAGAGTTGAACTAGATATGGTCCGTGTGTGTAGGAAACACAGTTCTTTAGTTCTGAGCACACTCACGTTTCCCTCTGTATTAGAGACTCTAGAAAGCAAGAGCGTGCTTTTTGCTCTAAAGCAGAGTGTGTTTCAGGGATGAGAACTGTACTGTGTGTTTCCAATCAGAAATGGAGTTAAATGCCAGTCTCTGTGTCTTCCTAACAGCAAGACTTCGTTTCATGTAAACGCAGTCACTTTTCAGCTCAAACGAAGCTACACTGTTCACGAAGCTCACACGTTTCTCACTCTTAACTGAAATCACTGGATGTTAGAAGACCTGTGGTTTGTATCAGTTTCAGAAACAGAGTTGAACTAGATATGGTACGTGTGTGTAGGAAACACAGTTCTTTTGTTCTGAGCACATTCATGTTTCCCTCTGTATTAGAGACTCTAGAAAGCAACAGCGTGCTTCTTGGTCTAAAGCAGAGTTTGTTTCATGGATTAGAACAGTGCTGTGTGTTTCCAATCAGAAACGGAGTTAAATGCCAGGCTCTGTGTATTCCTACAAGCAAGACTTCATTTCAGGAAAACGCAGTCATTTTTCAGCTCAAACGAAGCTACATTGTTCAAGAAGTGCACACGTATTTTGCTCTTAACTGAAAAGCAATGCATGTTAGAGGTCCTGTGGTTTCTATCAGTTTCAGATGCAGGGTTGAACTAGATATGGTCCGTGTGTGTAGGAAACACAGTACTTTTGTTCTGAGCACAATCACGTTTCCCTGTGTATTAGAGAATCTAGAAAGCAAGAGCGTGCTTCTTGCTCTAACGCAGAGTGTGTTTCATGGATGAGAACTGTGCTGTATGTTTCCAATCAGAAACGGAGTTAAATGCCAGGCTCTGTGTCTTCCTACAAGCAAGACTTTGTTTCAGGTAAACGCAGTCACTTTTCAGCTCAAACGAATCTACATTGTTCACGAAGCTCACACGTTTCTAGCTCTTAACTCAAAAGCATTGGATGTTAGAAGATTGTGGTTTGTATCAGTTTCAGATGCAGAGTTGAACTAGATATGGTCCGTGTGTGTAGGAAACACAGTACTTTTGTTCTGAGCACACTCACGTTTCCCTGTGTATTAGAGAATCTAGAAAGCAAGAGCGTGCTTCTTGCTCTAACGCAGAGTGTGTTTCATGGATGAGAACTGTGCTGTATGTTTCCAATCAGAAACGGAGTTAAATGCCAGGCTCTGTGTCTTCCTACCATCAAGGCTTCCTTTCAGGAAAACGCAGTCACTTTTCAGCTCAAACGAAGCTACATTGTTCACGAAGCTCACACGTTTTTCGCTCTTAAATGAAAAGCATTGCATGTTAGAGGACCTGTGGTTTGTATCAGTTTCAGATGCAGAGTTGAACTAGATATGGTCCGTGTGTGTAGGAAACACAGTTCTTTTGTTCTGCGCACACTCACGTTTCTCTCTGTATTAGAGACTCTAGAAAGCAAGAGCGTGCTTCTTGCTCTAATGCAGAGTGTGTTTCATGGATGAGAACTGTGCTGTGTGTTTCCAATCAGAAACGGAGTTAAATGCCAGGCTCTGTGTCTTCCTACCAGCAAGACTTCGTTTCAGGTAAACGCAGTCACTTTTCAGCTCAAACGAAACTACATTGTTCACAATGCTCACACGTTTCTCGCTCTTAACTCAAAAGCATTGGATGTTAGAAGATTGTGGTTTGTATCAGTTTCAGATGCAGAGTTGAACTAGATATGGTCCGTGTGTGTAGGAAACACGGTACTTTTGTTCTGAGCACACTCACGTTTCCCTCTGTATTAGAGACTCTAGAAAGCAAGAGCGTGCTTCTTGCTCTAAACCAGAGTGTGTTTCATGGATGACAACTGTGCTGTGTGTTTCCAATCAGAAACGGAGTTAAATGCCAGGCTCTGTGTCTTCCTACAAGCAAGACTTCGTTTCAAGTAAACTCAGTCACTTTTCAGCTCAAAGGAAGCTACATTGTTCACGAAGCTCACACGTATCTCGATCTTAACTGAAAAGCATTGCATGTTAGAGGACCTATGGTTTGTATCAGGTTCAGATGCAGAGTTGAACTAGATATGGCCCGTGTGTGTAGGAAACACAGTTCTTTTGTTCTGAGCACACTCACGTTTCCCTCTGTATTAGAGACTCTAGAAAGCAAGAGCGTGCTTCTTGCTCTAAAGCAGAGTGTGTTTCATGGATGAGAACTGTGCTGTGTGTCGAATCAGAAACGGAGTTAAATGCCAGGCTCTGTGTCTTCCTACCAGCAAGACTTCGTTTCAGGTAAACGCAGTCACTTTTCAGCTCAAACGAAGCTACATTGTTCACGAAGCTCACACGTTTTTCGCTCTTAACTGAAAAGCATTGCCTGTTAGAGGACCTGTGGTTTGTATCAGTTTCAGATGCAGAGTTGAACTAGATATGGTCCCTGTGTGTAGGAAACACATTCCTTTCATTCTGAGCACACTCACGTTTCCCTTTGCATTAGAGACTCTAGAAAACAAGAGCGTGCTTCTTGCTCTAATGCAGTGTGTTTCATGGATGATAACTGTGCTTGTCTTTCTCTTCACAAACGGAGTTAAATGCCAGGCTCAGTGTCTTCCTACAAGCAAGACTTCGTTTCAGGTAAACACAGTCACATTTCAGCTCTAACAAAGCTACATTGTTCTCGAAGCTCACAAGGTTCTCGCTCTTAAATGAAAAGAATTGGATGTTGGAGGACCTGTGGTTTATGTCAGTTTCAGATGCAGAGTAGGATTAGATATGCTCCGTGTGTGTAGGAAACACAGTTCTATGGTTCACAGCACACTCAGGTTTCCCTCTGTATTAGAGAATCTAGAAAGCAACAGCGTGCTTCTTGCTCTAAAGCAGAGTGTGTTTCATGGATGAGAACTGTGCTGTGTGTTTCCAATCAGAAATGGAGTTAAATGCCAGGCTCTGTGTCTTCCTACCAGCAAGACTTCATTTCAGGTATACGCAGTCACTTTTCAGATCAAAGGAAGCTGCATTGTTCACGACGTTCACACGTTTCTCTCTCTTAACTGAAAAGCATTGGATGTTGGAGGTCCTGTGGTTTATATCAGTTTCAGATGCAGAGTAGAACTAGATATGCTCCGTGTGTGTAGGAAACACAGTTCTTTTGTTCAGAGCACACTCAGGTTACTCTCTATATTAGAGACTCTAGAAAGCAAGAGCGTGCTTCTTGCTCTAAAGCAGAGTGTGATTCATGGATGAGAACTGTGCTGTATGTTTCCAATCAGAAACGGAGTTAAATGCCAGGCTCTGTGTCTTCCTTCCAGCAAGGCTTCCTTTCAGGTAAACGCAGTCACTTTTCAGCTCAAAGGAAGCTACATTGTTCACGAAGCTCACACGTTTTTCCCTCTTAACTGAAAAGCATTGCATGTTAGAGGACCTGTGGTTTGTATCAGTTTCAGATGCAGAGTTGAACTAGATATGGTACGTGTGTGTAGGAAACACAGTTCTTTTGTTCTGAGCACACTCACGTTTCCCTCTGTATTAGAGACTCTAGAAAGCAAGAGCGTGCTTCTTGCTCTAATGCAGAGTGTGTTTCATGGATGTGAACTGTGCTTGTCTTTCTCTTAAGAAACGGAGTTAAATGCCAGGCTCTGTGTCTTCCTACAAGCAAGACTTCATTTCAGGTATACGCAGTCACTTTTCAGATCAAAGGAAGCTGCATTGTTCACGACGTTCACACGTTTCTCGCTCTTAACTGAAAAGCATTGGATGTTAGAGGACCTGGGATTTGTATCAGTTTCAGAAACAGAGTAGAACTAGATAGGGTACGTGTGTGTAGGAAACACAGTTCTTTTGTTCTGTGCACACTCATGTTTCCCTCTGTATTAGAGACTCTAGAAAGCTAGCGCGTGCTTCTTGCTCTAAACCAGAGTGTGTTTCATGGATGACAACTGTGCTGTGTGTTTCCAATCAGAAATGGAGTTAAATGCCAGGCTCTGTGTCTTCCTACAAGCAAGACTTCGTTTCAGGTAAACTCAGTCAATTTTCAGCTCAAAGGAAGCTACATTGTTCACGAAGCTCACACGATTTTCGCTCTTAACTGAAAAGCATTGCATGTTAGAGGACCTATGGTTTGTATCAGTTTCAGATGCAGAGTTGAACTAGATATGGTCCGTGTGTGTAGGAAACACAGTTCTTTTGTTCTGAGCACACTCACGTTTCCCTCTGTATTAGAGACTCTACAAAGCAAGGGCGTGCTTCTTGCTCTAAAGCAGAGTATGTTTCATGGATGAGAACTGTACTGTGTGTTTCCAATGAGAAACGGAGTTAAATGCCAGGTCTTTGTCTTCCTACCAGCAAGACTTCGTTTCAGGTAAACGCAGTCACTTTTCAGCTCAAACGAATCTACACAGTTCACGAAGCTCACACGTTTCTCGCTCTTAACTGAAATCACTGGATGTTAGAAGACCTGTGGTTTGTATCAGTTTCAGAAACAGAGTTGAACTAGATATGGTACGTGTGTGTAGGAAACACAGTTCTTTTGTTCTGAGCACATTCATGTTTCCCTCTGTATTAGAGACTCTAGAAAGCAAGAGCGTGCTTCTTGCTCTAATGCAGAGTGTTTCATGGATGATAACTGTGCTTGTCTTTCTCTTCAGAAACGGAGTTAAATGTCAGGCTCTGTGTCTTCCTACAAACAAGACTTCATTTCAGGTAAACACAGTCACATTTCAGCTCAAACGAAGCTACATTGTTCTCGAAGCTCACACGTTTCTCGCTCTTAAATGAAAAGAATTGGATGTTGGAGGACCTGTGGTTTATATCAGTTTCAGATGCAGAGTAGAATTAGATATGCTCCGTGTGTGTAGGAAACACAGTTCTTTTGTTCAGAGCACACTCAGGTTTCCCTCTGTATTAGAGAAACTAGAAAGCAACAGCGTGCTTCTTGCTCTAAAGCAGAGTGTGTTTCATGGATGAGAACTGTGCTGTGTGTTTCCAATCAGAAACGGAGTTAAATGCCAGGCTCTGTGTCTTCCTACAAGCAAGACTTCGTTTCAGGTAAACACTGTCTCTTTTCAGCTCAAACGAAGCTACATTGTTCACGAAGCTCACACGTTTCTCGATCTTAAGTGAAAAGCATTACATATTAGAGGACCTATGGTTTGTATCATTTTCAAATGCAGAGTTGAACTAGATATGGTCCGTGTGTGTAGGAAACACAGTTCTTTTGTTTGAGCACACTCATGTTTCCCTCTGTATTAGAGACTCTAGAAAGCAAGAGCGTGCTTCTTGCTCTAAAGCAGAGTGTGTTTCATGGATGAGAACTGTGCTGTATGTTTCCAATCAGAAACGGAGTTAAATGCCAGGCTCTGTGTCTTCCTACCAGCAAGGCTTCCTTTCAGGTAAACGCAGTCACTTTTCAGCTCAAACGAAGCTACATTGTTCACGAAGCTCACACGTTTTTCGCTCTTAACTGAAAAGCATTGCATGTTAGAGGACCTGTGGTTTGTATCAGTTTCAGATGCAGAGTTGAACTAGATATGGTACGTGTGTGTAGGAAACACAGTTCTTTTGTTCTGAGCACACTCACGTTTCCCTCTGTATTAGAGACTCTAGAAAGCAAGAGCGTGCTTCTTGCTCTAATGCAGAGTGTGTTTCATGGATGAGAACTGTGCTGTGTGTTTCCAATCAGAAACGGAGTTAAATGCCAGGCTCTGTGTCTTCCTACCAGCAAGACTTCGTTTCAGGTAAACGCAGTCACTTTTCAGCTCAAATGAAACTACATTGTTCAAATGCTCACACGTTTCTCGCTCTTAACTCAAAAGCATTGGATGTTAGAAGATTGTGGTTTGTATCAGTTTCAGATGCAGATTTGAACTAGATATGGTCCGTGTGTGTAGGAAACACAGTACTTTTGTTCTGAGCACACTCACGTTTCCCTCTGTATTAGAGACTCTAGAAAGCAAGAGCGTGCTTCTTGCTCTAAACCAGAGTGTGTTTCATGGATGACAACTGTGCTGTGTGTTTCCAAGCAGAAACGGAGTTAAATGCCAGGCTCTGTGTCTTCCTACAAGCAAGACTTCGTTTCAGGTAAACTCAGTCACTTTTCAGCTCAAAGGAAGCTACATTGTTCACGAAGCTCACACGTATCTCGATCTTAACTGAAAAGCATTGCATGTTAGAGGACCTATGGTTTGTATGAGGTTCAGATGCAGAGTTGAACTAGATATGGTCCGTGTGTGTAGGAAACACAGTTATTTTGTTCTGAGCACACTCACGTTTCCCTCTGTATTAGAGACTCTAGAAAGCATAGCGTGCTTCTTGCTCTAAAGCAGAGTGTGTTTCATGGATGAGAACTGTGCTGTGTGTCGAATCAGAAACGGAGTTAAATGCCAGGCTCTGTGTCTTCCTACCAGCAAGACTTGGTTTCAGGTAAACGCAGTCACTTTTCAGCTCAAACGAAGCTACATTGTTCACGAAGCTCACACGTTTTTCGCTCTTAACTGAAAAGCATTGCCTGTTAGAGGACCTGTGGTTTGTATCAGTTTCAGATGCAGAGTTGAACTAGATATGTTCCCTGTGTGTAGGAAACACATTCCTTTCATTCTGAGCACACTCACGTTTCCCTTTGCATTAGAGACTCTAGAAAACAAGAGCGTGCTTCTTGCTCTAATGCAGTGTGTTTCATGGATGATAACTGTGCTTGTCTTTCTCTTCAGAAACGGAGTTAAATGCCAGGCTCAGTGTCTTCCTACAAGCAAGACTTCGTTTCAGGTAAACACAGTCACATTTCAGCTCTAACAAAGCTACATTGTTCTCGAAGCTCACACGTTTCTCGCTCTTAAATGAAAAGAATTGGATGTTGGAGGACCTGTGGTTTATATCAGTTTCAGATGCAGAGTAGAATTAGATATGCTCCGTGTGTGTAGGAAACACAGTTCTATGGTTCACAGCACACTCAGGTTTCCCTCTGTATTAGAGAATCTAGAAATCAACAGCGTGCTTCTTGCTCTAAAGCAGAGTGTGTTTCATGGATGAGAACTGTGCTGTGTGTTTCCAATCAGAAATGGAGTTAAATGCCAGGCTCTGTGTTTTCCTACCAGCAAGACTTCATTTCAGGTATACGCAGTCACTTTTCAGATCAAAGGAAGCTGCATTGTTCACGACGTTCACACGTTTCTCTCTCTTAACTGAAAAGCATTGGATGTTGGAGGACCTGTGGTTTATATCAGTTTCAGATGCAGAGTAGAACTAGATATGGTCCGTGTGTGTAGGAAACACAGTTCTTTTGTTCAGAGCACACTCAGGTTACTCTCTATATTAGAGACTCTAGAAAGCAAGAGCGTGCTTCTTGCTCTAAAGCAGAGTGTGATTCATGGATGAGAACTGTGCTGTGTGTTTCCAATCAGAAACGGAGTTAAATGCCAGGCTCTGTGTCTTCCTACCAGCAAGACTTCGTTACAGGTAAACGCAGTCACATTTCAGCTCAAAGGAAGCTACATTGTTCACGAAGCTCACACTTTTTTCGCTCTTAACTGAAAAGCATTGCATGTTAGAGGACCTGTGGTTTGTATCAGTTTCAGATGCAGAGTTGAACTAGATATGGTCCGTGTGTGTAGGAAACACAGTTCTTTTGTTCTGAGCACACTCACGTTTCCCTCTGTATTAGAGACTCTAGAAAGCAAGAGCGTGCTTTTTGCTCTAAAGCAGAGTGTGTTTCAGGGATGAGAACTGTACTGTGTGTTTCCAATCAGAAATGGAGTTAAATGCCAGGCTCTGTGTCTTCCTACCAGCAAGACTTCGTTTCAGGTAAACGCAGTCACTTTTCAGCTCAAACGAAGCTACACTGTTCACGAAGCTCACACGTTTCTCACTCTTAACTGAAATCACTGGATGTTAGAAGACCTGTGGTTTGTATCAGTTTCAGAAACAGAGTTGAACTAGATATGGTACGTGTGTGTAGGAAACACAGTTCTTTTGTTCTGAGCACATTCATGTTTCCCTCTGTATTAGAGACTCTAGAAAGCAACAGCGTGCTTCTTGGTCTAAAGCAGACTTTGTTTCATGGATTAGAACAGTGCTGTGTGTTTCCAATCAGAAACGGAGTTAAATGCCAGGCTCTGTGTCTTCCTACCAGCAAGGCTTCATTTCAGGTATACGCAGTCACTTTTCAGATCAAAGGAAGCTGCATTGTTCACGACGTTCACACGTTTCTCTCTCTTAACTGAAAAGCATTGGATGTTGGAGGACCTGTGGTTTATATCAGTTTCAGATGCAGAGTAGAACTAGATATGCTCCGTGTGTGTAGGAAACACAGTTCTTTTGTTCAGAGCACACTCAGGTTACTCTCTATATTAGAGACTCTAGAAAGCAAGAGCGTGCTTCTTGCTCTAATGCAGAGTGTGTTTCATGGATGAGAACTGTGCTGTGTGTTTCCAATCAGAAATGGAGTTAAATGCCAGGCTCTGTGTTTTCCTACCAGCAAGACTTCATTTCAGGTATACGCAGTCACTTTTCAGATCAAAGGAAGCTGCATTGTTCACGACGTTCACACGTTTCTCTCTCTTAACTGAAAAGCATTGGATGTTGGAGGACCTGTGGTTTATATCAGTTTCAGATGCAGAGTAGAACTAGATATGGTCCGTGTGTGTAGGAAACACAGTTCTTTTGTTCAGAGCACACTCAGGTTACTCTCTATATTAGAGACTCTAGAAAGCAAGAGCGTGCTTCTTGCTCTAAAGCAGAGTGTGATTCATGGATGAGAACTGTGCTGTGTGTTTCCAATCAGAAACGGAGTTAAATGCCAGGCTCTGTGTCTTCCTACCAGCAAGACTTCGTTACAGGTAAACGCAGTCACATTTCAGCTCAAACGAAGCTACATTGTTCACGAAGCTCACACTTTTTTCGCTCTTAACTGAAAAGCATTGCATGTTAGAGGACCTGTGGTTTGTATCAGTTTCAGATGCAGAGTTGAACTAGATATGGTCCGTGTGTGTAGGAAACACAGTTCTTTTGTTCTGAGCACACTCACGTTTCCCTCTGTATTAGAGACTCTAGAAAGCAAGAGCGTGCTTTTTGCTCTAAAGCAGAGTGTGTTTCAGGGATGAGAACTGTACTGTGTGTTTCCAATCAGAAATGGAGTTAAATGCCAGTCTCTGTGTCTTCCTAACAGCAAGACTTCGTTTCAGGTAAACGCAGTCACTTTTCAGCTCAAACGAAGCTACACTGTTCACGAAGCTCACACGTTTCTCACTCTTAACTGAAATCACTGGATGTTAGAAGACCTGTGGTTTGTATCAGTTTCAGAAACAGAGTTGAACTAGATATGGTACGTGTGTGTAGGAAACACAGTTCTTTTGTTCTGAGCACATTCATGTTTCCCTCTGTATTAGAGACTCTAGAAAGCAACAGCGTGCTTCTTGGTCTAAAGCAGAGTTTGTTTCATGGATTAGAACAGTGCTGTGTGTTTCCAATCAGAAACGGAGTTAAATGCCAGGCTCTGTGTATTCCTACAAGCAAGACTTCATTTCAGGAAAACGCAGTCATTTTTCAGCTCAAACGAAGCTACATTGTTCAAGAAGTGCACACGTATTTTGCTCTTAACTGAAAAGCAATGCATGTTAGAGGTCCTGTGGTTTCTATCAGTTTCAGATGCAGGGTTGAACTAGATATGGTCCGTGTGTGTAGGAAACACAGTACTTTTGTTCTGAGCACAATCACGTTTCCCTGTGTATTAGAGAATCTAGAAAGCAAGAGCGTGCTTCTTGCTCTAACGCAGAGTGTGTTTCATGGATGAGAACTGTGCTGTATGTTTCCAATCAGAAACGGAGTTAAATGCCAGGCTCTGTGTCTTCCTACAAGCAAGACTTTGTTTCAGGTAAACGCAGTCACTTTTCAGCTCAAACGAATCTACATTGTTCACGAAGCTCACACGTTTCTAGCTCTTAACTCAAAAGCATTGGATGTTAGAAGATTGTGGTTTGTATCAGTTTCAGATGCAGAGTTGAACTAGATATGGTCCGTGTGTGTAGGAAACACAGTACTTTTGTTCTGAGCACACTCACGTTTCCCTGTGTATTAGAGAATCTAGAAAGCAAGAGCGTGCTTCTTGCTCTAACGCAGAGTGTGTTTCATGGATGAGAACTGTGCTGTATGTTTCCAATCAGAAACGGAGTTAAATGCCAGGCTCTGTGTCTTCCTACCATCAAGGCTTCCTTTCAGGAAAACGCAGTCACTTTTCAGCTCAAACGAAGCTACATTGTTCACGAAGCTCACACGTTTTTCGCTCTTAAATGAAAAGCATTGCATGTTAGAGGACCTGTGGTTTGTATCAGTTTCAGATGCAGAGTTGAACTAGATATGGTCCGTGTGTGTAGGAAACACAGTTCTTTTGTTCTGAGCACACTCACGTTTCTCTCTGTATTAGAGACTCTAGAAAGCAAGAGCGTGCTTCTTGCTCTAATGCAGAGTGTGTTTCATGGATGAGAACTGTGCTGTGTGTTTCCAATCAGAAACGGAGTTAAATGCCAGGCTCTGTGTCTTCCTACCAGCAAGACTTCGTTTCAGGTAAACGCAGTCACTTTTCAGCTCAAACGAAACTACATTGTTCACAATGCTCACACGTTTCTCGCTCTTAACTCAAAAGCATTGGATGTTAGAAGATTGTGGTTTGTATCAGTTTCAGATGCAGAGTTGAACTAGATATGGTCCGTGTGTGTAGGAAACACGGTACTTTTGTTCTGAGCACACTCACATTTCCCTCTGTATTAGAGACTCTAGAAAGCAAGAGCGTGCTTCTTGCTCTAAACCAGAGTGTGTTTCATGGATGACAACTGTGCTGTGTGTTTCCAAGCAGAAACGGAGTTAAATGCCAGGCTCTGTGTCTTCCTACAAGCAAGACTTCGTTTCAAGTAAACTCAGTCACTTTTCAGCTCAAAGGAAGCTACATTGTTCACGAAGCTCACACGTATCTCGATCTTAACTGAAAAGCATTGCATGTTAGAGGACCTATGGTTTGTATCAGGTTCAGATGCAGAGTTGAACTAGATATGGCCCGTGTGTGTAGGAAACACAGTTCTTTTGTTCTGAGCACACTCACGTTTCCCTCTGTATTAGAGACTCTAGAAAGCAAGAGCGTGCTTCTTGCTCTAAAGCAGAGTGTGTTTCATGGATGAGAACTGTGCTGTGTGTCGAATCAGAAACGGAGTTAAATGCCAGGCTCTGTGTCTTCCTACCAGCAAGACTTCGTTTCAGGTAAACGCAGTCACTTTTCAGCTCAAACGAAGCTACATTGTTCACGAAGCTCACACGTTTTTCGCTCTTAACTGAAAAGCATTGCCTGTTAGAGGACCTGTGGTTTGTATCAGTTTCAGATGCAGAGTTGAACTAGATATGGTCCCTGTGTGTAGGAAACACATTCCTTTCATTCTGAGCACACTCACGTTTCCCTTTGCATTAGAGACTCTAGAAAACAAGAGCGTGCTTCTTGCTCTAATGCAGTGTGTTTCATGGATGATAACTGTGCTTGTCTTTCTCTTCACAAACGGAGTTAAATGCCAGGCTCAGTGTCTTCCTACAAGCAAGACTTCGTTTCAGGTAAACACAGTCACATTTCAGCTCTAACAAAGCTACATTGTTCTCGAAGCTCACAAGGTTCTCGCTCTTAAATGAAAAGAATTGGATGTTGGAGGACCTGTGGTTTATGTCAGTTTCAGATGCAGAGTAGGATTAGATATGCTCCGTGTGTGTAGGAAACACAGTTCTATGGTTCACAGCACACTCAGGTTTCCCTCTGTATTAGAGAATCTAGAAAGCAACAGCGTGCTTCTTGCTCTAAAGCAGAGTGTGTTTCATGGATGAGAACTGTGCTGTGTGTTTCCAATCAGAAATGGAGTTAAATGCCAGGCTCTGTGTCTTCCTACCAGCAAGACTTCATTTCAGGTATACGCAGTCACTTTTCAGATCAAAGGAAGCTGCATTGTTCACGACGTTCACACGTTTCTCTCTCTTAACTGAAAAGCATTGGATGTTGGAGGTCCTGTGGTTTATATCAGTTTCAGATGCAGAGTAGAACTAGATATGCTCCGTGTGTGTAGGAAACACAGTTCTTTTGTTCAGAGCACACTCAGGTTACTCTCTATATTAGAGACTCTAGAAAGCAAGAGCGTGCTTCTTGCTCTAAAGCAGAGTGTGATTCATGGATGAGAACTGTGCTGTATGTTTCCAATCAGAAACGGAGTTAAATGCCAGGCTCTGTGTCTTCCTTCCAGCAAGGCTTCCTTTCAGGTAAACGCAGTCACTTTTCAGCTCAAAGGAAGCTACATTGTTCACGAAGCTCACACGTTTTTCCCTCTTAACTGAAAAGCATTGCATGTTAGAGGACCTGTGGTTTGTATCAGTTTCAGATGCAGAGTTGAACTAGATATGGTACGTGTGTGTAGGAAACACATTTCTTTTGTTCTGAGCACACTCACGTTTCCCTCTGTATTAGAGACTCTAGAAAGCAAGAGCGTGCTTCTTGCTCTAATGCAGAGTGTGTTTCATGGATGTGAACTGTGCTTGTCTTTCTCTTAAGAAACGGAGTTAAATGCCAGGCTCTGTGTCTTCCTACAAGCAAGACTTCATTTCAGGTATACGCAGTCACTTTTCAGATCAAAGGAAGCTGCATTGTTCACGACGTTCACACGTTTCTCGCTCTTAACTGAAAAGCATTGGATGTTAGAGGACCTGTGATTTGTATCAGTTTCAGAAACAGAGTAGAACTAGATAGGGTACGTGTGTGTAGGAAACACAGTTCTTTTGTTCTGTGCACACTCATGTTTCCCTCTGTATTAGAGACTCTAGAAAGCTAGCGCGTGCTTCTTGCTCTAAACCAGAGTGTGTTTCATGGATGACAACTGTGCTGTGTGTTTCCAATCAGAAATGGAGTTAAATGCCAGGCTCTGTGTCTTCCTACAAGCAAGACTTCGTTTCAGGTAAACTCAGTCAATTTTCAGCTCAAAGGAAGCTACATTGTTCACGAAGCTCACACGATTTTCGCTCTTAACTGAAAAGCATTGCATGTTAGAGGACCTATGGTTTGTATCAGTTTCAGATGCAGAGTTGAACTAGATATGGTCCGTGTGTGTAGGAAACACAGTTCTTTTGTTCTGAGCACACTCACGTTTCCCTCTGTATTAGAGACTCTACAAAGCAAGGGCGTGCTTCTTGCTCTAAAGCAGAGTATGTTTCATGGATGAGAACTGTACTGTGTGTTTCCAATGAGAAACGGAGTTAAATGCCAGGTCTTTGTCTTCCTACCAGCAAGACTTCGTTTCAGGTAAACGCAGTCACTTTTCAGCTCAAACGAATCTACACAGTTCACGAAGCTCACACGTTTCTCGCTCTTAACTGAAATCACTGGATGTTAGAAGACCTGTGGTTTGTATCAGTTTCAGAAACAGAGTTGAACTAGATATGGTACGTGTGTGTAGGAAACACAGTTCTTTTGTTCTGAGCACATTCATGTTTCCCTCTGTATTAGAGACTCTAGAAAGCAAGAGCGTGCTTCTTGCTCTAATGCAGAGTGTTTCATGGATGATAACTGTGCTTGTCTTTCTCTTCAGAAACGGAGTTAAATGTCAGGCTCTGTGTCTTCCTACAAACAAGACTTCATTTCAGGTAAACACAGTCACATTTCAGCTCAAACGAAGCTACATTGTTCTCGAAGCTCACACGTTTCTCGCTCTTAAATGAAAAGAATTGGATGTTGGAGGACCTGTGGTTTATATCAGTTTCAGATGCAGAGTAGAATTAGATATGCTCCGTGTGTGTAGGAAACACAGTTCTTTTGTTCAGAGCACACTCAGGTTTCCCTCTGTATTAGAGAAACTAGAAAGCAACAGCGTGCTTCTTGCTCTAAAGCAGAGTGTGTTTCATGGATGAGAACTGTGCTGTGTGTTTCCAATCAGAAACGGAGTTAAATGCCAGGCTCTGTGTCTTCCTACAAGCAAGACTTCGTTTCAGGTAAACACTGTCTCTTTTCAGCTCAAACGAAGCTACATTGTTCACGAAGCTCACACGTTTCTCGATCTTAAGTGAAAAGCATTACATATTAGAGGACCTATGGTTTGTATCATATTCAAATGCAGAGTTGAACTAGATATGGTCCGTGTGTGTAGGAAACACAGTTCTTTTGTTTGAGCACACTCATGTTTCCCTCTGTATTAGAGACTCTAGAAAGCAAGAGCGTGCTTCTTGCTCTAAAGCAGAGTGTGTTTCATGGATGAGAACTGTGCTGTATGTTTCCAATCAGAAACGGAGTTAAATGCCAGGCTCTGTGTCTTCCTACCAGCAAGGCTTCCTTTCAGGTAAACGCAGTCACTTTTCAGCTCAAACGAAGCTACATTGTTCACGAAGCTCACACGTTTTTCGCTCTTAACTGAAAAGCATTGCATGTTAGAGGACCTGTGGTTTGTATCAGTTTCAGATGCAGAGTTGAACTAGATATGGTACGTGTGTGTAGGAAACACAGTTCTTTTGTTCTGAGCACACTCACGTTTCCCTCTGTATTAGAGACTCTAGAAAGCAAGAGCGTGCTTCTTGCTCTAATGCAGAGTGTGTTTCATGGATGAGAACTGTGCTGTGTGTTTCCAATCAGAAACGGAGTTAAATGCCAGGCTCTGTGTCTTCCTACCAGCAAGACTTCGTTTCAGGTAAACGCAGTCACTTTTCAGCTCAAATGAAACTACATTGTTCAAATGCTCACACGTTTCTCGCTCTTAACTCAAAAGCATTGGATGTTAGAAGATTGTGGTTTGTATCAGTTTCAGATGCAGATTTGAACTAGATATGGTCCGTGTGTGTAGGAAACACAGTACTTTTGTTCTGAGCACACTCACGTTTCCCTCTGTATTAGAGACTCTAGAAAGCAAGAGCGTGCTTCTTGCTCTAAACCAGAGTGTGTTTCATGGATGACAACTGTGCTGTGTGTTTCCAAGCAGAAACGGAGTTAAATGCCAGGCTCTGTGTCTTCCTACAAGCAAGACTTCGTTTCAGGTAAACTCAGTCACTTTTCAGCTCAAAGGAAGCTACATTGTTCACGAAGCTCACACGTATCTCGATCTTAACTGAAAAGCATTGCATGTTAGAGGACCTATGGTTTGTATGAGGTTCAGATGCAGAGTTGAACTAGATATGGTCCGTGTGTGTAGGAAACACAGTTATTTTGTTCTGAGCACACTCACGTTTCCCTCTGTATTAGAGACTCTAGAAAGCATAGCGTGCTTCTTGCTCTAAAGCAGAGTGTGTTTCATGGATGAGAACTGTGCTGTGTGTCGAATCAGAAACGGAGTTAAATGCCAGGCTCTGTGTCTTCCTACCAGCAAGACTTGGTTTCAGGTAAACGCAGTCACTTTTCAGCTCAAACGAAGCTACATTGTTCACGAAGCTCACACGTTTTTCGCTCTTAACTGAAAAGCATTGCCTGTTAGAGGACCTGTGGTTTGTATCAGTTTCAGATGCAGAGTTGAACTAGATATGTTCCCTGTGTGTAGGAAACACATTCCTTTCATTCTGAGCACACTCACGTTTCCCTTTGCATTAGAGACTCTAGAAAACAAGAGCGTGCTTCTTGCTCTAATGCAGTGTGTTTCATGGATGATAACTGTGCTTGTCTTTCTCTTCAGAAACGGAGTTAAATGCCAGGCTCAGTGTCTTCCTACAAGCAAGACTTCGTTTCAGGTAAACACAGTCACATTTCAGCTCTAACAAAGCTACATTGTTCTCGAAGCTCACACGTTTCTCGCTCTTAAATGAAAAGAATTGGATGTTGGAGGACCTGTGGTTTATATCAGTTTCAGATGCAGAGTAGAATTAGATATGCTCCGTGTGTGTAGGAAACACAGTTCTATGGTTCACAGCACACTCAGGTTTCCCTCTGTATTAGAGAATCTAGAAATCAACAGCGTGCTTCTTGCTCTAAAGCAGAGTGTGTTTCATGGATGAGAACTGTGCTGTGTGTTTCCAATCAGAAATGGAGTTAAATGCCAGGCTCTGTGTTTTCCTACCAGCAAGACTTCATTTCAGGTATACGCAGTCACTTTTCAGATCAAAGGAAGCTGCATTGTTCACGACGTTCACACGTTTCTCTCTCTTAACTGAAAAGCATTGGATGTTGGAGGACCTGTGGTTTATATCAGTTTCAGATGCAGAGTAGAACTAGATATGGTCCGTGTGTGTAGGAAACACAGTTCTTTTGTTCAGAGCACACTCAGGTTACTCTCTATATTAGAGACTCTAGAAAGCAAGAGCGTGCTTCTTGCTCTAAAGCAGAGTGTGATTCATGGATGAGAACTGTGCTGTGTGTTTCCAATCAGAAACGGAGTTAAATGCCAGGCTCTGTGTCTTCCTACCAGCAAGACTTCGTTACAGGTAAACGCAGTCACATTTCAGCTCAAAGGAAGCTACATTGTTCACGAAGCTCACACGTTTTTCGCTCTTAACTGAAAAGCATTGCATGTTAGAGGACCTGTGGTTTGTATCAGTTTCAGATGCAGAGTTGAACTAGATATGGTCCGTGTGTGTAGGAAACACAGTTCTTTTGTTCTGAGCACACTCACGTTTCCCTCTGTATTAGAGACTCTAGAAAGCAAGAGCGTGCTTTTTGCTCTAAAGCAGAGTGTGTTTCAGGGATGAGAACTGTACTGTGTGTTTCCAATCAGAAATGGAGTTAAATGCCAGGCTCTGTGTCTTCCTACCAGCAAGACTTCGTTTCAGGTAAACGCAGTCACTTTTCAGCTCAAACGAAGCTACACTGTTCACGAAGCTCACACGTTTCTCACTCTTAACTGAAATCACTGGATGTTAGAAGACCTGTGGTTTGTATCAGTTTCAGAAACAGAGTTGAACTAGATATGGTACGTGTGTGTAGGAAACACAGTTCTTTTGTTCTGAGCACATTCATGTTTCCCTCTGTATTAGAGACTCTAGAAAGCAACAGCGTGCTTCTTGGTCTAAAGCAGAGTTTGTTTCATGGATTAGAACAGTGCTGTGTGTTTCCAATCAGAAACGGAGTTAAATGCCAGGCTCTGTGTCTTCCTACCAGCAAGGCTTCCTTTCAGGTAAACGCAGTCACTTTTCAGCTCAAACGAAGCTACATTGTTCACGAAGCTCACACGTTTTTCGCTCTTAACTGAAAAGCATTGCATGCTAGAGGACCTGTGGTTTGTATCAGTTTCAGATGCAGAGTTGAACTAGATATGGTACGTGTGTGTAGGAAACACATTTCTTTTGTTCTGAGCACATTCATGTTTCCCTCTGTATTAGAGACTCTAGAAAGCAACAGCGTGCTTCTTGGTCTAAAGCAGAGTTTGTTTCATGGATTAGAACAGTGCTGTGTGTTTCCAATCAGAAACGGAGTTAAATGCCAGGCTCTGTGTCTTCCTACCAGCAAGGCTTCCTTTCAGGTAAACGCAGTCACTTTTCAGCTCAAACGAAGCTACATTGTTCACGAAGCTCACACGTTTTTCGCTCTTAACTGAAAAGCATTGCATGCTAGAGGACCTGTGGTTTGTATCAGTTTCAGATGCAGAGTTGAACTAGATATGGTACGTGTGTGTAGGAAACACATTTCTTTTGTTCTGAGCACATTCATGTTTCCCTCTGTATTAGAGACTCTAGAAAGCAACAGCGTGCTTCTTGGTCTAAAGCAGAGTTTGTTTCATGGATTAGAACAGTGCTGTGTGTTTCCAATCAGAAACGGAGTTAAATGCCAGGCTCTGTGTCTTCCTACCAGCAAGGCTTCCTTTCAGGTAAACGCAGTCACTTTTCAGCTCAAACGAAGCTACATTGTTCACGAAGCTCACACGTTTTTCGCTCTTAACTGAAAAGCATTGCATGTTAGAGGACCTGTGGTTTGTATCAGTTTCAGATGCAGAGTTGAACTAGATATGGTACGTGTGTGTAGGAAACACAGTTCTTTTGTTCTGAGCACACTCACGTTTCCCTCTGTATTAGAGACTCTAGAAAGCAAGAGCGTGCTTCTTGCTCTAATTCAGAGTGTGTTTCATGGATGAGAACTGTGCTGTGTTTTTCCAATCAGAAACGGAGTTAAATGCCAGGCTCTGTGTCTTCCTACCAGCAAGACTTCGTTTCAGGTAAACGCAGTCACTTTTCAGCTCAAATGAAACTACATTGTTCAAATGCTCACACGTTTCTCGCTCTTAACTCAAAAGCATTGGATGTTAGAAGATTGTGGTTTGTATCAGTTTCAGATGCAGAGTTGAACTAGATATGGTCCGTGTGTGTAGGAAACACAGTACTTTTGTTCTGAGCACACTCACGTTTCCCTCTGTATTAGAGACTCTAGAAAGCAAGAGCGTGCTTCTTGCTCTAAACCAGAGTGTGTTTCATGGATGACAACTGTGCTGTGTGTTTCCAAGCAGAAACGGAGTTAAATGCCAGGCTCTGTGTCTTCCTACAAGCAAGACTTCGTTTCAGGTAAACTCAGTCACTTTTCAGCTCAAAGGAAGCTACATTGTTCACGAAGCTCACACGTATCTCGATCTTAACTGAAAAGCATTGCATGTTAGAGGACCTATGGTTTTTATGAGGTTCAGATGCAGAGTTGAACTAGATATGGTCCGTGTGTGTAGGAAACACAGTTATTTTGTTCTGAGCACACTCACGTTTCCCTCTGTATTAGAGACTCTAGAAAGCATAGCGTGCTTCTTGCTCTAAAGCAGAGTGTGTTTCATGGATGAGAACTGTGCTGTGTGTCGAATCAGAAACGGAGTTAAATGCCAGGCTCTGTGTCTTCCTACCAGCAAGACTTGGTTTCAGGTAAACGCAGTCACTTTTCAGCTCAAACGAAGCTACATTGTTCACGAAGCTCACACGTTTTTCGCTCTTAACTGAAAAGCATTGCCTGTTAGAGGACCTGTGGTTTGTATCAGTTTCAGATGCAGAGTTGAACTAGATATGTTCCCTGTGTGTAGGAAACACATTCCTTTCATTCTGAGCACACTCACGTTTCCCTTTGCATTAGAGACTCTAGAAAACAAGAGCGTGCTTCTTGCTCTAATGCAGTGTGTTTCATGGATGATAACTGTGCTTGTCTTTCTCTTCAGAAACGGAGTTAAATGCCAGGCTCAGTGTCTTCCTACAAGCAAGACTTCGTTTCAGGTAAACACAGTCACATTTCAGCTCTAACAAAGCTACATTGTTCTCGAAGCTCACACGTTTCTCGCTCTTAAATGAAAAGAATTGGATGTTGGAGGACCTGTGGTTTATATCAGTTTCAGATGCAGAGTAGAATTAGATATGCTCCGTGTGTGTAGGAAACACAGTTCTATGGTTCACAGCACACTCAGGTTTCCCTCTGTATTAGAGAATCTAGAAATCAACAGCGTGCTTCTTGCTCTAAAGCAGAGTGTGTTTCATGGATGAGAACTGTGCTGTGTGTTTCCAATCAGAAATGGAGTTAAATGCCAGGCTCTGTGTTTTCCTACCAGCAAGACTTCATTTCAGGTATACGCAGTCACTTTTCAGATCAAAGGAAGCTGCATTGTTCACGACGTTCACACGTTTCTCTCTCTTAACTGAAAAGCATTGGATGTTGGAGGACCTGTGGTTTATATCAGTTTCAGATGCAGAGTAGAACTAGATATGGTCCGTGTGTGTAGGAAACACAGTTCTTTTGTTCAGAGCACACTCAGGTTACTCTCTATATTAGAGACTCTAGAAAGCAAGAGCGTGCTTCTTGCTCTAAAGCAGAGTGTGATTCATGGATGAGAACTGTGCTGTGTGTTTCCAATCAGAAACGGAGTTAAATGCCAGGCTCTGTGTCTTCCTACCAGCAAGACTTCGTTACAGGTAAACGCAGTCACATTTCAGCTCAAAGGAAGCTACATTGTTCACGAAGCTCACACGTTTTTCGCTCTTAACTGAAAAGCATTGCATGTTAGAGGACCTGTGGTTTGTATCAGTTTCAGATGCAGAGTTGAACTAGATATGGTCCGTGTGTGTAGGAAACACAGTTCTTTTGTTCTGAGCACACTCACGTTTCCCTCTGTATTAGAGACTCTAGAAAGCAAGAGCGTGCTTTTTGCTCTAAAGCAGAGTGTGTTTCAGGGATGAGAACTGTACTGTGTGTTTCCAATCAGAAATGGAGTTAAATGCCAGGCTCTGTGTCTTCCTACCAGCAAGACTTCGTTTCAGGTAAACGCAGTCACTTTTCAGCTCAAACGAAGCTACACTGTTCACGAAGCTCACACGTTTCTCACTCTTAACTGAAATCACTGGATGTTAGAAGACCTGTGGTTTGTATCAGTTTCAGAAACAGAGTTGAACTAGATATGGTACGTGTGTGTAGGAAACACAGTTCTTTTGTTCTGAGCACATTCATGTTTCCCTCTGTATTAGAGACTCTAGAAAGCAACAGCGTGCTTCTTGGTCTAAAGCAGAGTTTGTTTCATGGATTAGAACAGTGCTGTGTGTTTCCAATCAGAAACGGAGTTAAATGCCAGGCTCTGTGTCTTCCTACCAGCAAGGCTTCCTTTCAGGTAAACGCAGTCACTTTTCAGCTCAAACGAAGCTACATTGTTCACGAAGCTCACACGTTTTTCGCTCTTAACTGAAAAGCATTGCATGCTAGAGGACCTGTGGTTTGTATCAGTTTCAGATGCAGAGTTGAACTAGATATGGTACGTGTGTGTAGGAAACACATTTCTTTTGTTCTGAGCACATTCATGTTTCCCTCTGTATTAGAGACTCTAGAAAGCAACAGCGTGCTTCTTGGTCTAAAGCAGAGTTTGTTTCATGGATTAGAACAGTGCTGTGTGTTTCCAATCAGAAACGGAGTTAAATGCCAGGCTCTGTGTCTTCCTACCAGCAAGGCTTCCTTTCAGGTAAACGCAGTCACTTTTCAGCTCAAACGAAGCTACATTGTTCACGAAGCTCACACGTTTTTCGCTCTTAACTGAAAAGCATTGCATGTTAGAGGACCTGTGGTTTGTATCAGTTTCAGATGCAGAGTTGAACTAGATATGGTACGTGTGTGTAGGAAACACAGTTCTTTTGTTCTGAGCACACTCACGTTTCCCTCTGTATTAGAGACTCTAGAAAACAAGAGCGTGCTTCTTGCTCTAATTCAGAGTGTGTTTCATGGATGAGAACTGTGCTGTGTTTTTCCAATCAGAAACGGAGTTAAATGCCAGGCTCTGTGTCTTCCTACCAGCAAGACTTCGTTTCAGGTAAACGCAGTCACTTTTCAGCTCAAATGAAACTACATTGTTCAAATGCTCACACGTTTCTCGCTCTTAACTCAAAAGCATTGGATGTTAGAAGATTGTGGTTTGTATCAGTTTCAGATGCAGAGTTGAACTAGATATGGTCCGTGTGTGTAGGAAACACAGTACTTTTGTTCTGAGCACACTCACGTTTCCCTCTGTATTAGAGACTCTAGAAAGCAAGAGCGTGCTTCTTGCTCTAAACCAGAGTGTGTTTCATGGATGACAACTGTGCTGTGTGTTTCCAAGCAGAAACGGAGTTAAATGCCAGGCTCTGTGTCTTCCTACAAGCAAGACTTCGTTTCAGGTAAACTCAGTCACTTTTCAGCTCAAAGGAAGCTACATTGTTGACGAAGCTCACACGTATCTCGATCTTAACTGAAAAGCATTGCATGTTAGAGGACCTATGGTTTGTATGAGGTTCAGATGCAGAGTTGAACTAGATATGGTCCGTGTGTGTAGGAAACACAGTTCTTTTGTTCTGAGCACACTCACGTTTCCCTTTGCATTAGAGACTCTAGAAAACAAGAGCGTGCTTCTTGCTCTAATGCAGTGTGTTTCATGGATGATAACTGTGCTTGTCTTTCTCTTCAGAAACGGAGTTAAATGCCAGGCTCAGTGTCTTCATACAAGCAAGACTTCGTTTCAGGTAAACACAGTCACATTTCAGCTCTAACAAAGCTACATTGTTCTCGAAGCTCACACGTTTCTCGCTCTTAAATGAAAAGAATTGGATGTTGGAGGACCGGTGGTTTATATCAGTTTCAGATGCAGAGTAGAATTAGATATGCTCCGTGTGTGTAGGAAACACAGTTCTATGGTTCACAGCACACTCAGGTTTCCCTCTGTATTAGAGAATCTAGAAATCAACAGCGTGCTTCTTGCTCTAAAGCAGAGTGTGTTTCATGGATGAGAACTGTGCTGTGTGTTTCCAATCAGAAATGGAGTTAAATGCCAGGCTCTGTGTTTTCCTACCAGCAAGACTTCATTTCAGGTATACGCAGTCACTTTTCAGATCAAAGGAAGCTGCATTGTTCACGACGTTCACACGTTTCTCTCTCTTAACTGAAAAGCATTGGATGTTGGAGGACCTGTGGTTTATATCAGTTTCAGATGCAGAGTAGAACTAGATATGCTCCGTGTGTGTAGGAAACACAGTTCTTTTGTTCAGAGCACACTCAGGTTACTCTCTATATTAGAGACTCTAGAAAGCAAGAGCGTGCTTCTTGCTCTAAAGCAGAGTGTGTTTCATGGATGAGAACTGTGCTGTGTGTTTCCAATCAGAAATGGAGTTAAATGCCAGGCTCTGTGTTTTCCTACCAGCAAGACTTCATTTCAGGTATACGCAGTCACTTTTCAGATCAAAGGAAGCTGCATTGTTCACGACGTTCACACGTTTCTCTCTCTTAACTGAAAAGCATTGGATGTTGGAGGACCTGTGGTTTATATCAGTTTCAGATGCAGAGTAGAACTAGATATGCTCCGTGTGTGTAGGAAACACAGTTCTTTTGTTCAGAGCACACTCAGGTTACTCTCTATATTAGAGACTCTAGAAAGCAAGAGCGTGCTTCTTGCTCTAAAGCAGAGTGTGATTCATGGATGAGAACTGTGCTGTGTGTTTCCAATCAGAAACGGAGTTAAATGCCAGGCTCTGTGTCTTCCTACCAGCAAGACTTCATTACAGGTAAACGCAGTCACATTTCAGCTCAAACGAAGCTACATTGTTCACGAAGCTCACACTTTTTTCGCTCTTAACTGAAAAGCATTGCATGTTAGAGGACCTGTGGTTTGTATCAGTTTCAGATGCAGAGTTGAACTAGATATGGTCCGTGTGTGTAGGAAACACAGTTCTTTTGTTCTGAGCACACTCACGTTTCCCTCTGTATTAGAGACTCTAGAAAGCAAGAGCGTGCTTTTTGCTCTAAAGCAGAGTGTGTTTCAGGGATGAGAACTGTACTGTGTGTTTCCAATCAGAAATGGAGTTAAATGCCAGTCTCTGTGTCTTCCTAACAGCAAGACTTCGTTTCAGGTAAACGCAGTCACTTTTCAGCTCAAACGAAGCTACACTGTTCACGAAGCTCACACGTTTCTCACTCTTAACTGAAATCACTGGATGTTAGAAGACCTGTGGTTTGTATCAGTTTCAGAAACAGAGTTGAACTAGATATGGTACGTGTGTGTAGGAAACACAGTTCTTTTGTTCTGAGCACATTCATGTTTCCCTCTGTATTAGAGACTCTAGAAAGCAACAGCGTGCTTCTTGGTCTAAAGCAGAGTTTGTTTCATGGATTAGAACAGTGCTGTGTGTTTCCAATCAGAAACGGAGTTAAATGCCAGGCTCTGTGTATTCCTACAAGCAAGACTTCATTTCAGGAAAACGCAGTCATTTTTCAGCTCAAACGAAGCTACATTGTTCAAGAAGTGCACACGTATTTTGCTCTTAACTGAAAAGCAATGCATGTTAGAGGTCCTGTGGTTTCTATCAGTTTCAGATGCAGGGTTGAACTAGATATGGTCCGTGTGTGTAGGAAACACAGTACTTTTGTTCTGAGCACAATCACGTTTCCCTGTGTATTAGAGAATCTAGAAAGCAAGAGCGTGCTTCTTGCTCTAACGCAGAGTGTGTTTCATGGATGAGAACTGTGCTGTATGTTTCCAATCAGAAACGGAGTTAAATGCCAGGCTCTGTGTCTTCCTACAAGCAAGACTTTGTTTCAGGTAAACGCAGTCACTTTTCAGCTCAAACGAATCTACATTGTTCACGAAGCTCACACGTTTCTAGCTCTTAACTCAAAAGCATTGGATGTTAGAAGATTGTGGTTTGTATCAGTTTCAGATGCAGAATTGAACTAGATATGGTCCGTGTGTGTAGGAAACACAGTACTTTTGTTCTGAGCACACTCACGTTTCCCTGTGTATTAGAGAATCTAGAAAGCAAGAGCGTGCTTCTTGCTCTAACGCAGAGTGTGTTTCATGGATGAGAACTGTGCTGTATGTTTCCAATCAGAAACGGAGTTAAATGCCAGGCTCTGTGTCTTCCTACCATCAAGGCTTCCTTTCAGGAAAACGCAGTCACTTTTCAGCTCAAACGAAGCTACATTGTTCACGAAGCTCACACGTTTTTCGCTCTTAAATGAAAAGCATTGCATGTTAGAGGACCTGTGGTTTGTATCAGTTTCAGATGCAGAGTTGAACTAGATATGGTCCGTGTGTGTAGGAAACACAGTTCTTTTGTTCTGAGCACACTCACGTTTCTCTCTGTATTAGAGACTCTAGAAAGCAAGAGCGTGCTTCTTGCTCTAATGCAGAGTGTGTTTCATGGATGAGAACTGTGCTGTGTGTTTCCAATCAGAAACGGAGTTAAATGCCAGGCTCTGTGTCTTCCTACCAGCAAGACTTCGTTTCAGGTAAACGCAGTCACTTTTCAGCTCAAACGAAACTACATTGTTCACAATGCTCACACGTTTCTCGCTCTTAACTCAAAAGCATTGGATGTTAGAAGATTGTGGTTTGTATCAGTTTCAGATGCAGAGTTGAACTAGATATGGTCCGTGTGTGTAGGAAACACGGTACTTTTGTTCTGAGCACACTCACGTTTCCCTCTGTATTAGAGACTCTAGAAAGCAAGAGCGTGCTTCTTGCTCTAAACCAGAGTGTGTTTCATGGATGACAACTGTGCTGTGTGTTTCCAATCAGAAACGGAGTTAAATGCCAGGCTCTGTGTCTTCCTACAAGCAAGACTTCGTTTCAAGTAAACTCAGTCACTTTTCAGCTCAAAGGAAGCTACATTGTTCACGAAGCTCACACGTATCTCGATCTTAACTGAAAAGCATTGCATGTTAGAGGACCTATGGTTTGTATCAGGTTCAGATGCAGAGTTGAACTAGATATGGCCCGTGTGTGTAGGAAACACAGTTCTTTTGTTCTGAGCACACTCACGTTTCCCTCTGTATTAGAGACTCTAGAAAGCAAGAGCGTGCTTCTTGCTCTAAAGCAGAGTGTGTTTCATGGATGAGAACTGTGCTGTGTGTCGAATCAGAAACGGAGTTAAATGCCAGGCTCTGTGTCTTCCTACCAGCAAGACTTCGTTTCAGGTAAACGCAGTCACTTTTCAGCTCAAACGAAGCTACATTGTTCACAAAGCTCACACGTTTTTCGCTCTTAACTGAAAAGCATTGCCTGTTAGAGGACCTGTGGTTTGTATCAGTTTCAGATGCAGAGTTGAACTAGATATGGTCCCTGTGTGTAGGAAACACATTCCTTTCATTCTGAGCACACTCACGTTTCCCTTTGCATTAGAGACTCTAGAAAACAAGAGCGTGCTTCTTGCTCTAATGCAGTGTGTTTCATGGATGATAACTGTGCTTGTCTTTCTCTTCACAAACGGAGTTAAATGCCAGGCTCAGTGTCTTCCTACAAGCAAGACTTCGTTTCAGGTAAACACAGTCACATTTCAGCTCTAACAAAGCTACATTGTTCTCGAAGCTCACAAGGTTCTCGCTCTTAAATGAAAAGAATTGGATGTTGGAGGACCTGTGGTTTATGTCAGTTTCAGATGCAGAGTAGGATTAGATATGCTCCGTGTGTGTAGGAAACACAGTTCTATGGTTCACAGCACACTCAGGTTTCCCTCTGTATTAGAGAATCTAGAAAGCAACAGCGTGCTTCTTGCTCTAAAGCAGAGTGTGTTTCATGGATGAGAACTGTGCTGTGTGTTTCCAATCAGAAATGGAGTTAAATGCCAGGCTCTGTGTCTTCCTACCAGCAAGACTTCATTTCAGGTATACGCAGTCACTTTTCAGATCAAAGGAAGCTGCATTGTTCACGACGTTCACACGTTTCTCTCTCTTAACTGAAAAGCATTGGATGTTGGAGGTCCTGTGGTTTATATCAGTTTCAGATGCAGAGTAGAACTAGATATGCTCCGTGTGTGTAGGAAACACAGTTCTTTTGTTCAGAGCACACTCAGGTTACTCTCTATATTAGAGACTCTAGAAAGCAAGAGCGTGCTTCTTGCTCTAAAGCAGAGTGTGATTCATGGATGAGAACTGTGCTGTATGTTTCCAATCAGAAACGGAGTTAAATGCCAGGCTCTGTGTCTTCCTTCCAGCAAGGCTTCCTTTCAGGTAAACGCAGTCACTTTTCAGCTCAAAGGAAGCTACATTGTTCACGAAGCTCACACGTTTTTCCCTCTTAACTGAAAAGCATTGCATGTTAGAGGACCTGTGGTTTGTATCAGTTTCAGATGCAGAGTTGAACTAGATATGGTACGTGTGTGTAGGAAACACAGTTCTTTTGTTCTGAGCACACTCACGTTTCCCTCTGTATTAGAGACTCTAGAAAGCAAGAGCGTGCTTCTTGCTCTAATGCAGAGTGTGTTTCATGGATGTGAACTGTGCTTGTCTTTCTCTTAAGAAACGGAGTTAAATGCCAGGCTCTGTGTCTTCCTACAAGCAAGACTTCATTTCAGGTATACGCAGTCACTTTTCAGATCAAAGGAAGCTGCATTGTTCACGACGTTCACACGTTTCTCGCTCTTAACTGAAAAGCATTGGATGTTAGAGGACCTGTGATTTGTATCAGTTTCAGAAACAGAGTAGAACTAGATAGGGTACGTGTGTGTAGGAAACACAGTTCTTTTGTTCTGTGCACACTCATGTTTCCCTCTGTATTAGAGACTCTAGAAAGCCTGCGCGTGCTTCTTGCTCTAAACCAGAGTGTGTTTCATGGATGACAACTGTGCTGTGTGTTTCCAATCAGAAACGGAGTTAAATGCCAGGCTCTGTGTCTTCCTACAAGCAAGACTTCGTTTCAGGTAAACTCAGTCAATTTTCAGCTCAAAGGAAGCTACATTGTTCACGAAGCTCACACGATTTTCGCTCTTAACTGAAAAGCATTGCATGTTAGAGGACCTATGGTTTGTATCAGTTTCAGATGCAGAGTTGAACTAGATATGGTCCGTGTGTGTAGGAAACACAGTTCTTTTGTTCTGAGCACACTCACGTTTCCCTCTGTATTAGAGACTCTACAAAGCAAGGGCGTGCTTCTTGCTCTAAAGCAGAGTATGTTTCATGGATGAGAACTGTACTGTGTGTTTCCAATGAGAAACGGAGTTAAATGCCAGGTCTTTGTCTTCCTACCAGCAAGACTTCGTTTCAGGTAAACGCAGTCACTTTTCAGCTCAAACGAATCTACACAGTTCACGAAGCTCACACGTTTCTCGCTCTTAACTGAAATCACTGGATGTTAGAAGACCTGTGGTTTGTATCAGTTTCAGAAACAGAGTTGAACTAGATATGGTACGTGTGTGTAGGAAACACAGTTCTTTTGTTCTGAGCACATTCATGTTTCCCTCTGTATTAGAGACTCTAGAAAGCAAGAGCGTGCTTCTTGCTCTAATGCAGAGTGTTTCATGGATAATAACTGTGCTTGTCTTTCTCTTCAGAAACGGAGTTAAATGTCAGGCTCTGTGTCTTCCTACAAACAAGACTTCATTTCAGGTAAACACAGTCACATTTCAGCTCAAACGAAGCTACATTGTTCTCGAAGCTCACACGTTTCTCGCTCTTAAATGAAAAGAATTGGATGTTGGAGGACCTGTGGTTTATATCAGTTTCAGATGCAGAGTAGAATTAGATATGCTCCGTGTGTGTAGGAAACACAGTTCTTTTGTTCAGAGCACACTCAGGTTTCCCTCTGTATTAGAGAAACTAGAAAGCAACAGCGTGCTTCTTGCTCTAAAGCAGGGTGTGTTTCATGGATGAGAACTGTGCTGTGTGTTTCCAATCAGAAACGGAGTTAAATGCCAGGCTCTGTGTCTTCCTACAAGCAAGACTTCGTTTCAGGTAAACACTGTCTCTTTTCAGCTCAAACGAAGCTACATTGTTCACGAAGCTCACACGTTTCTCGATCTTAAGTGAAAAGCATTACATATTAGAGGACCTATGGTTTGTATCATTTTCAAATGCAGAGTTGAACTAGATATGGTCCGTGTGTGTAGGAAACACAGTTCTTTTGTTTGAGCACACTCATGTTTCCCTCTGTATTAGAGACTCTAGAAAGCAAGAGCGTGCTTCTTGCTCTAAAGCAGAGTGTGTTTCATGGATGAGAACTGTGCTGTATGTTTCCAATCAGAAACGGAGTTAAATGCCAGGCTCTGTGTCTTCCTACCAGCAAGGCTTCCTTTCAGGTAAACGCAGTCACTTTTCAGCTCAAACGAAGCTACATTGTTCACGAAGCTCACACGTTTTTCGCTCTTAACTGAAAAGCATTGCATGTTAGAGGACCTGTGGTTTGTATCAGTTTCAGATGCAGAGTTGAACTAGATATGGTACGTGTGTGTAGGAAACACAGTTCTTTTGTTCTGAGCACACTCACGTTTCCCTCTGTATTAGAGACTCTAGAAAGCAAGAGCGTGCTTCTTGCTCTAATGCAGAGTGTGTTTCATGGATGAGAACTGTGCTGTGTGTTTCCAATCAGAAACGGAGTTAAATGCCAGGCTCTGTGTCTTCCTACCAGCAAGACTTCGTTTCAGGTAAACGCAGTCACTTTTCAGCTCAAATGAAACTACATTGTTCAAATGCTCACACGTTTCTCGCTCTTAACTCAAAAGCATTGGATGTTAGAAGATTGTGGTTTGTATCAGTTTCAGATGCAGATTTGAACTAGATATGGTCCGTGTGTGTAGGAAACACAGTACTTTTGTTCTGAGCACACTCACGTTTCCCTCTGTATTAGAGACTCTAGAAAGCAAGAGCGTGCTTCTTGCTCTAAACCAGAGTGTGTTTCATGGATGACAACTGTGCTGTGTGTTTCCAAGCAGAAACGGAGTTAAATGCCAGGCTCTGTGTCTTCCTACAAGCAAGACTTCGTTTCAGGTAAACTCAGTCACTTTTCAGCTCAAAGGAAGCTACATTGTTCACGAAGCTCACACGTATCTCGATCTTAACTGAAAAGCATTGCATGTTAGAGGACCTATGGTTTGTATGAGGTTCAGATGCAGAGTTGAACTAGATATGGTCCGTGTGTGTAGGAAACACAGTTATTTTGTTCTGAGCACACTCACGTTTCCCTCTGTATTAGAGACTCTAGAAAGCATAGCGTGCTTCTTGCTCTAAAGCAGAGTGTGTTTCATGGATGAGAACTGTGCTGTGTGTCGAATCAGAAACGGAGTTAAATGCCAGGCTCTGTGTCTTCCTACCAGCACGACTTGGTTTCAGGTAAACGCAGTCACTTTTCAGCTCAAACGAAGCTACATTGTTCACGAAGCTCACACGTTTTTCGCTCTTAACTGAAAAGCATTGCCTGTTAGAGGACCTGTGGTTTGTATCAGTTTCAGATGCAGAGTTGAACTAGATATGTTCCCTGTGTGTAGGAAACACATTCCTTTCATTCTGAGCACACTCACGTTTCCCTTTGCATTAGAGACTCTAGAAAACAAGAGCGTGCTTCTTGCTCTAATGCAGTGTGTTTCATGGATGATAACTGTGCTTGTCTTTCTCTTCAGAAACGGAGTTAAATGCCAGGCTCAGTGTCTTCCTACAAGCAAGACTTCGTTTCAGGTAAACACAGTCACATTTCAGCTCTAACAAAGCTACATTGTTCTCGAAGCTCACACGTTTCTCGCTCTTAAATGAAAAGAATTGGATGTTGGAGGACCTGTGGTTTATATCAGTTTCAGATGCAGAGTAGAATTAGAT
Organism: Onychomys leucogaster; assembly: GCA_949786385.1. Lineage (NCBI taxonomy): Eukaryota > Metazoa > Chordata > Mammalia > Rodentia > Cricetidae > Onychomys > Onychomys leucogaster. The sequence continues at coordinate 348,011 of CATKUP010000004.1, forward strand.
ATGCTCCGTGTGTGTAGGAAACACAGTTCTATGGTTCACAGCACACTCAGGTTTCCCTCTGTATTAGAGAATCTAGAAATCAACAGCGTGCTTCTTGCTCTAAAGCAGAGTGTGTTTCATGGATGAGAACTGTGCTGTGTGTTTCCAATCAGAAATGGAGTTAAATGCCAGGCTCTGTGTTTTCCTACCAGCAAGACTTCATTTCAGGTATACGCAGTCACTTTTCAGATCAAAGGAAGCTGCATTGTTCACGACGTTCACACGTTTCTCTCTCTTAACTGAAAAGCATTGGATGTTGGAGGACCTGTGGTTTATATCAGTTTCAGATGCAGAGTAGAACTAGATATGGTCCGTGTGTGTAGGAAACACAGTTCTTTTGTTCAGAGCACACTCAGGTTACTCTCTATATTAGAGACTCTAGAAAGCAAGAGCGTGCTTCTTGCTCTAAAGCAGAGTGTGATTCATGGATGAGAACTGTGCTGTGTGTTTCCAATCAGAAACGGAGTTAAATGCCAGGCTCTGTGTCTTCCTACCAGCAAGACTTCGTTACAGGTAAACGCAGTCACATTTCAGCTCAAAGGAAGCTACATTGTTCACGAAGCTCACACGTTTTTCGCTCTTAACTGAAAAGCATTGCATGTTAGAGGACCTGTGGTTTGTATCAGTTTCAGATGCAGAGTTGAACTAGATATGGTCCGTGTGTGTAGGAAACACAGTTCTTTTGTTCTGAGCACACTCACGTTTCCCTCTGTATTAGAGACTCTAGAAAGCAAGAGCGTGCTTTTTGCTCTAAAGCAGAGTGTGTTTCAGGGATGAGAACTGTACTGTGTGTTTCCAATCAGAAATGGAGTTAAATGCCAGGCTCTGTGTCTTCCTACCAGCAAGACTTCGTTTCAGGTAAACGCAGTCACTTTTCAGCTCAAACGAAGCTACACTGTTCACGAAGCTCACACGTTTCTCACTCTTAACTGAAATCACTGGATGTTAGAAGACCTGTGGTTTGTATCAGTTTCAGAAACAGAGTTGAACTAGATATGGTACGTGTGTGTAGGAAACACAGTTCTTTTGTTCTGAGCACATTCATGTTTCCCTCTGTATTAGAGACTCTAGAAAGCAACAGCGTGCTTCTTGGTCTAAAGCAGAGTTTGTTTCATGGATTAGAACAGTGCTGTGTGTTTCCAATCAGAAACGGAGTTAAATGCCAGGCTCTGTGTCTTCCTACCAGCAAGGCTTCCTTTCAGGTAAACGCAGTCACTTTTCAGCTCAAACGAAGCTACATTGTTCACGAAGCTCACACGTTTTTCGCTCTTAACTGAAAAGCATTGCATGTTAGAGGACCTGTGGTTTGTATCAGTTTCAGATGCAGAGTTGAACTAGATATGGTACGTGTGTGTAGGAAACACAGTTCTTTTGTTCTGAGCACACTCACGTTTCCCTCTGTATTAGAGACTCTAGAAAGCAAGAGCGTGCTTTTTGCTCTAAAGCAGAGTGTGTTTCAGGGATGAGAACTGTACTGTGTGTTTCCAATCAGAAATGGAGTTAAATGCCAGGCTCTGTGTCTTCCTACCAGCAAGACTTCGTTTCAGGTAAACGCAGTCACTTTTCAGCTCAAACGAAGCTACACTGTTCACGAAGCTCACACGTTTCTCACTCTTAACTGAAATCACTGGATGTTAGAAGACCTGTGGTTTGTATCAGTTTCAGAAACAGAGTTGAACTAGATATGGTACGTGTGTGTAGGAAACACAGTTCTTTTGTTCTGAGCACATTCATGTTTCCCTCTGTATTAGAGACTCTAGAAAGCAACAGCGTGCTTCTTGGTCTAAAGCAGAGTTTGTTTCATGGATTAGAACAGTGCTGTGTGTTTCCAATCAGATACGGAGTTAAATGCCAGGCTCTGTGTATTCCTACAAGCAAGACTTCATTTCAGGAAAACGCAGTCATTTTTCAGCTCAAACGAAGCTACATTGTTCAAGAAGTGCACACGTATTTTGCTCTTAACTGAAAAGCAATGCATGTTAGAGGTCCTGTGGTTTCTATCAGTTTCAGATGCAGGGTTGAACTAGATATGGTCCCTGTGTGTAGGAAACACATTCCTTTCATTCTGAGCACACTCACGTTTCCCTTTGCATTAGAGACTCTAGAAAACAAGAGCGTACTTCTTGCTCTAATGCAGTGTGTTTCATGGATGATAACTGTGCTTGTCTTTCTCTTCAGAAACGGAGTTACATGCCAGGCTCAGTGTCTTCCTACAAGCAAGACTTTGTTTCAGGTAAACGCAGTCACTTTTCAGCTCAAACGAATCTACATTGTTCACGAAGCTCACACGTTTCTAGCTCTTAACTCAAAAGCATTGGATGTTAGAAGATTGTGGTTTGTATCAGTTTCAGATGCAGAGTTGAACTAGATATGGTCCGTGTGTGTAGGAAACACAGTACTTTTGTTCTGAGCAAACTCACGTTTCCCTGTGTATTAGAGAATCTAGAAAGCAAGGGCGTGCTTCTTGCTCTAAACCAGAGTGTGTTTCATGGATGAGAAAAGTGCTGTGTGTTTCCCTTCAGAAACTGAGTTAAATGCCAGGCTCTGTGTCTTCCTACAAGCAAGACTTTGTTTCAGGTAAATGCAGTCACTTTTTTATTCAAACGAAGCTACATTGTTCACGACTCTCACACGTTTCTCGCTCTTAACTGAAAAGCATTGGATGTTAGAGGACCTGTGGTTTGTATCAGTTTCAGAAACAGAGTTGAACTAGATATGGTGGGTGTGTAGGAAACACAGTTCTTTTGTTCTGAGCACACTCACTTTTCCCTCTGTATTAGAGACTCTAGAAAGCAAGAGCGTGCTTCTTACTCTAAAGCAGAGTGTGTTTCATGGATGAGAACTTTACAGTGTGTTTCCAATCAGAGACGGAGTTAAATGCCAATCTCTGTGTCTTACTACAAGCAAGACTTTGTTTCAGGTAAATGCAGTCACTTTTCAGCTCAAACGAAGCTACATTGTTCATGAAGCTCACACGTTTCTCGCTCTCATCTGAAAAGCATTGGATGTTAGAGGACCTGTGGTTTGTATCAGTTTCAGATGCAGAGTTGAACTAGATATGGTCCGTGTGTGTAGGAAACACAGTTCTTTTGTTCTGTGCACACTCATGTTTCCCTCTGTATTAGAGACTCTAGAAAGCTAGCGCGTGCTTCTTGCTCTAAACCAGAGTGTGTTTCATGGATGACAACTGTGCTGTGTGTTTCCAATCAGAAACGGAGTTAAATGCCAGGCTCTGTGTCTTCCTACAAGCAAGACTTCGTTTCAGGTAAACTCAGTCAATTTTCAGCTCAAAGGAAGCTACATTGTTCACGAAGCTCACACGATTTTCGCTCTTAACTGAAAAGCATTGCATGTTAGAGGACCTATGGTTTGTATCAGTTTCAGATGCAGAGTTGAACTAGATATGGTCCGTGTGTGTAGGAAACACAGTTCTTTTGTTCTGAGCACACTCACGTTTCCCTCTGTATTAGAGACTCTACAAAGCAAGGGCGTGCTTCTTGCTCTAAAGCAGAGTATGTTTCATGGATGAGAACTGTACTGTGTGTTTCCAATGAGAAACGGAGTTAAATGCCAGGTCTTTGTCTTCCTACCAGCAAGACTTCGTTTCAGGTAAACGCAGTCACTTTTCAGCTCAAACGAATCTACACAGTTCACGAAGCTCACACGTTTCTCGCTCTTAACTGAAATCACTGGATGTTAGAAGACCTGTGGTTTGTATCAGTTTCAGAAACAGAGTTGAACTAGATATGGTACGTGTGTGTAGGAAACACAGTTCTTTTGTTCTGAGCACATTCATGTTTCCCTCTGTATTAGAGACTCTAGAAAGCAAGAGCGTGCTTCTTGCTCTAATGCAGAGTGTTTCATGGATGATAACTGTGCTTGTCTTTCTCTTCAGAAACGGAGTTAAATGTCAGGCTCTGTGTCTTCCTACAAACAAGACTTCATTTCAGGTAAACACAGTCACATTTCAGCTCAAACGAAGCTACATTGTTCTCGAAGCTCACACGTTTCTCGCTCTTAAATGAAAAGAATTGGATGTTGGAGGACCTGTGGTTTATATCAGTTTCAGATGCAGAGTAGAATTAGATATGCTCCGTGTGTGTAGGAAACACAGTTCTTTTGTTCAGAGCACACTCAGGTTTCCCTCTGTATTAGAGAAACTAGAAAGCAACAGCGTGCTTCTTGCTCTAAAGCAGGGTGTGTTTCATGGATGAGAACTGTGCTGTGTGTTTCCAATCAGAAACGGAGTTAAATGCCAGGCTCTGTGTCTTCCTACAAGCAAGACTTCGTTTCAGGTAAACACTGTCTCTTTTCAGCTCAAACGAAGCTACATTGTTCACGAAGCTCACACGTTTCTCGATCTTAAGTGAAAAGCATTACATATTAGAGGACCTATGGTTTGTATCATTTTCAAATGCAGAGTTGAACTAGATATGGTCCGTGTGTGTAGGAAACACAGTTCTTTTGTTTGAGCACACTCATGTTTCCCTCTGTATTAGAGACTCTAGAAAGCAAGAGCGTGCTTCTTGCTCTAAAGCAGAGTGTGTTTCATGGATGAGAACTGTGCTGTATGTTTCCAATCAGAAACGGAGTTAAATGCCAGGCTCTGTGTCTTCCTACCAGCAAGGCTTCCTTTCAGGTAAACGCAGTCACTTTTCAGCTCAAACGAAGCTACATTGTTCACGAAGCTCACACGTTTTTCGCTCTTAACTGAAAAGCATTGCATGTTAGAGGACCTGTGGTTTGTATCAGTTTCAGATGCAGAGTTGAACTAGATATGGTACGTGTGTGTAGGAAACACAGTTCTTTTGTTCTGAGCACACTCACGTTTCCCTCTGTATTAGAGACTCTAGAAAGCAAGAGCGTGCTTCTTGCTCTAATGCAGAGTGTGTTTCATGGATGAGAACTGTGCTGTGTGTTTCCAATCAGAAACGGAGTTAAATGCCAGGCTCTGTGTCTTCCTACCAGCAAGACTTCGTTTCAGGTAAACGCAGTCACTTTTCAGCTCAAATGAAACTACATTGTTCAAATGCTCACACGTTTCTCGCTCTTAACTCAAAAGCATTGGATGTTAGAAGATTGTGGTTTGTATCAGTTTCAGATGCAGATTTGAACTAGATATGGTCCGTGTGTGTAGGAAACACAGTACTTTTGTTCTGAGCACACTCACGTTTCCCTCTGTATTAGAGACTCTAGAAAGCAAGAGCGTGCTTCTTGCTCTAAACCAGAGTGTGTTTCATGGATGACAACTGTGCTGTGTGTTTCCAAGCAGAAACGGAGTTAAATGCCAGGCTCTGTGTCTTCCTACAAGCAAGACTTCGTTTCAGGTAAACTCAGTCACTTTTCAGCTCAAAGGAAGCTACATTGTTCACGAAGCTCACACGTATCTCGATCTTAACTGAAAAGCATTGCATGTTAGAGGACCTATGGTTTGTATGAGGTTCAGATGCAGAGTTGAACTAGATATGGTCCGTGTGTGTAGGAAACACAGTTATTTTGTTCTGAGCACACTCACGTTTCCCTCTGTATTAGAGACTCTAGAAAGCATAGCGTGCTTCTTGCTCTAAAGCAGAGTGTGTTTCATGGATGAGAACTGTGCTGTGTGTCGAATCAGAAACGGAGTTAAATGCCAGGCTCTGTGTCTTCCTACCAGCAAGACTTGGTTTCAGGTAAACGCAGTCACTTTTCAGCTCAAACGAAGCTACATTGTTCACGAAGCTCACACGTTTTTCGCTCTTAACTGAAAAGCATTGCCTGTTAGAGGACCTGTGGTTTGTATCAGTTTCAGATGCAGAGTTGAACTAGATATGTTCCCTGTGTGTAGGAAACACATTCCTTTCATTCTGAGCACACTCACGTTTCCCTTTGCATTAGAGACTCTAGAAAACAAGAGCGTGCTTCTTGCTCTAATGCAGTGTGTTTCATGGATGATAACTGTGCTTGTCTTTCTCTTCAGAAACGGAGTTAAATGCCAGGCTCAGTGTCTTCCTACAAGCAAGACTTCGTTTCAGGTAAACACAGTCACATTTCAGCTCTAACAAAGCTACATTGTTCTCGAAGCTCACACGTTTCTCGCTCTTAAATGAAAAGAATTGGATGTTGGAGGACCTGTGGTTTATATCAGTTTCAGATGCAGAGTAGAATTAGATATGCTCCGTGTGTGTAGGAAACACAGTTCTATGGTTCACAGCACACTCAGGTTTCCCTCTGTATTAGAGAATCTAGAAATCAACAGCGTGCTTCTTGCTCTAAAGCAGAGTGTGTTTCATGGATGAGAACTGTGCTGTGTGTTTCCAATCAGAAATGGAGTTAAATGCCAGGCTCTGTGTTTTCCTACCAGCAAGACTTCATTTCAGGTATACGCAGTCACTTTTCAGATCAAAGGAAGCTGCATTGTTCACGACGTTCACACGTTTCTCTCTCTTAACTGAAAAGCATTGGATGTTGGAGGACCTGTGGTTTATATCAGTTTCAGATGCAGAGTAGAACTAGATATGGTCCGTGTGTGTAGGAAACACAGTTCTTTTGTTCAGAGCACACTCAGGTTACTCTCTATATTAGAGACTCTAGAAAGCAAGAGCGTGCTTCTTGCTCTAAAGCAGAGTGTGATTCATGGATGAGAACTGTGCTGTGTGTTTCCAATCAGAAACGGAGTTAAATGCCAGGCTCTGTGTCTTCCTACCAGCAAGACTTCGTTACAGGTAAACGCAGTCACATTTCAGCTCAAAGGAAGCTACATTGTTCACGAAGCTCACACGTTTTTCGCTCTTAACTGAAAAGCATTGCATGTTAGAGGACCTGTGGTTTGTATCAGTTTCAGATGCAGAGTTGAACTAGATATGGTCCGTGTGTGTAGGAAACACAGTTCTTTTGTTCTGAGCACACTCACGTTTCCCTCTGTATTAGAGACTCTAGAAAGCAAGAGCGTGCTTTTTGCTCTAAAGCAGAGTGTGTTTCAGGGATGAGAACTGTACTGTGTGTTTCCAATCAGAAATGGAGTTAAATGCCAGGCTCTGTGTCTTCCTACCAGCAAGACTTCGTTTCAGGTAAACGCAGTCACTTTTCAGCTCAAACGAAGCTACACTGTTCACGAAGCTCACACGTTTCTCACTCTTAACTGAAATCACTGGATGTTAGAAGACCTGTGGTTTGTATCAGTTTCAGAAACAGAGTTGAACTAGATATGGTACGTGTGTGTAGGAAACACAGTTCTTTTGTTCTGAGCACATTCATGTTTCCCTCTGTATTAGAGACTCTAGAAAGCAACAGCGTGCTTCTTGGTCTAAAGCAGAGTTTGTTTCATGGATTAGAACAGTGCTGTGTGTTTCCAATCAGAATCGGAGTTAAATGCCAGGCTCTGTGTCTTCCTACCAGCAAGGCTTCCTTTCAGGTAAACGCAGTCACTTTTCAGCTCAAACGAAGCTACATTGTTCACGAAGCTCACACGTTTTTCGCTCTTAACTGAAAAGCATTGCATGTTAGAGGACCTGTGGTTTGTATCAGTTTCAGATGCAGAGTTGAACTAGATATGGTACGTGTGTGTAGGAAACATAGTTCTTTTGTTCTGAGCACACTCACGTTTCCCTCTGTATTAGAGACTCTAGAAAGCAAGAGCGTGCTTTTTGCTCTAAAGCAGAGTGTGTTTCAGGGATGAGAACTGTACTGTGTGTTTCCAATCAGAAATGGAGTTAAATGCCAGGCTCTGTGTCTTCCTACCAGCAAGACTTCGTTTCAGGTAAACGCAGTCACTTTTCAGCTCAAACGAAGCTACACTGTTCACGAAGCTCACACGTTTCTCACTCTTAACTGAAATCACTGGATGTTAGAAGACCTGTGGTTTGTATCAGTTTCAGAAACAGAGTTGAACTAGATATGGTACGTGTGTGTAGGAAACACAGTTCTTTTGTTCTGAGCACATTCATGTTTCCCTCTGTATTAGAGACTCTAGAAAGCAACAGCGTGCTTCTTGGTCTAAAGCAGAGTTTGTTTCATGGATTAGAACAGTGCTGTGTGTTTCCAATCAGATACGGAGTTAAATGCCAGGCTCTGTGTATTCCTACAAGCAAGACTTCATTTCAGGAAAACGCAGTCATTTTTCAGCTCAAACGAAGCTACATTGTTCAAGAAGTGCACACGTATTTTGCTCTTAACTGAAAAGCAATGCATGTTAGAGGTCCTGTGGTTTCTATCAGTTTCAGATGCAGGGTTGAACTAGATATGGTCCCTGTGTGTAGGAAACACATTCCTTTCATTCTGAGCACACTCACGTTTCCCTTTGCATTAGAGACTCTAGAAAACAAGAGCGTACTTCTTGCTCTAATGCAGTGTGTTTCATGGATGATAACTGTGCTTGTCTTTCTCTTCAGAAACGGAGTTACATGCCAGGCTCAGTGTCTTCCTACAAGCAAGACTTTGTTTCAGGTAAACGCAGTCACTTTTCAGCTCAAACGAATCTACATTGTTCACGAAGCTCACACGTTTCTAGCTCTTAACTCAAAAGCATTGGATGTTAGAAGATTGTGGTTTGTATCAGTTTCAGATGCAGAGTTGAACTAGATATGGTCCGTGTGTGTAGGAAACACAGTACTTTTGTTCTGAGCAAACTCACGTTTCCCTGTGTATTAGAGAATCTAGAAAGCAAGAGCGTGCTTCTTGCTCTAAACCAGAGTGTGTTTCATGGATGAGAAAAGTGCTGTGTGTTTCCCTTCAGAAACTGAGTTAAATGCCAGGCTCTGTGTCTTCCTACAAGCAAGACTTTGTTTCAGGTAAATGCAGTCACTTTTTTATTCAAACGAAGCTACATTGTTCACGACTCTCACACGTTTCTCGCTCTTAACTGAAAAGCATTGGATGTTAGAGGACCTGTGGTTTGTATCAGTTTCAGAAACAGAGTTGAACTAGATATGGTGGGTGTGTAGGAAACACAGTTCTTTTGTTCTGAGCACACTCACTTTTCCCTCTGTATTAGAGACTCTAGAAAGCAAGAGCGTGCTTCTTACTCTAAAGCAGAGTGTGTTTCATGGATGAGAACTTTACAGTGTGTTTCCAATCAGAGACGGAGTTAAATGCCAATCTCTGTGTCTTACTACAAGCAAGACTTTGTTTCAGGTAAATGCAGTCACTTTTCAGCTCAAACGAAGCTACATTGTTCATGAAGCTCACACGTTTCTCGCTCTCATCTGAAAAGCATTGGATGTTAGAGGACCTGTGGTTTGTATCAGTTTCAGATGCAGAGTTGAACTAGATATGGTCCGTGTGTGTAGGAGACACAGTTCTTTTGTTCTGAGCACACTCACGTTTCCCTCTGTACTAGAGACTCTAGAAAGCAAGAGCGTGCTTCTTGCTCTAAAGAAGAGTGTGTTTCATGGATGAGAACTGTGCTGTGTGTTTCCAATCAGAAACGGAGTTAAATGCCAGGCTCTGTGTCTTCCTACCAGCAAGACTTAGTTTCAGGTAAACGCAGTCACTTTTCAGCTCAAATGAAGCTACATTGTTCAAGAAGTTCACACGTTTTTCGCTCTTAAGTGAAAAGCATTGCATGTTACAGGACCTGTGGTTTGTATCAGTTTCAGATGCAGAGTTGAACTAGATATGGTCCCTGTGTTTAGGAAACACAGTTCTTTTGTTCTGAGCACACTCACGTTTCCCTCTGTATTAGAGACTATAGAAAGCAAGAGCGTGCTTCTTGCTCTAAAGCAGAGTGTGTTTCATGGATGAGAACTGTGCTGTGTCTTTCACTTCAGAAACGGAGTTAAATGCCAGGCTCTGTGTCTTCCTACAAGCAAGACTTCGTTTCAGGCAAACGCAGTCACTTTTCAGCTCAAAGGAAGCTACATTGTTCACGAAGCTCACATGTATTTCGCTCTTAACTGAAAAGCATTGAATATTAGAGGGCCTGTGGTTTGTATCAGTTTCAGATGCAGAGTTGAAGTAGATATGGTCCCTGTGTGTAGGAAACACAGTTCTTTTGTTCTGAGCACACTCACGTTTCACTCTGCATTAGAGACTCTAGACAACAAGAGCGTGCTTCTTGCTCTAATGCTGAGTGTGTTTCATGGATGAGAACTGTGCTTGTCTTTCTCTTCAGAAACGGAGTTAAATGCCAGGCTCAGTGTCTTCCTACAAGCAAGACTTTCTTTCACGTAAACGCAGTCACTTTTCAGCTCAAACTAAACTACATTGTTCACAGTGCTCACATGTTTCTCGTTCTTAACTCAAATGCATTGGATATTAGAGGGCCTGTGGTTTGTATCAGTTTCAGATGCAGAGTTGAACTAGATATGGTCCGTTTGTTTAGGAAACACAGTTCTTTTGTTCTGAGCACACTTACGTTTCCCTCTGTATTAGAGACTCTAGAAACCAAGAGCGTTCATCTTGCTCTAAAGCAGAGTGTGTTTCATGGATGAGAACTGTGCTGTGTGTTTCCAATCAGAAACGTACTTAAATGCCAGGCTCTGTGTCTTCCTACAAGCAAGACTTCATTTCAGGTAAACGCAGTCACTTTTCAGCTCAAAGGAAGCTGCATTGTTCACGAAGTTCACACATTTCTCGCTCTGAACTGAAAAGCATTGGATGTTAGAGGACCTGTGGTTTGTATCAGTTTCAGAAACAGAGTAGAACTAGATAGGGTACGTGTGTGTAGGAAATACAGTTCTTTTGTTCTGAGCACACTCATGTTTCCCTCTGTATTAGAGACTCTAGAAAGCACGAGCATGCTTCTTGCGCTAAACCAGAGTGTGTTTCCTGGATGAGAACTGTGCTGTGTGTTTCCAATCAGAAATGGAGTTAAATGCCAGGCTCTGTGTCTTCCTACAAGCAAGACTTCATTTCAGGAAAACGCAGTCACTTTTCAGCTCAAAGGAAGCTACATTGTTCAAGAAGTTCACACGTTTTTCGCTCTTAACTGAAAAGCATTGCATGTTAGAGGACCTGTGGTTTCTATCAGTTTCAGATGCAGAGTTGAACTAGATATGGTCCCTGTGTGGAGGAAACACATTCCTTTCATTCTGATCACACTCACGTTTCCCTCTGCATTAGAGACTCTAGAAAACAAGAGCGTGCTTCTTGCTCTAATGCAGAGTGTGTTTCATGGATGAGAACTGTGCTTGTCTTTCTCTTCAGAAACGGAGTTAAATGCCAGGCTCAGTGTCTTCCTACAAGCAAGACTTTGTTTCAGGCAAACGCAGTCACTTTTCAGCTCAAAGGAAGCTACATTGTTCACGAAGCTCACATGTATTTCGCTCTTAACTGAAAAGCATTGAATATTAGAGGGCCTGTGGTTTGTATCAGTTTCAGATGCAGAGTTGAAGTAGATATGGTCCGTGTGTGTAGGAAACACAGTTCTTTTGTTCTGAGCACACTCACGTTTCCCTCTGTTTTAGAGACTCTAGAAAGCAAGAGCATTCATCTTGCTCTAAAGCAGAGTGTGTTTCATGGATGAGAACTGTGCTGTGTGTTTCCAATCAGAAACGGACTTAAATGCCAGGCTCTGTGTCTTCCTACAAGCAAGACTTTGTTTCAGGTAAATACAGTCACTTTTCTATTCAAACGAAGCTACATTGTTCACGAATCTCACACGTTTCTTTCTCTTAACTGAAAAGCATTGGATGTTAGAGGACCTGTGGTTTGTATCAGTTTCAGAAACAGAGTTGAACTAGATATGGTACGTGTGTGTAGGAAACACAGTTCTTTTGTTCTGAGCACACTCACTTTTCCCTCTGTATTAGAGACTCTAGAAAGAAAGAGCGTGCTTCTTGCTCTAAAGCAGAGTGTGTTTCATGGATGAGAACTGTGCTGTGTGTTTCCAATCAGAAACAGAGTTAAATGCCAGGCTCTTTGTCTTCCTACCAGCAAGACTTAGTTTCAGGCAAACGCTGTCACTTTTCAGCTCAAACGAAGCTACATTGTTCACGAAGCTCACATGTATTTCGCTCTCATCTGAAAAGCATTGGATATTAGAGGGCCTGTGGTTTGTATCAGTATCAGATGCAGAGTTGAACTAGATATGGTCCGTGTGTGTAGGAAACACAGTTCTTTTGTTCTGAGCTCACTCACGTTTTCCTCTGTTTTAGAGACTCTAGAAAGCAAGAGCATTCATCTTGCTCTAAAGCAGAGTGTGTTTCATGGATGAGAACTGTGCTGTGTGTTTCCAATCAGAAACGGAGTTAAATGCCAGGCTCTGTGTCTTCCTACATGCAAGACTTTGTTTCTGGTAAATGCAGTCACTCTTCTATTCAAATGAAGCTACATTGTTCACGACTCTCACACGTTTCTCACTCTTAACTGAAAAGCATTGGATGTTAGAGGACCTGTGTTTTGTATCAGTTTCAGAAACAGAGTTGAACTAGATATGGTGGGTGTGTAGGAAACACAGTTTTTTGTTCTGAGCACACTCACTTTTCCCTTTGTATTAGAGACTCTATAAAGCAAGAGCGTGCTTCTTGCTCTAAAGCAGAGTGTGTTTCATGGATGAGAACTGTGCTGTGTGTTTCCAATCAGAAACGGAGTTAAATGCCAGGCTCTGTGTCTTCCTACAAGCAAGACTTCATTTCAGGTAAACGCAGTCACTATTCAGCTCAAAGGAAGCTACATTGTTCACGAAGCTCACACGTTTCTCGCTCTTAAATGAAAAGCATTGGATGTTAGAGGACCTGTGGTTTGTGTCAGTTTCAGAAACAGAGTTGAACTAGATATGGTACGTGTGTGTAGGAAACACAGTTCTTTTGTTCTGAGCACACTCACTTTTCCCTCTGTATTAGAGACTCTAGAAAGCAAGAGCGTGCTTCTTGCTCTAAAGCAGAGTGTGTTTCATGGATGAGAACTGTGCTGTTTGTTTCCAATCAGAAACGGAGTTAAATACTATATTTGTGTGTGTGTGTGTGTGTGTGTGTGTGTGTGTGTGTGTGTTTTATGTGTTGAGATTTGGTTTGTGATACCGAATGTGATCAGTTTTAGAGAAGGATGTAGGGGTGCTGAGAAGAAGGTATGTATATTCTTTTCTGACATCTTCAATTTCTTTTTCCAGGGACTTAAAGTTATTGTCATATAGGTCCTTCACTTGCTTAGTTTGAGTTACCCCAATGTATTTTGTATCATTTGTGGCTATTGTGAAGGGTCAATTTATCTCTGATTTCCTTCTCAGCCTGTTTGTCAATTGTATAGTGGAGGGCTACTGATTTTTTTTAGTTGATCTTGTATCCTGCTATGTTTCTGAATGTGTTTATAAGCTGTATCTGTTCATTGGTTGAATATTTGGGGTCACTTATGTATGCTATTTTGTCATCTACAAATAGGGCAAGTTTGACTTCTTCCTTTCCAATTTGTATCCCCTTAATCTCCTTATGTTGTCTCATTACTCTGGCTAGAACTTCAAGTACTATATTGAATAAGTATGGGGAGAGTGGACAGTCTTGCCTTGTTTCTGATCTTAGTGGAATCGCTTTGTGTTTCTCTCCATTTAATTTGATGTTGGCTGTTGGTTTGCTGTAAATTGCCTCTATTATGTTTATGTATGTTCCCTTTATTCCTGATTACTCCAAGACCTTTATCATGAAGGGATGTTGGATTTTGTCAAATGCTTTTCAACATTTAGTGAGATGATCTTGTGTTTTTTTTTCTTTCATTTTGTTTATATGGTATATTACATGGACAGATTTCCGTATGTTGAACAACCCTGGCATCCCTGGGATGAAACCTTGATCATGGTGGATAATTGTTTTGATGTGTTCTTGGAGTCTGTTTGCCAGTATTTTGTTGAGTATTTTTGCATCAATGTTCATGAGGGAGATCGGTCTGTAGTTCTCTTTCTTTATAGCATCTTTGTTTGGCTTAGTAATCAAGATAATTGTAGTGTCATAGAAGGAGTTTGGTACAGTTTCTTCTGCTTCTATTGTGTGGAACAATTTAAAGAATATTTATATTAACTCTTCTTTGAATATCTGGTAGAATTCTGTGCTGAAACCATCTTGTCCTGGGCTTTTTTTAGTTTGGAGACTTTTAATGTCTGATTCTATTTCTGTAGAGGATAATGGATTATTTAAATAGTTTCTGGTCTTTATTTAACTTAGGTATGTGGTACCTATCCAGAAAATTTTCCATTTAATTTAGATATTCCAGTTTTGTGGAGTAGAGGTTTTTGAAGTATGACCTGATGATTCTCTGGACTTCCTCATTGTCTGTTGTTATGTCCCCCTTTTCATTTCTGATTTTGTTAATTTGATGCACTCTCTCTGGAATAAGAGAGCATGATAAATGAAGACCACATGAGAATAGGAAGAAGCAAATGCTAGAGAGGTCCCCAGAAATCCACAAAGATACCTCCACTGTAGACTACAGGCAATGGTCAATTGAAAGCCCACACTGACATACTCTGGTGATTAGATGGCCAAACACCCTAACTGTCATGCTAGAAATCTCATCCAATGACTGAGGGAAGCAGATGCAAAGATCCACAGCCAGGCCCCAAGTAGCACTCCAGGAGTCCAATTGGTGAGAAAGAGGAGGGATTGTAAGAGAGAAAATTGTTGAGACCAAGATTGGAAAAAGCACAGGGACAAATAGCCAAACTAATGGAAACACATGAACTATGAATCAATACCTGTGGAGTCCCCAACTGGATCAGGCCCTCTGGATAAGTGAGACTGTTGAATAGCTTGAACTATTTTGGAGTCACCCATGCAGTGGGACTGGGATGTGTCCTTAGTGCATGAGCTGGCTGTTTGGATCCTGAGCACACTCACGTCCCACTTGTCCTGTGCTGAGCTGGAAGTCTGCGATGTGCAGACACCAGTTTTGAGAGACTCCACAATATCTGTCCCTTTGAGACACTGCAGACCTTTTCTGTCAAAGCCACATCCCACCAAAAAAATGCCAGCCTCCAAATAGTCACATGCAATACATCCAATCATAAATGGCATGTGAGGCTTAAGCCCGCCCCTGAAGCTCTCCGGTCCAATGAGCATCTGGGGAGAGACTCTAAACCTCCCCCATTCCATCATGGTCTTCCTGCTTGGTACACTGAGCATGCTCAAACTTGAGGACATTAAGGAAATGCTGAAGAGCTGCTGAGCCATTGTGCAGGAGGTCTGTGGAGTTCATTCTGGTGAGGGCAGTCCCAGGCCAGGGTGGCCAGGCGCTGGGTCTCCTCAGAGTCTGGACTTCAGCACAGCCCCGGTTCTGGTAAGGCTGAGGTGAAGACAAACCTGCCTTCTTGACAGCTGTCTCCTCTTAGACCAGGTCTGGTGAGGCGGTCTTCTCAGAGCCTGGATACTCCTCATAGCCCAGTTCTCATGAGGCCTTGATGCCCGCTGTGAAGGTCCAGGATGGCCGGATGCAGTTCTGAAAGAATTATAGGCTGTCATCCAGATAGATTATTATAGACTTAACCTTTCCTATTTCTTTACTTCATCTTAGTACCTGTGGGATCTGCAATATCCCCTGTCTCATTTCATATGTGATAATCTTTAATAATCTCTCAGTTTTCTTTGCTAGTGTGCCTAGCGATTTATCAGTGTTATATAGACATACGTCTTTTTCTTACCACTTTTGCATGCTTATTTTCAATTGATTGAATTTTAAAAATTGTCCCGGGGCTTCTTATTCATGTTCTTTTTAGTACTTATATGAAATTTATGTCACAGATTACAAATCTCCTTAAGTCTGGTGTTAAGTATTTCATATCTATATTCCAAGCCTTTGGGAAGCAGGATTCCATGATTTTGAGAACAGTATGGGTTCCACACCTAGCTCTGGATACGCTGGGCTATGCTACAGAGTGAGATCTTATTGTAGAACATACACACAAAATCCAAATGCATTCACATTCATATCAAGTCATTAAATGTTCATGTTTTTTCTAATCATGGTTTAGCTTTGTTCCATATGTTCTGTTATGTTTTATATCCACTTCCATACTTTTACTTTAACTGTGACTTTCTCTTTTAATCTGTTGACTATTATAAGAATGAAATGTTTAATTTACAGTTATTGGGGATTATCAAGATACTATTCTGTTATTAACTTGTGTTTTAATTTCCCTGTAGTCAGATTGCACACATCACTTTATATCAGTTTTTTTATGTTTATGTAAACCTGTTTAGTAGATTGTAACATGGAGTATGTTGTGTGACTTGTGTGTTCTGGAAATGCTGTCTTAAGCTGTCATTTGAGGAGGTGTTCTGTAAATGTCTGTTAGGTGAATTTGATTGACAGCAGTGTTCATGTTCTTGTCCTCAATGACTTTCTCTGATTTTCTTTTTTTTTTCTCTTTTTACAGTAAAAGAACTTAATTTGGTTATTATTTAAATTTTTCTTATTACCAAAACTTATCATGTGGTTAAACCAGGAGTTAAATTGTGATTTTCTATTCCAAATACAACATCTTGAAGCCTTGTTATATAGGAACTTCTGTCCCTATGTCAAAATTGCGCTGAATTATTCAATATCTTCACATTTTTTAAAAGTTTAAAACCTCATTCACTTGACAACTTCTTATTGTTTAGTTCATATTAACAAATGGTAGAAAGTGAAAGACAATTTTTTACCTATATATTTTTTATTGATTCTTTGGGAATTTCATACCATACACTCTAATCCCAATCCTCTCCTAGTCCCTCCATATCTGCCACACCTCTTGTAGAGTCCTGCCACAAAGTAAAGCAAAAAAGGAATAAAGATAAAGAAAAAATAAACAATAATAAAAAGAAAAAGAAAGCAGTAAAGCACTTTGCTCCCCAGCCCCATCTTCCCCACCTCTCCATCATTTCTCCATAATCTTAGTGGCATTGGGAGCTGCTGTGCATCATGCAAGTCTTAGTGTTGATGGTGTACCAAAGCCAGGAGCCTCGACCCTGACTAACATCCCATTACACAATAAACATTTGCAAAGGAAGCTGTTGGACTTTCCCTCCTTTTATTCTGTCAACTCCCATCTCCAAATATAATTGTGGATTTGTCAATTTCCATCCACTTTCTCATCCAGGTTGGAGGATTCATAGTTAAATACTTTTTAAGTAGAGTGTTCTGTCTGCCTGGAAAATTGGTCGCTTTTACCACACAGATGTATATTATAATATTTGTGTTATTCAGAATAGATACTATCCATAGTAAAATTTATTGTTCAGCAGTTTACTTTGGTAGTAGCATGGGTACTAGGGCGTTTTTAAGAATTCTGCCTTTTCCTGCCTCATTACTAGGACACTCTGCCCATACATTTGTTTTCTATTCATCATAGAGTGAAATCCTGTGTGGTTGTTTATCTTCTCTGGTTATTTCTGCCATCTAGACCTTCACGTTTAATGCAGTTGCATGGTTACTTTGAGTCTTCTATCTTGATTAATTTAAGTTCACTGTTTCTGTCCAAAATGTCTTTTGTGTCTGGTTTTGGCTTCAGTTGATCATTCTATTTATCCCCTCACCTAGCTTGTTATTTAGACATCTTTAAAAAAAATTATAGCTGCTTTTCAGTCACCAAAGGCCCAAGTGCTACTAAACTCAGAGCTCCTTCCTTGCTAAACATGCCAGAAAGCTGCCAGAACTCTGAAGCTCATCCACTGTGTGTTATGTCAGCTGAGCCAAATACTAGTTTATATTTTACAGAGTATTTGTGCCAAAATTTCTGTCTTTTGTTATGGTAGAATTCAATACTTTTGTAAACCTCTCTTAATTAAATACACACAATGAAGGGCAATATGTTGATGGAATTTAGGCACACTTTAACTCTCAGTGACTAAAACTAATGATTTGCTAAGAAATCCCTCATGAAGTTTAAATAATTTTTATTTTGAATGATCTCACATTATTTATGCATATTGTGTTGTCATTAGTCTTTCATACAATGGTGGTTATCTGAGCTCATTCCCTGAATAATCTATTGCAGGTAGTGCAGTGATAAAATTACACACAAACTTATCCTTACAAATATAGGGATTCAGTGTAGATCATTTTGATAAGTATGCACAACCAGGAGTGATACAGTGGGCATGTCTATGTTAAATTTCATTCATAACCATCATTATAGCATCCACAGTACCTGGAATGATTTACTTTTCAATGAAAGTAGAGTATATGTTCTTTTTCCACCTCCTTTGCAGCATTTCAAAAATTAGATTTGGTGAAAAAATGTTATCAATTAAAAGACACTTAAAGATGGAATTATGGAATGATTTAAATATTATTTTACTAATATCCCAATAGGTCTGGGGACCCAAGAAAATGACCACAGAATCTATAGAATTTGAGCCAGACTATAAGTCCTGCTGAAAACTTATTCTAATAAAAATGGTTGCCATGCATTATTCTGAGTGGTCAAAGCTTGACCTCATATTACTGCCTGGCTGGTTTCCTCAAAGTGGTCCACTTGGTAAGGAGAATGTACTTGTGAGTACCTAGTTTAACTTTGCACCCATATTTGTATTTCATATATTTGTTGGCATTTGAGATACTGTCTCCGATATGCTGATTGTGAAAAATTGTTTTCAGCATACAGAAAATGAAACTCTGCCCTCTGTCTTCTACCATACACAAGCTCTGCACCAAATGTGTCATAGACCTGATACCCTGAAAATACCAAAGGATCCAGAGGAGAAAATACTCCCACTTCAAAGCACAGGTAAGGATTTTCTGAGTAGGACTCTTGTCCAATAGGAAATGAGAACAAAAATCAACATATAGGATCTCATGAAATTAAGATTTTTTATTTCAGCATAAGAAAATATAACTTGAGTGGTAGCATAGAGAATATGAGAAAATCACTGGTGTAATAGTGTCGTGAGAGTTATTGTGTAATTAACTGCCTTCTGATCTGGTGAGGCCTGCACTATAGGAAGGAATTTGTACCTGCTACTGTGAATCTGGTCAAAAGACACTGGCTTGACAGGTCATAGCCCTTTAGATGATGCTACTATTGTTACTTAGTGTAATAGCAATGGCTTTGTAAATATTTTTGTTTTACAAATATATCTCTTCAGCTCTCAGTCTTGGCCAGAGGTTCTCTTTCTGTGTTACACAGCATCAAATGCATAGCCTCATAACTTCAAAATGTGAAATGACCATGAATGCTCATTCCTAAATGGGATCTGTAGATCAACCACTTCCCCCAGGCATAGGAAATATCCTGAAAGTGGGTCCTGATTGTCCTGACTGAGCATGAGGGAACTGCTGTGACATGCTTTCCTTTGGAGATGGCATAGCTATTGCTCACTCACAAGAGCTGTGGTCACCTGCAGCTTCAGGTGACCTTGTTCAGGACTGACTATGAACATACCACTCTGTCCTGAACCAAACAGCTGGAAGAGGCAGCCTGCTGGTGGAAGACAAAGCCTACTAAGCCTCTGTCTCAGTACAGAAAATAAAAGGAAGCTAGAAGTTGGCCATTTGTATTACTTATCAGTTCCCCTTTCTTTATCTGTCTGCTTCCCAGGGAAGACTGTGATTACTATTCCCTCAAATTAATGAGATTATTGAGGGTAATACAGGAGTGTAGGTATGGGATTACTTATAAGAATATGAATAACTCTAATGTGTGACATCACTAAGGCTCACATTAGAATGGGTGACTCATGAGGACTAGAAGTCTGAATGTGTCTTCATGACTTGTTTGCAGCTGAATGGAACAGAGGGTGTCATTTCTTCAGTTCTTCCTAGACATATTTAACCTCGGAAGTGGAAGGGCCTTGTTAATCCTGTAAGTTTCAGCTTTTCCAGCCAGGGTTTAATTGCTGGGTATTATGAACCTCTTCTCTTTTTCCATAGAACTTTCTCAGACTTAAGGAAATAGTCCTGCCCAGGGAAGAGCACACCAGTTGGATACTCAATATCAAGTGGTCATTCCTGAGAACATATATGCTAGCTATACAGAATGACTGGTTTACATTTAGGAAATATAACTATATAACTATATAACTATATAACTATATAACTATATAACTATATATATATATATATATATATATATATATATATATATATATATATATCCTTTCCTTAAAATGTTAGGTGTTTATACAAGTTCATATTCTCCCATTGAGCTCTGCAAAGGCACTAACAGCAAACCACCAGTGGTGAATCAATCATTTTATGTTTGACCTCTTCCATAAGCACAGTCCAGTGCACCAACATGCCCAGTGAATGGCCATAAAGGACTGTTTCTCTCATATATGTTTTATCGGGAAAACCCCATCCTTCCTTCATCATCTTCCAGTCTGCATACCTCTGCTTGTGGTAACCAAGCATCCCCAATGCTTCCTGTGAGCCAGTCCATCAGGAAATTATTTCTCTCAGATTTCATAGCCTGTATTTCAAGGAGGTATAAATAAGTGCATTACCTACTTTCCCACTTCTATAGCACTCAGATCGATCTCATCTTTTCTCATAGCCTACAGTCCCATGAGCCAAGCTTTGAGAGGATGTTTCATTGATCTTTTGAACATCTTTTGTAATTCAGTCAATTGAGAGACAGAATACTCCCTGACCAAGACAGTCTCTTTTTGTAGGCCATTTTAAGGCTCTCAAAATGCAAGTTCTAGCATAAATTTTCCTTTTTTTCTGTTTAAAAGATTAAACTACATGACATCTTCTATCACCTTTATTCCAAACAGAGAATTACATCCTAACTGTATACAAGTGTACTGAATTTTGGCCTAAGGAATTTTAATGGATACAGCAGTTTCATATATGGTCTTGATTTTTTATCTTCCATAAAACTTCTGACTTATGATTAACTCTATTTTCTGGCTTTGTGTACATCCTTCCATTTCCATTTAGAAAACTACAGATTTTACCTCTTGACAAAGATTTATATAGTGAGAAAATGTTTTTATGAAATTCATGGCAGAGAACTAATAAACACTGAATACATCAACTCATTATTATATCTAAATTACATTTGTCATATAAAAAACAAACTAAGATGACGTGTTTGCAAGTTATCGAAGTAACAAGTTTTTAGATGTAGGTTTTTAGCTGATTTTAAGCACAATTGCATTTTTTAACAAACACACTTTTACACAAGATATTTAGTGTCACAGTGTCAGACATCTAAGGAATGTCACATATCAGCAAGTGCTGGGGAAGATATAGATTACAAAGATTTTGGGTGGGAAAATATGGAGAATACAACCCAGAGAGAAAAGTTTATTTGTTATAATGTAACTAACATTTATAAGGCTCTATAAAAACTCAGGGAGGCACAAATGATTATAATATCCTGGATGAATAAGGAAGAGGAATAAGAAGGAGAAATAGAAGAGGAGGAATAGTAGTAGGAGAAGATGGATGCATGGATGGATGGACGGATGGATGGATGGATGGATGGATTGATGGATAGAGATAGCTGAGGCAAAGATAGTTAGATAGATAGATAGATAGATAGATAGATAGATAGATAGATAGATAGGTAGATGGATAAAGAATGAGACCACCATCAGTGTTGTGACGCAATATCCACATGCTCGCTCACACACTGTACACATATATGTGCCCACATTCTTCCATTTAAAAGCATGTATGTGTCTACACCTTTGTGCGCGCACACACACCCACACCCACACCCACACCCACACACACACACACACACACACACACACACACCTCCCCTCCCCCCAACACACACAGAATTATACTTTTAAATTAAATTAGAGGTATAATGAATTGTAATAACAACAAATTAAAAAGAAACAAACACCCTTTGTGGCAATGGTATGCATGTGTATGGTGTGCATGTTATATGCAGAAATATGAGTATAGTTTTGTGCATATTTTTATAAGCATTTATATTATGTACAAATATGTACAACCATATCTAACTGCACAAACATATGTATATAAATATATAGATACACTGAAATCCGAACTCCCAGACACCAGCCAAGGAAGCAGCAGAACTTCTGGAGCATGTGGGTATCCATTGGCATGGACTTAATCTTGATCCTAGCACATCTTAAGCTGGCAGCTCTACACAAGAACAACTAAGAACCATAAAAGAAAAACAGGTAGCTCACAAGGAGCAGAACTAATGGTCTCATAACGGCTACATTCAGACTCACAAATTTTAAGGTATCTTCAAAGGGGGCTATGTGAATTTCAGGAGACCAAAAAATGATGCACAGAGCCACTCCTCAGAAGTAGGTATTACTCCAGTCTGAATAGGATTGTGAAAATGAAAATGTTTAGCTGTCATGCTACTGTTACTAATTGGAAGTCAGTGATCTTCCGTGTTATCCTTAATCTCTTAGGTGTCTGGGTGACACGTTCTCAAACATACTTGACAAAGCAGTTACCTCTCTTTCTCTTCCTTCACTCTTATTCCCAGGGACTGATCTCTGCTCTCTGCTATGCCCCTTCTTTGCCCCTTCTCTCCCATCCCTCAATAAACCTCCCACATGGGCCCTGTTGTATGGTATGACTCCTTCCCTGCTGGTTTAAAAATACTTTTGGTGCGGAGATTTAGATTCAGTCTGGGAAATGCTGGGACCCTGCACCTGGCCCACTGATGACAGCCCTACTTTTTTCCCACCTTAGGAATTGCTGGGTCTCTCCATCCAATGCTGACAATTGTTTTTGTGAGCTCCAGGAAGTCAACTTGGATCCACCTCAAACAGCCTGATGGTTCCACAGAGCCTGGACAGAGAATTGCCCAGCAAGCTGCCCCAACACTTGGCCAGCACTCCAGATTTCTCAGGTCCCCCAAAGATGTTTGATGTCCCCCAGACCAGCAGGAAGCAGTCTCGAGAACAGGGCACCCTCATCCCCGCCTCAACTGCTACTCCTATCTAACTCCTCACCTATTTATAATAAACAGAAGGGAGGAATGTTGGCATTTAGGCATTTGTACTGGCCTGCTCTTAGGGTCCTGTCAGGATATATCCTCAGCTGCAGCCACTAAGAGCACCCCCTGTGCATTCGCTATGTTTCCTTATAAAAGGGGGCCTTGTACACCTCCCGTGTCTTTCTCTTCCTTCGATCTCATCTCTAGGTACCAGTATCTATTCCCTTCCCTGCCCCTTCTCTCCCCTCCTCTCAATAAACCTCCCATGAAAAGAAAAAAAAATGAAGAAAAAGAAAAAGCAGTTACCACACATTACCTTCTTGAGAATCCAACCACATGGCTGCAGTTCCTAGGCTTATGTTAATGCTTGCCAAAGCTGTCCCTGTTGGGCTTTCAATCCCCACTGGCATCGGAAAGGGAGAGTTTTCACGGAGGACCAATAGGTTTCTGCCATGTTGGGCTTCAGCTGTAGCCACAGGGCGAACTCAGCGCTCAGAAACCCAAATGAGGAATTTCACTGTCCTTAATATTGTAATGTGTCATTGAGGGTTGCTCAGTAATTGAGTAATACCAAATCTTGTTACAAGCAACAGTCATCCTAGGGTCCTCCATGCTATATATATAGCCTTATGGTTCTGTGGTTTGCAGTCTGATTGTTCTTTGCTTTCTGTCTAGAATCCACTTATGAGTGAGTATATACCATGTTTGTCATTCCAGGTTTGGGTTACCTCACTCAGGGTGATTTTAGTTCCATCCTTTTGCCTGCAAATTTCATGCTGTCATTGTTTTTCTCTGCTGAGTAGTACTCCATTGTGTATATGTATCACAACTTCTTAATCCATTCTTCAATTGATGGGCATCTAGGTTGTTTCCAGTTTCTGGCTATTACAAATAATGTCGCTATGAACAGAATTGAGCATGTATCTTTGTGGTATGTTTGAGCATTCCTTGAGTATATGCTCAAGAGTGGTATGGCTGGGATTTGAGGTAGTTCCATTCCCACTTTTCTGAGAAACTGCCATACTGACTTCCACGGTGGGTGTACAAGTTTGCATTCCCACCAATAGTGGAGTAGTGTTCCTTTTGCTCCGCATATTCTCCAACATTGACTGATTTTTTTTTGTATCCAGCTTATTTGGTGTTCTGTAAGCTTCTTGTATCTTCATAGGTATTTCTTTCTTTCAGTTAGGAAAGTTTTCTTCTATGGTTTTTTTGAATATGTTTTCCGTGCCTTTGAGTTGGGATTCTTCTCCTTCTATCTCTAGTATTCTTAGGTTTGGTCTGTTCATGGTATCCCAAATTTCTTGGATGTTTTGTGTATGACTTTTTTCTTTAGTGTTTTCTTTGACTGATACATCCATTTTTCTATTGTGTCATCATTGTTGGAGATTCTCTGTTCCATCTCTTAGATTCAGTTGGTTATACTTGTTTCTGTAGTTCCTATTTGTTTAGTCAGGATTTCTATTTCCAGCATTTCCTCAGTTTGTGTTTTCTTCATTGTCTCAATTTCATTTTTCAGATCTTGGATTGTTTCCTTCCTCTGTTTAAGTACTTTTTCTTGGCTTTCTTTGATTTGTTCAAATTTTTTATTTGTTTTTCTTCTATTTCTTTAAGGCAATTTCCTGTATCTTCCTTAAGGGAGTTTTTTTTTTTACTTCCTCTTTAATGGAGCTTTTCATTTCATCATTAAGGGAGTTTTTAATTTCCTCTTTAATGGAGTTTTTCATTTCCCCTTTAAGGAAATTATTTATTTCCCCCTTAAGGAAATTTTTTATTTCCTCTT
Organism: Onychomys leucogaster; assembly: GCA_949786385.1. Taxonomy (NCBI): domain Eukaryota; kingdom Metazoa; phylum Chordata; class Mammalia; order Rodentia; family Cricetidae; genus Onychomys; species Onychomys leucogaster. The sequence goes on from CATKUP010000004.1 coordinate 372,595, forward strand.
TAAAGGAGTTTTTCATTTCCTCTTTAAGGGTCTCTATCATCTCCTTAAAGTCGTTTTTAATGTTGATTTCTTCTGATTCTTCTGCCTTCCTATGCTTATGTCTTGTAGGTGTAGAGTCACTAGGTTGTGATGTTGTCATGTAGGTCTTCATGTTGTTGCCTGTGCTTTTGCACTGGCGTCTACTAATCTCTTCCTCTGTTTGGTGGAGGCAGTGTCTGTGTCTGAAGGTGCCTCTCTTGTTCTAATTGTTAGTCTTGGTTCACTAGGATTTCTTTGTTAAATTGATGCTGTTGGGCTCTGTTTCTACGGGATCAGCTTAGTCAATTTGGTGTTAGTGGGTTCTGTCCCTGGGAGCAGTTGTTCCTGGTTGGTGTAGGGTTTGTTTATGGCTTCAGTCATTGTTAGGTTCATAGAGGTTAGTTTTTTGGTTTTTTTGCGGTTTTCCTTTTTTTGGGGGGGGGAGTAGGGAAAGGTAGCTGTCTGGTCCCTGGGACTCCAATGGGTAGGGCCTAGGAGTGAGAGACCTGACCTCCTGGTCTGGAGATGGGAGCTTATCTGTTCTCAGTCAATGAAGTATATACTTACAATTCTGGTGATCTGGTTCGGTGGCTGAGTGGTGTCTTCTTTTGTATTCTCAGGTCACATTTTGCTCTTTAGTCAACTTCTCAGCTTCTTGTTTCCTCAGGCAGCAAACTGCAGGTTTCTGATTCTTCTCCTGGATGGATTTCAGCTGAGTAGGGTAGTCTAAGCAACACTTCCAAGTTGTTGGGTTTCACAGTATCTGCACATCTTGGGCCCTGGGTTGGCCTCAGACAGTGGGCAGATCCATTCTTGTCTCATCCCACAGAGATGGCCCCTTCCCCATGTGCTAGGATTAAAGGCGTCCCTATGTTGAGCTCTTGATTAGGAGCTTGTTTTCATTAACTCCTCAGCGGGTGGTAGCTCAGTTACTGGTTTTTATTACAATTGCATTTAGGCCACAGCCCCACTGCTGGGCCTGCCTGCCTCTACAGCCCCAACCCACTCTGCGTGCCTGCCTCTTGGGCTTTAGCCAGCTCTGCCTGCCTCAGACAGTCTTAATAGGTATTTTCAACTAGCAAATCTGTTCCAATCCAACAGTCAGTGATACTGGGGCAGGATCCTGAACCTATGAGAGCCCTCAATGTGTGTGTGACAATTAGCATGCCTGTCCTTACAGGTTTCAAGAAACTTCAGTCTTTGGTGGGAGTGAACCAGTCCACCTAATACAGCACACATGGCTGGGAGGACAAGGTCAATTGCAGGGAATGGAGAAATGGCTCATCCATTAAGAGCATTTATTGCTGTCTCAGAAGATCCACAGGGCAGCTAACAACCCTCTTTAACTTAAATTCCAGGTGGAATCTGCCCTCACCTGGCCTCTGTGGGAATTGCATGTACATGCTGACCAAATCTCCATCAGTATAAAGGAAAGCACCACAAAATATCTCAATATGTCTTGCAGGAAATAATCTCTTCTTCTCGGTTATCATTTATGTTATATTTCAAGAAAACCAGAAGCAGATTGCTTTTCATTTCTTGATTTCTTTTATACAACATTAATGAATACTCTAGTTTTGAGTGTTCTGGAGCAATATACTTGGGTTTTCCTTTAATTTGGTCTACATGATGATTTCGTGACAAGTGTGTACAGTGTACCACATTTTACTGGCAGCTAAATACAGGACTTCAAGGATATAATATGTCTAGTTTTTCTATTATGTAGTGGGTATCCATGGAGAAGATTAAGACATCCACATCCAAGGTGCCATCCCCCTCTGTAGCCCTGAGACCCTTGGCTAGGAAATCTTGTGAGCCCAAGATTCCTGTAAATTACTGAGATACATCCACACCTGTGAGTTCAGAGTTACAGGAGTGTGAAAACTCACCTGACTGAAGAAGAGTCTCAGAGTGAAGTTTGAAATCACATTTTATTCAGAGAAATACATTCATTTTACTCAATGGGGGCTTTCAAAACAGGAGTCCTTATATACAGGGTATAGCCTTAACAAACTATTAAAACAATGACAAGAATAAAAGAAATAACAAAAATTAACAGAACCTTAAAAAATAAAGAAAACCAAAATCCAAAGCATAAATATTCCAATATATCAACCAAACAAATTAAGCAACTTTCAGGGTCATTTGGAATTTCATATGGAAGAGCAAATGAGATGAGGAACTGGCTTCTTCTCTGCCATGAATTATCTTCAGCAACACTTGCACATGACATGGCATCAGCTTCAGTGCTGCACTAGAGAATCTTATACATTTGGTGTGGTCTGTGTGGATGGCAGTGTGACATTAACACAGTCTTCATTGTCACATTTCCATCATGTATGGAGTCAGCTTGCCAAAGCCGTTGATAGGAAGCTGACAGAAAAACTCTTGCTCATCCACAAGTCCTCTTCCATGTTGCTTTGGCCCTCACTAGCGCCATGTGCTGATGGATGTCAGGGTTCTTAGTAATTTGTGTTGTGTCCTCTGAATCTCAGACTATGTCTGATACAATCTTTTCTCTGGGAATAGTGAGCCAATGGATGTGGATCAGATTGTGGCAGGATCACCTGATGGTAGGGTGATATTTGCCTCACTAGTGAGTTCACAGCTGAAAAGAGGTGGCATCTTCTGAGGAGGCCGTGAACCTGGAGTGTAGAATGTCATGCCATCAAGGTGTCTCGGTCTTCCTACAGCCTTCTCAGTTTTCCTAAGAGGTGCTGTCAGGGAAAATCAGTAAAGAAAATATGATTCAGAAACAGTTTTGCTGTGCCACTGTAAAGAAAAATCAGGGCCTATTCATAACTAGTAAACAAAAGTTAAGGAAGAAAACACACCCCATGAATACCCTGGCCACTGGGAATGGGACTCAATGGGGGCTTACTTGCCTGGAATATAGTGTTTCTGCCCCAGCAGCTCCATCTGCAGGAGGCTCTCTTCCTGGGCTGTGGTCTGCTCTCTTTCCTGCTGAAGGTTTTCAAACCTAGGGGAGGAAGACAGCTGGGACACAAGCCTGCTGGGCACCTGCCATGTCAGCTTTTGATCCCCCACCAGCTCTACTCAGCTAGACAATGGAGCATTACCTTTCAACTGAGTTCATTCCCTGCTTCCCCAAGGGAAAAGAGTCAGAGAGCACCCGGGCAGGATATTTTTTCTCAGCTTTTAAAACCTGCTACAAGTTGAACTGGTAAATACACACTGTGCTGGATTGGAAAAAAGAGCACGTTTCTCCACCAGTCCAAAGACATCATTTTGGAGAAATATCAATATGTTAAAGTCTGGGGCACAGTTCAGGAAAGATCTCCCTGGCCTTGATTAGATTTCAGGTGAATGGGAACTTCCTAGAAAACTCTATGCCTGCCCTCTGGTGGAGCCTACACAGTAATGCAGAAGGCTCTGGTTATTCCTACAGCTCAGAACCCTGCATGGGATTAACTTGTCAACTCCTACCTTGTTTATGACCAAGCGTAATATTCTCATCAAAAACTAATAAAGAAAGCAGAGAGCCTGCAATCAGCAGGAGAGTTCGTTATGCAAATCTGCCAGTGGGTAGACACTTGTCTCTAGATGTGATATTCCTGATGGAAAAAATTACAGGAGGACACATGTTCCTTCACAGTTTATGATCCCCCTTGTAGATTTCTGGATGCCATGGGAATATTTGTGGGGAGAGCTAATCTAAGAGATGAGATACACAGGGCCTACTAGAGGTCTCAGAACGGAAGAAGGGGACAAAGTCTCCATAAGACCAAGGAGAGAGCTTATTGCTTCCTGGACATAAATTCCTGTTGACCGAGCCAGTAATGACACTCTGAGGGTTTCTTTCCCCTCAAGTGGCTGGAAGCTTGGCCAATTGGAGAGAAACTCAAAGAGATTGGAGATCCAGGTACAGTGGATCTCTTGTATCCCCCTGCTTCTGGAAGCCTGGGTTCTTACCTCATCTGGGACTCAGTGAAATGATGCTGCAGCTTTACTGCTAAGTCCTTTTGCCGGGAGAGCAGCTCCTTCTGCTTCATCAGGGACTGAAGATTTTCCTTAAGTCTTTGATGTTCCTGTTCATTCGAAGATTGTGTTTTTAGGGGAGGTTGTCTGCATAGTGTATATTCACAGGGATGTGTGCATGCATTCTCTCTCTCTCTCTCTCTCTCTCTCTCTCTCTCTCTCTCTCTCCCTTCCTTCCTCCCTCCCTCCCTCCCTCCCTCCCTCCCTCCCTCCCTCACATGTACATGGATGCACACATACAAGCACACTACATTCCATCCATGCTTAGTTTACCAGATAATACTAATGTCAGAAGAGGTCACAAGGGATAATATGGAGAAGAAAGTTACCTTTATTAACCTATACTCTCTCTACCTATATTCCCGTACAGAGGCCGGAAACACGGGATGCTCTGAGTGCAGGGAAGTGGAGAAGATTGTGTACTTTTGCTTGGTTTTGATAATTTTTCTTTTTATTTTTAGTTTATATGTACAGGGGTTCAGCCTGCCTGTGTATCTGTGTAACACATGCATGCCTGGTGACCTGGGAGAAGAACTCTGTTGGGAGATAAGTCAATGTAGTGCTTGCCTTGAAAAGCTGTGCACCGACAGGTGACCACCAGGGTTTCTTGACCTGTAATCCAAGCTCTCCTAGCAAGTTCTCCAGACTGTGCATTGAAGGCTTAGTTCCCCAGCCCAGTGCTGCCAAGGGCCTCCAAGGAGGGTAGCTTCCTCCTAAAGAAGCTCTCTATACCATATGTTGCCTCAATTTACCCCAAAGAATGAGCTCAGGAAACTAGACAATCTCTACATTCCAGAGTCTATATAACCTTTCCTCCAAGTAAGATGATTTTGTCAGATGATTTCTTAGAGTAACAGAAGTTTGACTACTCATGGCCAAATGATTTCTTATATTATTGCATGCTTAACAATAATCCATGGACCACATGGATTGTTTTCACTCATCAATGATGGGAATCTGAAGATTTTCTAGCTGGAGGTGTTCTGATGAGTGTTGCTGTAACCCTGTTGTACCCTATTCACTGTGGACTCCTACTTTACATTGTGGAGTCAATGCTCCACCTGAAGACTGCAGTTCCACTGTTTGAATAATCGTGCATGCCTTCTCACTCGGCTACACCTTTTTATACTACTATCAATGTCTAAGAGTTTTCATTTCTCCCAACTCTCCATCATGCTGATTTGAACTCAGTATGAAGAAATTTGGATTAAGCATTTTCTGAGTGCTGCAGACACAACATGGAATGGGGGCTTTAGAGTGTGGTAAGCGAAAGGGGTGCCCTGAGACAGCCTCTTCTCACAATTCTGCATAGCTGTGGGATTTCTGCTGGGCTGAGATGCAGCCACAGGCACCTCTGCAGTTCAGAATTTCTCTGAGAATAATGTCCTGACCAAGCTCCAAGAACAAGGTTAGCTGAACCAAGGTTAGGCAAAGGGGAAAAGAAAATGGCAACAGGCAATGAGGAGAACAAAACAGGATGCAGGGAAGTCATCAGTGGTCAGCCATCATTCACCCGGAAAAGAGAAGGACACAAAACCCAGGCAGCCTTTGCTGCCTCTCAGTAGCTTCTTTTTCACCATCCTGTACCCTTTACTTTGGTTTTCTCCAGAGGATTTCTTTGAAGATAAATAATTCTGCCTCTATGAAAACCTGAAAAGCTGGGCTGTGGTGGTGCATGCCTTTAATTCCAGCACTCCAGAGGAAGAGCTAGACGGAACTCTGTGAGTTCTAGGACAGCCTGGGCTACAAAGTGAGTTCAAGGAAAGGTGCAAAGCTACACAGAGAAACCTGTTTGAGAAGAAAAGAAAGAAAGAAACCCAAACTTTCAGCTTGCATCAATATTCCAGTCTTTTGCTGTTGTTAGATGTGAGGATATGCAGAAGGATGGGCAGTTCCATCTATTCTTTGACTGATGCAAAGTGCTACCAACCAGAATAGATGCAGTACTTTCTCATTGCAATCCATCTCCATCATTCTCAAAGATGTTCCAGTGTTCCATGAGAGAGATAACATACATAGAGGCTCAAAAACATATTCTCATACCCACAAAGATACATATAAAACAACACACACACACACACACACACACACACACACACACACACACACACACACCTTTCCTGACAAAGAAAGGTAAGGGAGAAGACTAGAATGTTGCAGCACCGTTTTTACTCCAGGGGGAGATAGTGGGTCCTCCTGGTTGTCTACAAGCCTATTAGACTCAACCAAGCTCTTCTGGCTGGCCTGAACTTATTTCCCTTCCCAGGGAAGTTCTTATCACCATACTGACTGATTGTACAGATAAGCAACAACCTCTGCACAACTGAGTTTGACCACACAAGACTAAGTGCCAGTGGAAGAGGGCAGGACATGAAGCTTCCTTGTAGATCCAAGTTGATCCATCATAGTTTCTTAACTGTATGTACCCTGATTCCTCCACAGAAGTTATCAACAGCACTAGAGAATGGAAGTCACCCATGGTCATTCCCCAAGACTTTGATCAGATTACAGTGCACATTATATGTAAACAGTCCCAGGTTAGTCATAGCAGGCCACTTGGGGCATGCACAGCACTTTTCTAAAATGCAGCACTTTATGCAACTCTGAGTTGGAATCTGTCCTAACAGTGAGCCTGAAAATGTCAGGTTCCATTTTGTGAAGCCAGTAAGACAAACTAAACCTTTCCAGAGAAGTTACCTCTATGCTCTGAAAGAAACAAAGTCTACTTTTATTTTTAAAGTAGCTCCATTGTTATTTATTACAAGATGCATTAATTCCAAAGTAAGAAAAATGTTTAAATATTAAGAGAAACCAACAAGTCAGTTCTCTTTCTGACCAAATGAACCATTTAGCAATAAGATGAGACAGGAAAAGACAGGATGCTCTACTGTGAGGAGACAGGAGATCAAATGAACTGTGTTTATCCATCTTAGCCAGAACAGAAATGTTCAGGTTCATTGAGAGACACAGGCTGAATGGAGTAAGAGAAAAAGCAACAGAGGGCACTCGGTGTCATCAACAGAACTTCCCAAACACCTACAGATGTATGTGCTCTCAGGCAGGCATGCTCACACACATAGACACACCCCTCAAATCATCAGTGAACAGAAAGCAGTGAAGAGGACATCACACTGGATGAGGATGACATTACCAGTTGTATTAAGACTCCTCACACAAGCTGTTATGAAGGAGTCCCAAAATTCTGCATCATTTTGGACTAAAAATTCATGAATAAGCATGATGTGTTTCTGCAAGCTATGTTGATGCAGTTGTCTCAAACCAGCTACCCAGAACCCTGCCTGCCATAAGCTCTTGCCATATCCCTGGTCATCTAATGGGCTTCTGAATGTAAGATCCAGGATGGGAGAACTGGCCAATGCCAGTCACAACAGACAGTATTGACAAGCTGTTACTTAGGGTTCTGTCAGTGTGAACCAAGAGCTTGGCCAGGTAAAGAGCACACCATGGCAGTCTGGGAACTAGAGTGTAAAATGCCACCTGACACCCTAAAAGATGTCTGTGATTTCCTACTTGCATGTTGTTTCTGCCTGTGATGACCCCTGCCATGCCATTGAGACACAGACCCTTGACCTCAGTCACTCCAATCTCTTTGGCTCCCATCATAGCATGGCTCCTACCAGACTGAAATATAGGTGAGTGATGTGTGATTTACCTGTCTCCCTCAATGGACTGCAGCTTTCAGCAGAGCAGTGGGGTTTGCTTTTCAGTCATGTAGTCTTCCAAGAGGCTAACTCCCCAGAAAGACTTGTGAATGATCGCAGAAATGAACTATTGGATGGGATGAGTCAGGTGGATAACTGAGTAGATGGTTACCTGGGTGTGTGTATATGTATGTGTATGGTCAGACTGGTGGGCAGCTTAGCCCTGCTGCTTCAACCTACCTGCTGCTGTCTTGTCCAGAGTTCATAGATCTTCTCCTGGGCCTCCTCACAGAGCCTCTTTGCTTCCTCACAGGACACTTGTAGTAAACTCTGCTCCTCCTGCTGCTTTATCTTGTCCTCTGTCAACATGTGCACTTTTTCCTGCAGCTGAGTCTTTTCACTCAGGAGCTGACTGTATAGGGTGCTGAGATATCACAAGAAATGGTGAGCTCCACCTCTACCTGCCATTTCTGCCTCCTAATACCATAATTCCTGCAAGGTCCCATGTCCCCATCCCCAACAGCCCTGGGCTGGAGACAACATTAGCCATGCCAGCATCACTCAGTGAGAGACAAAAGCCAGAGAAGAGCCATATTCCATAAAGATTTACACTACTTCTAAAGACCCTGAGAGCAAAAGGGATCCATGTACCTCTCAAGACTGGATCTGCAACATCCCACACATACACCCTGGTGCGTAACTGTTCACAGCATTGGGAAAACATGAGGATGTAGAGGGAAACCATGCTCTGGGGGAGACAGAACCTATCGAGAATACATTCCATCCATGTGTCCCATAGAAACTATCTCTGTAACCTCCTGCCAGAGCCACAGTAACCATGATTAAAAGCAAGTTTTCTTTGTAGAAGTTCTGGAAGCTGACAGGAAAATGTTGAGAGGGGCTCTCAGACTCTTCACACTTAGGAGAAGTCAGTCTAAGAGGCAAAAGTCTAAGAGCTATAAGGCGGGCTTCTTTCTGAGAGGCAAACAGACTAGTAACTTAGCCCTCACATTGCTTCGAAGGTGGAGAAGGGAAGATTTTGCTATCTGAAGTCTTTCCTGTATGCTGTGAATATGTATTGCTCCCTTTGGTTAATACATAAACTGCTTTGGCCTATGGCAAGGCAGGGTGGAGCCAGGCAGGGAAGCCCAGGAGAGACAGAGAAGAAACTCAGAGGGGGAGTAGATGGCAGCTGACACCCAGGGAGCAACATACCAGTAGCCTGGCAATGCAGCAGCCGTGCTGCAAAACACAGATGAATAGAAATTGGTTAATGTAAGATGATAGAGCTAGCTATCCTGAAACATAAGCCATTGTCCCTACAGTTTGTAAGTAATTTAAGCCTCTGTGTGTTTATTTGGACCATTTGGCTACAGGAGGAAGGTGGGACAGATTCCTCCTGACAGCAGGATCGGGCAGGACTGGAGGAACTTTAGACAACAAGAAGCAGTCCTTACCAAGTTGTGGAGTCCCCCCATGTCAGGCACTCACCGGTAGGAGTTGATCTTCTCTCTCAGCTCTGTGCACTTGTACAAGGCCTCACTAATCACCTTGGGTAATTTCTTCAGATCTGACGAATCCTTCTTATGTTCTGTTTTCTGCATCTCATGCTCAGAATTCAGCCAGTGGTAAAACATGGCCCCAGGACCATACAACCCCATGAATTTATGCCACAGGGACCACAAGAATTCAGGTTGTATTTTGTACTATCCCAGTCCAATGGATGTCACACCCTGAATCCTATGTACTGGGAACTCCTGCTGTGCTTTAGACTTGCTACCCTGCCCTAGGGCCACAAAAAGGCTGGGTGTCCACAGGGAGGGAGACAGGGCTACATGAGCTCCCTCAGTAGGCCTGGAGGGGTAGACTAGCTCTCTAAGAAGGTCCACAAGTATGGGCCTACCTGAAATCTGCAATGACATTTCCACTGTCATGAGAACAGAAGTTCATTCTCCTTACCAGGATACCCAGAACTGATAATCAGTAGTGCCATGAATGAGGCACTCTGTGAGGATGGCTTTATAAACTCCCAAAGGGATTCCAATGAGACACCAGGGTGAGCAAAAGCTGAGAGCAGTGATGCTCAGTGTGGGGCTCCCTGGCCTTAGCACTTAGATCATCTGAAATCTTTGAAACAGGCAAATCATCATGCCTACTATCAATCTCTACCTCACAAGAAATGAAGAGACACACACACAACACAGACACACACACACACACACACACACACATACACACACAGAGACACACACTGTAAGTGAGCCTCTCAGACAGTACAGAACACACTGACAAACCAAATGCTCAGCACAAAGAGATGCATATCCCCAGCAGGGCAAGTATGGCATTGGGAGCTTGCCTGTGCATCAGGCAAAGGCATACAACATGCAGAAGGCTGATTTCAGCAGCAGGATTTTAAATAGAAAGGTGAAGTCTGTGCTAGGGTGAGTCGCTGAAATCTGATTGGACAGGTTGGCAAGTGTAGCTAAGTCATGGATTTCGATCGTTTAAATTCGGTGTTTGGTTTCAAGAATGAGTCCGTGTCCACAAAGGGAATGAACTTTGGGGACTAAATTTAGAAATGTAATTTAATGGTTTATCAAGGGAAAGGAGAAGTGAAAAGGGCAAAACCTGCCACTGGCATGTTTGCAGTGTTTGGGCCCCTTAGAGGGCAATTCACACACACACAGACCCATACACAATTAAGATGTCAGAGAAATACAGGTAGTTGGCATTATCTAACAGTATAAGGAACAAGACCAGAGAGGAGGAAGGATGGACACTAGACCTTCCAGTCACACAGAGATGGACTAGAAGGACCACCAGGCCCATCAAGGTGCTCCCAGAGCAACAAGCAGAAATAAATATCTTGTCCAATAGAGAGACTCAGGTTAAACTCAGCACCCAGCATCTCCTAAAAGCCAACAACTGTCAAGGCCTCTTGAAACACATGTTCTCTTCTACCCTCCTGCCCCTCTCTGGGGCACTGGCTCTGGTTTTCATAAGCAGGAATCAGAACAGCCTGTGTCCCATCTCATTCCTGCAGGCCTCAGTTCTGCCTCTCATGTGCACTCAGGAAAATTTGTTTGTGCAGGTCACCCTGCCAGTGCAGCTTCTGTGACCTGAGGAGTACTGGGATTGAAACAGTAGGGTCAAGACAGTCACCAGAGAACAGGGCATGATGAATACCTGTGGTTCAACTCATTGTTGGTGTAATGGGCCAGGAATTCACGCAGTTCATTCCTGTCATTGGTCATCATCTGTAGCTGAAGGGTCAGTTTTTCCACCTGGTTCAGCTGTTATTCCTGCTCATTGAGGGGAAAGGGTGTGGATGATGCCTTCCTAGAAGACCCTGTAGGTACATAAAAACAAGTGAATTTCTACAGATGAGTGGCATAAGCCAACATCATGTGGAGTCCCAAGAGGATGCTTGAGGAAAAAGAAATGCATGGAACCCAGTGAATCCCTCAAAGGTCAGATCAGCTGTCCTTAAGCTGGGCCCCTTAAGCCATGTATTTATGTCCAATCACTATGGCTAGATACCTGCCTCAGCCCCAACTGCAGCCCCACTAGCCCTGAAAGACATAAGCAAGGCAGGCCATGTTGTTTTGCAATTGTCAGCTCATACCTGATGTGATGCAAGGAAGTGCAGGAGTCCCTAGTGCTTTTCACCTCCTAGCCCTGATAACATGTGTCCACAAATAAGAGGAACTGAATGTCTCAGACCTGGGAAAATGGATGGAAAATTTCCCTCCTTGATATTAACATCAGACATTAAGTGCAACAACATCCCATTCTGATACCGCATCAGTGGATCTGTGCCTCCTGTTGGCATTCTTTGCCTCTCAGAATGAACTGAAGGAGGTCTCAGCACAGCAGCTGCAGCCTTGACCATTCCTGGCCCTCTGCCAACTAACCATCAGAATTCCCCACTTTTGATCTGCTCTACAGGAACCTAGATAAGTAGCATTGGCCCATTTCTTCAGATCATCACAGCTACTGAACCCCAAAAGGAGAAGGTACAGTTCTAGCCTCAACCCTTCCTTAGGAAACCAGGGTTCTCTCTGCCAATTGGTGAACTGTATAAGCACCTGTGAATGCCTCAAGGGCAGATTGCATTGCCACAACACTGGTGAATTCACAGAATATGCCACAGGTTCTCCATAGTACAATAGAATTTCCAGAGAAGGGACTGTTATGGTCACTGCCAATGGCCATCACCTATCTTATAAAAGCTCTTCTCCAATTCACCAAAAGCCAAGGTTCCCTTTCCAGTAGCCTTCCCTGAGACACAGGGGAAGGCCTTCAGCATGTCCTCCTTCTAATCCCAAGATCCCTCTGTTTCATTAGAATCTAGTCATTCTAATTCAATAATTCATCATGTGTGGAGAGCAAAACTCATTTTCCAAACACTGCCCAGAAATGGCACTTCTCCTACTGATTATCACCAGCTAATAAGAAATTTTAAGGATGCTAAGCAAATAGCTCCAGATAATAGGGAAGGAAGATCAGTACCGTGAGGTGAACAAGTACACCAGAGAAGATCCACAGGGCTGTTACAATGTATGGGGGTGGTAGAGGATTATGTGGGTCCTGTCAGAACAATGATGACACGTAGGAAATGATGGAACATTGGCCAAAACCTCCAGCAGAATATATTTCAACCACCATGATGTTAACAAATATGTTATCAACTACTGATAGGTATGACTGTAAACAGCTAAGGACTGAGCATCTCCAGGTGACACCCAGTCACCAAGAACAAATACTTACAGGAAGATTGATGTCCCAGTCCTGCACTCAAGGTAGAGGAAAGAGGACTGGCTATTGAGAGGCTGGAACTAAGAAACCTTAGTTATCATTGGCATGCAGGAATACTTGGTGGCTCTTGCCCTGGTAGTGGTTGTTAATTAAAATGTGAGAATCTCTAGCTTTGGTCAGGGGAGTTTACTCTCCCTGGCATTAGTAACATACACCAAAAGAAATCCAGTGTGGGTGAAGTACATGGATGGATCTGTATACACTTTATTCCCTCTGTCCTTCCCACTCAGAGTGAAAACAGAGGGCCCTCAACAGTGGAGCTCCAGCCTTGACCATCCCTGGCTCTCTGCCAAACTAACCATGAAAAATCCTCAACTCTAGGTCTGCTCTTGAAGAACTCAGAGGACCAGGATAGGCCCACTGCTTCTCAGAAACTCTCCTTTCCTTAGCCCCATTCCTGAAAGGAACCGCTGAAGCTTCCTCCTTCAGGAAGCTCCCCATCCCTTGCCCAGAACTCACTGTGCTTTCCCCAGAAACATTTGTTTCTTGATGTGTGACATGGAGACCAATGGCCATCTTCCTGCTGCCTCATTCTGATCTCCCTGTGCTCTCCATTCTGTCTCCAAAGGATCCTGTTCAGTCTAGTCAGCATGTCTGTAGGTGAAACACAAGACACTGAACAAATGACCCAAGGACAGTTGGTGTCGCCACAACACTGTTGACATCACATAGAATGCCAGGGCTCTCTAGGAGACAGTAGAATGTCCAAGTGCTGATGTCACATAGTATGGCTAATACATCCCTGCTGCATACCTCACCTAAGAGTGACTTTAAACCAAGGGTCCATTTTCAGAAACCTCGGGGGTTGCAATGGAAGCCTTTAGGTAGATCCTCCTTCCAAAGCCAGAAATCTAGCCCTCTGCCTAATTAGAAACTATCTAAGTAAATTTGCATTTCATTTATTGTGCTTCTTTCTAAAACATTCTTTTTATAATCCGATACTTTAATCCTTTCTTACTTAGACTCCATATAAACTTTATTTGTATTCAAATCTCATAACTTATTTAAACTTTAAAGTTTAATATTTTTATATCTTAAGCTAATTCCTTAGACATAATATAATAGGTATTCAATCTCCCATGAATTACTTAAGCCTTAAATTTTTATAAACATATTAAATCTTAAAATGCCTTTTCTTTCTATTTAATTCATTGAGTTATTCTCTACTTGGAGTTTGATACAGTTTTTTCTTATCTTAACCAATAATAATTTGTAACCAATTCCCTTAAATGATGGCAACTATTTGTAAACAACTGAACTCAAATAACCCAAGTCCATGTAGTGTGTGTGTGTGTGTGTGTGTGTGTGTCTAAACAAAACCTATTTTTTTAAAAAAATGTAATGTATTTTTTAACATTACTTCTAAGCATTACCAGGACAGCAAAGCTTTATCCTGGGAAGTCAATGAAGAACTTGGCTTGGGAAGGAAGGGAGGATGATTTAGATTCAGAGTATGCAGGCAGTAAACTCCCAACAGCCCCTAGTTCTCCCACCTCTGCCTGCCTGAAGAGACAGTGCATTTCACCCTCTGTGAGAGCCACAGGAGCTTATCCTGCAGGCTAATACCAACACTGCCCAGATTCTGTCCCAGAATCCCTTGAGGGAGGGATCTGCAGACTCAGGGACACTCCTGTCTGGTCTGCCCACTCTGGTAAATCTTTACCCTGCAGAGTTAATTAGGGAAGGTGCCGGAATGTTTCAGTTATCATCACTGCCTGGGGTAATTTTTTATCCTGTCATCCACTCCTGAGACAGAACTTAACTACTGAGTAGGGGAAGGTCATTGGGGATGGGGCAGACTCAGTCCCTATGTACACAGTTCAAATACTGGTCTATCATTTCTCAGACTCAGTTTATCATCAAGAGTCACTTATTATGAGGCTTGCATTGTGCCATCTGCAGGACTTGGTGCTTGGGGAACAGAACTGTTTGAAATTTTGCCCTCAAGCCTGTCTCTTCACTATCATTAAACACCTTGAAGTGGGATTGATCAGAAAGCAACAGCCATGAGGCTTGCCTCCCTCTTCTCATCATGGTAGTTGATGACTTCTGAGGCTGTCACTCACTGGATAGCAGTATAACAGCAGGTTATCCTATCCCCTGTTGGAAAGTGGATTCCTGGGACAGGTGTTGACTCTGCATTAGCTGTTGTCACCTTTTCTAACAAATACAAGTGGAGATTAGGAGTAGAAAATAATGGACATATCCCACTCTGAGCAAAACCCTTCCCAATCTCCCAATGTCCTTTGCCTTCATGCTTCTCTCCTTCTCTGAAAGTTTATCTCCCAAGGCTGGTCTCAGATTTCCAGCAACCCAGGGTCATTATTGTTAGGTTTCATTTTTATTCTTCTTTTCAATGGATGCTTTTTTCCTGCCCTAACGTGGGAAGGAGGCATCTAAGAGATCTGAGGAGTTAGTCAAGGTATCACAGTGTTCATTTCCTATACCTTTTGAGGATAGAAACCTACACTTAAGAATGGTGCCATGCCAAGAGAAAGAAAACAGAACTGAATTAACAACTTTTTCTACTGGTCCTCAACCCATCAAATGTAGGATATAAAGCAAAACCGATGGGGAAATCTTCCTGTGATTTCTAGATGTAGTGTAAGCATTGTGCTACCTTAATGCCAAACAGGATTTAGGATGGGTGGCCTCAATTAAACCAGTTATGTAATCACAGATCTTGAAATACTTTTCTTGTCTGCAACAGCAGAATCTGGAAGAAGAGAAGTTACACAGTTGACCAGCAGAGGTGCCTCTTTGCTGTCTCAGCCTGGATGCCTGTGGTAACAGTTGCAGTAGGAACAGCCCACCTGGAAGAAGTCTTCCTGTCAGCATCATTGGATCCTGAGAATCCACAATTTCCTGCTCTTCACCAAGTTCTGGATAGCCAGTAAGTTTGTTTTTAGACTTACTTGATGGTGGCGATTTATTGTAATCTGAAAGTGCAATGGAAGAGGAAGGAGAAACTGAAAACTTAAATGGGCTTTGTGTCCAGTGGTATCTGAGGGACTTAACATGTGACATAGATTGTAGATCTCCATCTAAGAATGATCCTGGAACATCTGCACATTGTTAGCAACATCTTAGACAACATCAGTGCTCTAGAAGCATGGAAGTTCCATTCACAGAAAGACGCATGATCAAGCATGCCCCATGCCACTGTAATAGAGCAACTACCCATCATAGAGGATAAGGGCACCATCAGTGTTGTTCCAAAACACACAATGCTCGTTCACACACTCTTCACACATATATGTGCCCACATGCATTCATTTAAGAACATGTGTTTGTCTACACAATTGCATACACGCATGCATTTACACATAGATATATTCTTTGAAATTAAATTGAATGTACAGTAAATGGGCATAACAATAAATTAAAAAGAAACAAACAACCTTTGTGGTATTGTTATGATTATATAGGTATGCATGTTGTTTGAAAAATCTATGAATATAGTTATGTTCATGATTTTATAAGTATCTATATGCAACCACATCTAACTGCATACACATGCATACATAAATATAAAGATAAACTGAAATTCCAACTGCAGACAGCAGCCAACGAGATAGCAGAACTTTATGAGTGGCCAGCTTGATGTGTTAGGTCCTTCCTGCCTTCAACACTGAGTGCCTATTATGTGTATTTGAAAGGCATAATTTTTTAATACACAACAGAGACACTGCATTGGCCTTATTTGAAATACATAAAATGGAACATTCAAAGGGCAGAAATATGAGAAATAAACTTTACTTTTAGTATCTTGAAATGAATACCAAAACTTCCTTCCATGCTTTTTTCTATACATGTATATCATACAGTAGTTTAATATTAATTCTGTATTTTATTTTTTTCTGTGTTTTAATTGTTATTTCTCCTGCATAATGCACTCTTCAAGATATATATGTCATGAGTTATCATTCTCGATGATGGTAGTGCCCACTACTGTCTCTATCACAAACGTCTTCCTGTTGCCTAGAAATCCAGTTGTTACTTTCTTTGTGTACTAGCTTGTAAACAGCTGAAGTGATCTCCATAGCTGCCACATCTCCCAGCAAAGGAGTAAAGGATAATAAAGGTGTCCTTATTGGAATGGGTCCAAGGTGATTACAGTGGTCTTAGCTGCAGGAAGCCCTTTTCCT
This sequence comes from Onychomys leucogaster, assembly GCA_949786385.1. Taxonomy (NCBI): domain Eukaryota; kingdom Metazoa; phylum Chordata; class Mammalia; order Rodentia; family Cricetidae; genus Onychomys; species Onychomys leucogaster. The sequence continues at coordinate 389,240 of CATKUP010000004.1, forward strand.
GGATCAAAACTCTCTTCTAACAGATGATCAATAAAACTTTCAAGAGACTATTTTGATTCCCAGGAGAAAACAGTCATTTCAAATAATTTCAAAGTATCCACTCATGTCAAAAACAAACAACCAAACAAACAAAAAACATGCTAATTATAAAAACACTTTTAGTTGTTTAAGTAACTCATATATATATATATATATATATATATATATATATATATATATATATATGCATTCCTAACATAGCAGTAGAATTTCAGTACAAACTAACACAATTGTGGGAGGTCTACCCATTTGTGGGAGGCCTATCCCTTCCTAAACAGAGATACAAAGAGTGGAAACTACTGGGAGGAAGACCAAAAAGCTCCCCTAGTTATGACACTTTCAGTTAAGTTTTCCAAGGGCCACTGAGATCATAAAATTACATTTTAAGTTATGATAAAAAGTATTCAAGGACTGGAGAGCTGGCTCAGAGATTAAGAGCACTGGCTGTTCTTCCAGCGGTCTTGAATTCAATTCCCAGCAACCACATGGTGGCTCACAACCATCTGTAATGAGGTCTGGTTCCCTCTTCTGGCCTGCAGGCCTATGTGCAGACAGAATACTGTGTACATAATAAATAAATAAATCTTTACAAAAAAGCATTCAAATATATCTGAAGGTAAAATAAGAAAAACTTTAAGATGCTTCTAATGTGATTGATTTGGTTTATCCTTTAAAAATTAATGTTATCTAATTTGTCTGTACTAGACAGAAATTTATTAAATAATAAAAACAATACTAGTATAAACTTACATTTAACATTTACACTTTCAATATTTATACTTTTTAAAGACTTATATTCAACATTTAGACTTACATTCAACATTTACAATTTTACAATCCTATAATCAAAAGGGACCTCTATAGAAAACTATTTTACAAACTTTAGCCTATATGTAGAAGAGATTTCTTAGAAGAACTATTTACCAAACTTATATTCAAGAGGAAACTCTATTAGCAAAATTCTAGAAAGAATATCTTAATAGAACTACTAACACTACAGGATGTACACAAATCATTTCTAGAGTTAGGAGTTTGTAGTTAGCTTTGATATCATTCTGAAAGTTTTCTTGAGAGTTTAAAGTCAGAGCCTAATTTATTAGCAGTTCTCAACTTGATCAAGGGTAAAATTCTCTCTTCTTAAATTTTTAAGCTGTTCCGTAAGATTGCCATGGACTCTTTCCATTATGCTATGTCCTTGAGAATTATAAGGAATTCCTGCTTTATGTTCCATTTACCATCTTGCTTTTTCATAGCAAATAATTCCCACCTGATAGGCAGGCTATTCATCTGTTTCACATTCCCTGGACACAAGCTAACAAACTTGTGGAAAAAAATAGTATTTTGACTTGAAAAACACACATACTAAAAAACCGACTTTTGGGGCAGTGTAGTACTGGCATCTCTGTTACAGACATCACTCAAGTATAAATGGAAATTATATTGGGAAAGTAAAGGACAAAATACATTGAACTTGTTTCTGTCTTAATCAGTATTCTATTGAGGTTAAGAGACACCATGACCATGGCAACATTTACAAAGGAAAAATTTTAATTAGGGCTAGCTTACAATTTCAGAGTTTTAGTCCATTTTCATCATGACAAATAGTATAGTTGTATGCAGGCAAACATGCAAACATGGTGCTAGAAAAGTTGTTGGGATCTCAGAGGAAGTGTGGACTTATTAGAGAAGGCATGTCCTTGTTGCAAGAAGTGTGTTACTAGAGTTAGACATTGGGAAGAGAACGGGGGAAATTGGGCCTGGCTTGGGCTTCTAAAAACACAGAGCCTACCCCTAGTAACATACTTCCTGCAATGAGGTCATGACTTCTCCACACCTGCTAATCTCCATCAAGCAAGGCCATTAACTTATGACCAAGCATTCCTATGTATGAGCCTGTAGGCGATACAGTTATTCAAACCACCACAGTTCCTTACTTGTAATTTCTTGGCCTGTATTTTCTATTTAAAACAAAATTAAAGGGAGCTAAGTGAGTTAAATAGGAATAAATTTTAAGCAATTTTTTAAAAAGAGGCCTCACACCTAAAAGCAAAAAGAAAGCCAAAGTTAGTACTCATCGTTTGGTAATAACTCAATGTTAATAGACTCCATTCCACATCATACTGATAGAATAAACATTCAGTTAGAAAATAAGATCCCGACCTCCCATCTGGAGCAGAGGTGAGTGCCTGGCGTCATACCCAGAGATACCTTGCACCTAGGTCCCAGACCTGGGCACCAGCCATTCCTGGGAAGACCTTCCCAACTTGGTCCCAGTTTCTGACCATTTGGCAGGCCCTGCGGGAAGTTTCCCCTTCTCCAAGACCCCTGGCAGACCCTACTATCTCCAGGCCCTGCCCCCACACCCATTGGTCTGAGACCCCAGTGACTTCCTGAGACTTAGAAACAAGCCCCCAGCTTCCATAGTTCCCTCGAACTCCCATCTGTACCAGAGCTCTCATCTGGACAAGATACAGAGACCCCAATGACTTCATGGGACTTAGAGACTAGCCTCCAGATTCCATCCTGTCCCAGAACTCCCATCTGGACAAGATACGGAGAGACCCCAGAGAATTTCTGAGACTCAGAGACCAGCCCCCAGCTCCCATCCAAGTAGGAAACCCATCTTGACCAGAGCTCCCATCTGGCCCAAAGCTTCCATCTGGACCAGAGAGAAGCTCCCTAAATCTGTCAGCTGTTTCTGGACCAAGTGAGCTGATAAGATAAAAAATGAATCCTCATGGAGATGGGCAGGTGTCAAAGCAGAAGTACATACAACAAAATAAAGAGCAATATAGCATCACCAGAACCTAACTATCCTACAACAGCTTACCTGAACATCACAGAATGGAAGAAGCAGAAGAAGCAGAAGAAAACAACCTTATAAATAACATCATGAAGAGGCTAGAGCCTTATATAGAATAAATCAAAAATCAAGTGGAGGAAAAGACAAACAAAAAATGGGAAGAAATATATATATATATATATAAAACTAGAGACAAGGACAAATAGAGCAGAAGAAAACAATAAGTCCCTGAAAGAAAATAATGAAAAAGCAATGAAACAGATGAGGGAAACAGTCCAAGACCTGAAAAGGGAAATAGAAAAAATGAAGAAGACACAAGCAGAGGGAATGCTGGAAATAGAAAATCTGAGTAAATGAACAGGAACTTCAGATGCAAGTATAACCAACAGAATTCAAGAGATGAAAGAGGCTCTCTGGTGTTGGAGATACAGTGGAAGAAATAGATTCATCAGTTAAAGAAAACACTAAAGCCAACTCTGTCATGACCCAAAATGTCCAAGAAATTTGGGACACGATGAAAAGACCAAACCTACGAATAATAGGGATAGAGGAAGGAGAAGAATACCAACTCAAAGGCACAGGAAATATATTTAACAAGACCATAGAAGAAAACTTTCCCAACTTAAAGAACGAAATGCCTATGAAGATACAAGAAGCCTATAGAACACCAAACAGATTAGACCCCAAAATAAGTCCCCTTGCCATGTAATAATTAAACAAGTAAACGTGCAGAATAAAGAAAGAATATTAAGAGCAGCAAAGGAAAAAGCCAAGTGACTTATAAAGGCAAACCCATGAGAATAACACCAGATTCCTCAATGAAGACTTTGAAAGCCAGAAGGACATGGACAGATATAGTGCAAACACTAAGATACCATGGATGCCAGCCTAGACTAATATAGCCAGCAAAATTTTCAATCACCATAGGTAGAGTGAACAAGATATTTCAAGACAAAGCGAGATTTACACAATACTTATCCACAAACCCAGCCCTACAGAAAGTACTAGAAGGAAAATTTCAACCTAAAGAAGTCAGATACATGCTTGAAAACACAGGATATAGAGATCACCAGAGCAGTAAACCCCAAAGAAGAGAAGAACAGACTCTCTACCTCCAAAAAAAAAAAAACAGGCAAGAAAACAGGGATGAACAATCACTGGTCATTAATATCCCTTAATATCAATGGAATTTATTCACCTATATAAAGACCAGACTAACGGAATGAATATGAAAACTGGATCCATCTTTTGGATCCATCTTTCTGCTGCATACAAGAAACACACCTCAAATTCAAAGATAGAAACTATCTAAGAATAAAAGGCTGAGAAAGACTTTCTAGTCAAATGGTCTTAAGAAACAAGCTGGTGTAGCCATCCTAATATCCAGCAAAATGTACTTCAAATTAAAATCAATCAAAAGTGATCATGAAGGACATTATATACTCATCACAGGAAAGATCCACCAAGATGAACTTTCAATTATGAACATTTATGCCCCAAACACAAGGACACCTACATAAGTAAAAGAAACTTTATTAAAGCTTAAACCACATATAAAACCAAACACATTAATAGTGGGAGACTTCAACACCCCACTTTCACCTCTGGACAGATCTGCCAAATTGAAACTTAACAGAGAAATAAAGGACTTAATGGATGTTATGACTCAAAGGGACTTAATTGATATCTACAGAACATTCCATCCAAATAAAAAAGAATATACCTTCTTCTCAGCACCCCATGGAACCTTCTCTAAAACTGACAACATACTTGGCCACAAAGCAAATCTCAACAGATACAAAACAATTGGAATAACCTCCTGTGTTCTACCAGACCACCATGGATTAAAGTTAGATTTCAACAACAGAAAAAACTACAGAAATCCTACAATCTTATGGAAACTGAATAATGCTCAACTGAATCACCAATGGGTTAAGGAAGAAACACAGAAAGAAATTAAAGACTTCCTAGAGATCAATGAAAATGAATACACCACATACCCAAACTTATGGGACACTATGAAAGCAGTGTTAAAAGGGAAATTCATAGCAAAAAAGGCCCACATAGAGAAGTTTGAAAAATCTCACACTAGTGACTTAACAGCACACCTGAAAGATCTAGAACAAGAAGAAGCAAAGTCTCCCTGGAAGGATACATTCCAGGAAATTATCAAATTGAGAGCGGAAATCAATAAAATAGAAACAAAGAAAACAATACAAAAAATTAATGAAAAAAAGAGTTTGAGAAAATGAAGAAGACAGACAAGCCCTAATCCAAACTAACCAAAAGACAGAGAGATTAACTAAATCAGAAATGAAAAAGGGGACATAACAACAAACAATGAGGAAATCCAGAGAATCATCAGGTCATATTTCAAAAACCTCTACTCCACAAAGCTGGAAAATCTAAAAAAAATGAATAATTTTCTGGATAGGTACCACATACCTAAGTTAAGTCATGACCACATAAACCATTTAATAAGTCCAATAACCCTAAGGAAATAGAATCGCTCATTAAAAGCCGCCCAACCAAAGGAAGCCCAGGACTAGATGGTTTCAGCGTTGAATTCTACCACATCTTCAAAGAAGACTTCATACCAATACTCTGTAAATTGTTCCACACAATAGAAGCAGAAACAATATTGCCAAACTCCTTCTATGAGGCTACAATTACCCTGAATCCCAAACCAAACAAACACAAAAAAAAGAAAGAGAAATACAGACCGATCTCCTTCATGAACATTGATGCAAAAATACACAATAAAACACTTGCACACAGACTCCAAGAACACATAAAACAATTATCCACTATGCTCAAGTAGGCTTCATCCCACGGATGCAAGGGTGGTTCAACATACGAAAGTCCGTCAATGTAATACACCATATGAACAAACTCAATGGAAAAAAAACACATGATCATCTCACTAGGCGAAGAAAAGTCATTTGACAAAATCCAACACCCCTTCATGATAAAGGTCTTGGAGTGATCAGCAATACAGGGAACATACCTAAACATAATAAAGGCAATTTACAGCAAGCCAAAATCCAACGTCAAATTAAATGGAGAGAAACTCAAAGCAATACCACTAAAATCAGGAACAAGAAAAGGCTGTCCCCTCTCTTTATACTTATTCAATATATTCCTTGAAATTCTAGCCAAAGCAATAGGACACCATAAGGAAATTATGGGGATACAAATTGGAAAGGAAGAAGTCAAGCTTGCCCTATTTGTAGATGACATGATAGTATACATGAATGACACCCAAAGTTCAACCAAGAAACTGATACATCTTATAAACCCCTTCAACAACATAGCAGGATACAAGATCAACTAAAAAAAAAATAGTAGCCCTCCTATATACAATAGAAAAACAGGCTGAGAAGGAAATCAGAGATACATCACCCTTTACAATAGCCACAAATTGATATAAAAAACCTTAGGGTAACTCTAACTAAGCAAGTGAAGGACCTCTATGACAAGAACTTTATGTTCCTGAAAAAAGAAATTGAAGAAGATGTCAGAAAATGGAAAGATGTCCCATACTCATGGATAGGCAGGATTAACAGAGTAAAAATGGCATTCTTACCAAAAGCAATCTACAGATTCAATGCAATTCCCATCAATTGCCAACACAATTCTTCACAGACCTGGAAAGAATACTACTCAACTTCATATGGAAAGGAAAAAACCCAGGATAGCCAAAAGATTCCTGTACAATAAAAAAACCTCTGGAGTCATCATGATCCCCAATATCAAGCTTTACTATAGAGCTGCTGTAATAAAAACAGCTTGGTACTGGCATAAAAACTGACATGTGGACCAATGGAATTGAATTGAAGACCCTGAAATTACCCAGCACACCTATGAACATATAACTTTTGACAAAGAAGCCAAAAGTGTACAATGGAAAAGAGAAAGAATCTTCAAAAATGGTGATGGCATAACTGGATGTCAATGTGTAGAAGGCTGCAAATAGATTCATATCTGTCACCATGCAGAAAACTTAAGTCCAAGTGGATCAAAGACCTCAACCTCAATGCAATTACTCTGAAGCTGATAGAAGAAAACGTAGGAAGTAGTCTTGAATGCATTGGCACAGGAGATCACATCCTAAATATAACACCAGTAGCACAGACACTGAGAGAAACAATCAATCAATTGGACCTGTTGAAAGTGAGAAGCTTTTGTAGAGCAAAGGACATGGTCAACAAGACAAGGCGAAAACCTACAGAATGGGAAAAGGTCTTCACCAACCCCACATCTGACAGAGGGCTGATATCCAGAATATATAAAGAACTCAAGAAATTAGACATCAAAATGCCCAACAGTACAATTATGAAATGGGCTATAGAACTAAACAGAGAATTCTCAACAGAGGAAGCTCAAATGGCTAAAAGACATTTAAGGAATTGCTAAACATCCCTAGTTATCAAGGAAATGCATATCAAAACGACTCTGAGATACCACTTTACATCTGTCAGAATGGCTAAAGTCAAAAACACTGAAGACAGCTTATGCTAGAGAGGATGTGGAGCAAGGGGAACTCTCCTCAACTTCTGGTGGGAATGCAAGCTTATACAACCACTTTGAAATCAATATGGTGCTTCCTTAGAAAATTGGGAATGCATCTCCCCCAAGACCCAGCTATAGAACTCTTGGGCATATACCCAAGGAATGCTCAATCATACCACAAGAGCATTTGCTCAGTTATGTTCATATCAGCATTGTTTGTAATAGCCAGAACCAACCTAGATGCCCTTCAACTGAAGACTGGATACAGAAAATGTGGTACATATACACAATGGAGTACTACTCAGCAGAGAAAAGCAATGACATCATCTGGTTTGCAGGCAAATGGATGGATCTAGAAAAAATCATCCTGAGTGAGGTCACCCAGACTCAAAAAGACAAACATGGTATGTACTCACTCATAGGAGGATGCTAGATGTAAAACAAAGATGACTAAACTGCTACTCACAACTCCAGGGAGAATACCTAGAAAACAGGACCCTAAGAAAGACACAGGGATCGCCCAATGACAGAGAAATGGATGAGATCTCCATGAACAACCTGGAAATGAGTGGGGGTAATGACGGGCAAGGTTAAAGGGAAAGAGCTTAGGGGAACAGGAGATCCCAGCTGGATCAAGAACAGAAAGGGAGAACAAGGAATAACAGACCATGATAAATGAATACCACATGAGAACAGGCAGAAGCAAAATGCTCGAGAGGCCACCAGAAATCCACAATGATACCTCCCCTGTAGACTACTGGCAATGGTCGAGAGAAAGCCTGATCTGACATAGTCTGGTGATCAGATGGCCAAACACCCTAACTGTCGTGCTAGACTCTCATCCAATAACTGATGGAAGTGGAAGCAGAGATCCCAGGCCAGGCCCCAAGTGGAGCTTCAGGAGTACAATGATCAAGAAAGCAAAAGGATTGCATGAGGGAGAATTGTTGAGATCAAGACTGGAAAAACCACAGGGACAAATAGCCAAACTAATGGAAACACATGAATTATGAACCAAAAGCTGTGAAGCCCCCAAATGGATCGGACCTTCTGGATATGTGAGTTTCTTGAATAGCTTGAACTGTTTGGGAGACACCCAGGCATTGGGACTTGGACCTGTCCTTAGTGCATGAGCTGGCTGTTTGGAACCTGGGGCTTATGAGGGGACACTTTGCTCGGACTGAAAGGAGTGGTCTGGACTTGCTTGTACTGAATCTACCAGGTTGAGCTGAATCCCCAGAGGAGTCTTTGCCCTGGAGTAGATGGTAATGGAGGGGAGGGGCAGGAGGCAAGGTGGGGTGGGGTAGAAAGTGGAGGACAGGGGAACCCATGGCTGATATGTAAAATTAAAACACAAATATCCATTTTAAAAAAATAAAATATGAAATAAAATAAAAAAAATAAGTAAAAAACAAAAAAGAAAAAACACACACACACAAACAAACAACAAGCTACCCTCTTACCATGCACTGTTCTTGACACAGCAACACAGAATAAGGATGAAAAGTTAACCCCTAGGAAATGAATGTAATGCACATACACACCTACATTGCCACATTGTGTTCATAGGTCATCCATAAGATCTATCTTTTCTATCTAGCCTGTCTCACAGGTCTTTCAGGACAACACACAATATACTCTGATCTCAAATGCCAGTGAGAAAGGGAGGGTGGCTGAGACTGGCAGTCTGCATAGTTAACACTCCTAAGTCAATATAGGGGTAAGAGTTGAAAATCTCACTTCACCCTGGTGTCTCCTTATGAAATAAAGAGGTTCATGGTACTTCTAACACTCTTAATTTTCTAGGGGTTATCCAAGTGTTTCGCTAGTATCTTAATTCTATATTATACTGAAGTGTTAAAAGAAAGCAAAATGAGGTGGCCTTGCTTTCAGTTCCAGTCAAAACAGATATGTGGATGTGGACTGGTGATTACCCCAGCCCCTAACCCCCTAAACACGTAAGATATGACAACTCCTAGCCACACTACCCCTAGAACCTTACCAGAACCGAAAGATATAAGGGACGTGACATGATGCAACTTATTTTGATACTGCTTGTGGTTGGTTTCTGACTTTGTTGTTTCAGAGCACTGACTGGTTCTGTCATATTCTAAACACCTGTTATAAAACAAGGGTGAATGTTATGTTCAAGCATATACAAATAATTAGTGCCAATATTTTTCAAACTCTTCCCATAAGTTGAAGAGAAGCAAAGACATCGAAATTCATTTTATAAGTCCCGTGTTACTAAAGTAAAAAACAAACATCCCATGAATATTTTCAAAGTTTTTCTTTAACTCAGCTAAGCGTGTATGGGCTAATTTGGACATTATTGTTTAAAAAATAAATATTGTTTTTCAACCTATGAATGAGGATGAGGATATGTTTCCTTATATTTATGTCTTACTAATTTCTTTCAACAAAATTTGGTAGATTTTGTTGTACAAAATGTTCTACTCTCTGGTGAGATGCATTAGTATATATGTATACTTTCTTAATTTCCTTTTCATATTATTTACTGTTAGCATGTGAACATGCAAGTGCTATTTATGTATTGACATATATACTTTTTAAAAAATTATCCACAAATTAAAATATTTTTTTTGTAACAAATGGAAAAAAATGAGATCCCCCTCACCAACCATTACCCTTAGGCACCAGCTGGAGCTACATGTCCCTCTTGCACATATTGGGAAGAGGTAATGCTCCAAGCTCCTGACTCAATAATCTAACCCTAGGCCCCAGAGGCACATTCCATGCCCCTCCCACCCAGGCACAGAAGCAGCAGAAACCAGGGCAGCAGCCTTCTCCTCAGGCCCCTTGCCAATCATCCCTCTGCAGTGGCATTGACCACTAGAGCCACATGCCCCTATTGCACAATTGGGAAGAAGAGGTAAAACCCAAATTTCCTGACTGGACAGCCTAGTACTCTAGCCCCTAGGCCCTGGAGGCACATTTTTTGCACTTAACTCCCCAGTAACAGTGGCCCCAAAGACTGGGCAGCAACTTCTTCCCTAGCCTCCTTGGCAACTCCCTCACCCCTGCATGGCACCTGTGACTGCTAGAGTCATAGGCCCCACCTACAGGGATTGAAAGAAGAAGACCTGGATTGAAGGAAGAAATGGGTAGGCAGCAATGTAAGAACACATTAGACAACATAAAGAGCACCATGGCACCACCAGAACTAAGTGACTCTATAACAGCAAGACCTGAACACCCCAATGCAGATGATCCAGAAGAAAATGACCCTAAAATAATTTTATGAAGATGATAGATGCCCTTAAAGAGTAAATGAAAAAAATCTCTTAAAGAAATGGAGGAAAAGACAGACAAAAAACTGGAAGAAGTCAATACATTCCGTAAAGAAAGCCAAGAAACACAAGGGGAAAAAACAAACAGGTGAGAGAAACAGTTCAAGACTTGAAAACTGAAATAGAGGCAATAAAGAAAACACAAACTGACAGAATGCTGGAAATGGAAAATCTAAGTAAATAAACAGGAGCTACAGAGGCAAGCATAAGAGAATACAAGAGATGGAAGAGAGACGCTTAAGCATTGAGGATATGATAGAGGAAATAGATTCACTTGTCAAAGAAAATGTTAAATCCAACAAGGTTTTAAATAGACAACATCCAGGAAAACTGAGACACTATGAAAAGACCAAACCTAGGAATAATAGGGATAGAAAAAGGAGAAGAATTCTAGCTGAAAGACATGGAAAATATTTTCAACATAATCATAATAGAAAACTTTCCCAACCAAAGAAAGACATGCCTATGAAGGTACAAGAATCTTGAAGCTCATCAAATAGACTAGACCAAAAAAATTCCCTTGACACATAATAATCAAAACACTAAACTTATAGAATAAAGAAATAATATTAAGAGCAGCAAAGGAAAAATATTCAAGTAACATATAAAGGCAGACCTATGAGAATTATGCCCAAATTCTCAATGGAATCTCTGAAGGCCAGAAGGTCCTGAACAGATGTACTGCAGACTCTAAGGGACCATGGATGCCAGCCCAGACTACTATAACTAGCAAAGCTTTTAGTCACCATAGATGGAAAAAACAAGACATTCCATGACAAAACCAGATTTCAACATTATATATCCACAAATCCAGCCCTATTGAAAGTACTAGAAGGAGAAGTCTAACCCAAGGAAGTTAGCTGCAACCAAGAAAATGTAGGCAATCAATAACCTCACAACAACACAACCCTAAAAAGGGAAATGAATACAGTACTAACACCAACAACAAAATAAAAAAATAACAAGAATTAACAATCACTGATCATTAATATCTTTTTTTCGTCTTCTTTATTCCCTTAATTACCTTTAGTTACTAAAGGTTGTTGGAAACAACATATTATAGTTTTAAATTAATTCATTTATCTCATTGGCAAATGTTGGCACCATTTCCATTGTATTTTCGTTTTTTAAATTTATTATATTTGTGTTTTAATTTTACACATCAGCCATGGGTTGTTCTGTCCTCCCTCCTCCCACACCCACCCGTACCTACCCTCCAGTCCCTCCCCTCCATTCCCATTTCCTCCAGGGCCAAGAATCCCCTGGGGGATTAGTTTAAACCTGGAGGATTCAGTACAGGCAGCTCCAGTCCCCTCCTTCCAGGCTAAGCAAAGTGTCCCTGTGTAAGCCCAAGGTTCCAAATAGCCAGCTCATGCACTAAGGACAGGTCTGGGTCACACTGCCTGGATGACTCCCAAACAGTTCAACCTATTCAATTGTCTCACTTATCCAGGGGGCCTAGTCCAGCTGGGGGCTCCACAGACTTTAGTTCATAATTCATGTGCTTCCATTTGTTTGGCTATTTGTCCCTGGGCTTTTCCAATCTTGGTGGCAACAATTCACATACTTATAGTCCCTCCTCTTTCTTGACAATTGGACTCCTGGAACTCCAGTTGGGGCCTGGCCTGGGACCTCTACATCCACTTCCATCAGTTATTGGATGAGAATTCCAGCATGACTGTTAGGGTATTTGGCCATCTGATCACCAGACTAGGTCAGATCAGGCTTTCTCTCGACCATTGCCAGCAGTCTACAGAGGATGTATCATTGTGGATTTCTGGGGACCTCTTTTGAACTCTGCCTATTCCTGTTCTCATGTTGTCATCATTTATCATGATCTATTATTCCTTCTTCTCCCTTTCTGTTCTTGATCCAGCTGGGATCTCCTGCTCCCCTAAGCTTTTTTCCACTCAAATCTTGGCCTTCATTACTCACACTGTCATCCAGGTTGTTCATGTAGATCTCATCCATTTCTCTGTCATTGGGTGATCCCTGTGTCTTTCTTAGGGTCCTCTTTTCTAGGTAGCCTCCCTGGAGTTGTGTAGCAGTCTAGTCATCTTTGTTTTACATCTAGTATCCTCCTATGAGTGAGTACATACCATATCTATCCTTCAGAGTCTGAGTTACCTCACTCAGGATGATTTTTTCTAGATCCATCCATTTGCCTGCAAACCACATGATATCATTGTTTTTCTCTGTTGAGTAGTACTCCATTGTGTATATGTACCATATTTTCTTTATCCATTCTTCAGTTGAAGGGCATCTAGGTTGTTTCCAGGTTCTGGCTATTACAGACAATGCTGATATGAACATAGCTCAGCAAATGCTCTTGTGGTAAGATTGAGCATTCCTTGGGTATATGCCCAAGAGTTCTATAGCTGGGTCTTGGGGGAGATGCATTCCCAATTTTCTAAGGAAGCGCCATAATGATTTCCAAAGTGGCTGTACAAGCTTGCATTCCCACCAGCAATGGAGGAGAGATCCCCTTGCTCCACATCCTCTCTAGCATAAGCTGTCTTCAGTGTTTTTGACTTTAGCCATTCTGACAGATATAAGGTGATATCTCAGTGTCATTTTGATATGAATTTCCCAGATAATTAGGGATGTTGTGCAATTCCTTAAATGTCTTTTAGCCATTTGAGCTTCTTCTGTTGAGAATTCTCTGTTTAGTTCTATAGCCCATTTCTTAATTGGACTGTTGGGCATTTTGATGTCTAGTTTCTTGAGTTGTTTATATATTCTGGATATCAGCCCTCTGTCAGATGTGGGGTTGGTGAAGACCTTTTCCCATTCTGTAGGTTTTCGCCTTGTCTTGTTGACCGTGTCCTTTGCTGTACAAAAGCTTCTCAGTTTCAAGAGGTCCCATTGTTTCATTGTTTCTCTCAGTGTCTGTGCTATTGATGTTATATTTAGGAAGTGATCTCCTTTGCCATGCGTTCAAGAGTACTTCCTACTTTCTCTTCTATCAGGTTCAGAGTAACTGGATTTATGTTGAGGTCTTTGATCCACTTGGACTTAAGTTTTGTGCATTTTGACAGATATGGATCTATTTGCAGCCTTCTACACCTTGACATGCAGTTATGCCAGCACCATTTGTTGAAGATGCTTTCTTTGTTCCATATTAGAGTTTTGGTTTCTTTGTCAAAAATTATATGTTCATAGGTGTGCGGGGTAATGTCAGGGTCTTCAATTCGATTCCATTGGTCCACATGTCAGTTTTTATGCCAGTACCAAGCTGTTTTTATTACAGTAGCTCTATAGTAGAGCTTGAAATTTGGGGTTGTGATGTCTGCAGATATTTTATTGTACAGGATTCTTTTATTATTATTATTATTATTATTATTATTATTATTATTATTATTATTATTATGTGTTTTAATTTTACGCATTAGACACGGGTTTCCCTGTCCTCTACCCTCCTGCACTCATTCCTACCTTCCTCCCAGTCCCTCCCCTCCATTCCCATGTCCTCCAGGACCAAGACTCCCCTGGGGATTCATTTAAACCTGGTGGATTAAATACAGGCAGGTCCAGTCCCCTCCTTCCAGGCTGAGCATGTGTCCCTGTGAAAGCCCAAGATTCCAAACAGCCAGCTCATGCACTAAGGACAGGTCCTGGTCCCACAGCCTGGATGCCTCTCAAACAGTTCAAGCTATTCTGCACAGGATTCTTTTGGCTACCCTGTTTTTTTGTTTTTCCATATGAAGTTAAGTATTATTCTTTCCAGGTCTGTGAAGAATTGTGTTGCTAATTTGATGGGGATTGCATTGAATCTGTAGATTGGTTTTTGTAAGATCGCCATTTTTACTATGTTCATCCTGCCTATCCATGAGCATGGGAGATCTTTCCATTTTATGACATCTTTTTCAATTTCTTTTTTCAGGAACTTAAAATTCTTGTCATAGAGGTCCTTCACATGCTTAGTTAGAGTTACCCTAAGGTATTTTATATCTTTTGTGGCTATTTTAAAGGGTGATGTATCTCTAATTAACCTTCTCAGCCTGTTTTTCTATTGTATATAGGAGGGCTACTGATTTTTTGGAGTTGATCTTGTATCCTTGCTGAAGAGGTGTATAAGCCATATCAGTTCCTTGATTTCAATTTTTGGGGTCACTCATGTATACTATCATGTCATCTGCAAATATTGAAAGCTTGACTTCTTTCTTTCCAGTTTGTATCCCCTTAATCTCCTTTTGTTGTCTTATTGCTCTGGCTAGAACTTCAAGTACTATATTGAATAAGTATGGGGAGAGGGGACAGCCTTGTCTTGTATCTGATTTTAGTGGTATTGCTTTGAGTTTCTCTCCATTTAATTTGATATTGGCTGTTGGCTTGCTGTAAATTGTCTTTATTATGTTTAGGTATGTTCCCTGTATTCCTGATCACTCCAAGACCTTTATCATGAAGGGGTATTGGATTTTGTCACTTGCCTTTTCTGCATCTAGTGAGATGATCATGTGGCTTTTTTCTTTGAGTTTGTTTATATTGTGTATTACATTAACGGAATTTCATATGTTGAACCACCCTTGCATCCGTGGGATGAAGCCTATTTGGTCATGGTGGATAATTGTTTTGATGTGTTCTTGGATTCTGTTTGCCAGTATTTTATTGAATATTTTTGCATCAATATTCATGAGGGAGATCGGTCTGTAGTTCTCTTTCTTTGTTGCATATTTTTTGGTTTAGGATTCAGGGTAATTGTAGCCTCATAGAAGGAGCTGGGTCCTTTTGCTTCTATTGTGTGGGACAATTGAAAGAGTATTGATATTATGTTTTCCTTGAAGATGTGGTAGAATTCTGCACTGAAACAATCTGGTCCTGGGATTTTTTTTGGTTGGGAGACTTTTAATGAGTGATTCTATTTCCTTAGGGTTTACTACTTACTACATGGTTTATCTGGTCTTAATTTAACTTAGGTATGTGGTACCTATCCAGAAAATAATCCATTTCTTTTAGATTTTCCAGCTTTGAGGATTGGGGGTTTTTGAAGTATGACCTGATGATTCTCTAGATTTCCTCATTGTCTGTTATTCTGTCCCCCTTTTCATTTCTGATTTTTTTTATTTGGATGCTCACTCTCTTTCTTTTGGTTAGTTTGGATAAGGCCTTTTCTATCTTGTTGATTTTCTGAAAGAACCAACTCTTTGTTTCATTAATCCTTTGTATTGTTCTCTTCATTTCTATTTTATTGATTTCCCCTTTCAATTTGATAATTTCCTGGCATCTGTTCCTCCTGGGAGACTATGCTTCTTCCTGTTCAAGAGCTTTCAGGTGTGCTGTCAAGTCACTAGTGTGAGATTTCTCCAACTTCTCTATGTGGGTATTTAATGCTATGAATTTCCCTCTTTGCAATGCTTTCATAGTGTCCCATTAGTTTAGGTATGTGGTGTATTCATTTTCATTGATCTCTAAGAAGATTTTACTTTCTTTCTTATTTCTTCCTTAACCCATTGGTGATTCAGTTGAGCATTATTCAGTTTCCATGGGATTGTAGGTTTTCTGTAGTTTTTTCTGTTGTTGAAATCTACCTTTAAACCATGGTGGTCCAATAGAAGGCAGGAGATTATTCCAATTGTTTTGTATCTCTTGAGATTTGTCTTTGTGGCCAAGTATGTGGTTGATTTTAGAGAAGGTTCCATGGGGTGCTGAGAAGAAAGTATATTCTTTTTTGTTTGGGTGGAATGTTCTGTAGATTTGATTAAGTCCATTTGAGTCATAGCATCAGTTAAGTCCATTATTTCTCTGTTAAGTTTCAATTTGGCAGATCTGTCCAGAGGTGAAAGTGGGGTGTTGAAGTCTCCCACTATTAATGTGTGGGATTGTATATGTGATTTAACCTTTAGTAATGTTTCTTTTACATATGTAGGTGTCCTTGTGTTTGGGGCATAAATGTTCATAATTGAAAGTTCATCTTGGTGTATCTTTCCTGTGATAAGTATGTAATGTCCTTCATGATCTCTTTTGATTGATTTTAATTTGATGTATATTTTGCTGGATATTAGGATGGCTACACCAGCTTGTTTCTTAAGACCATTTGATTGGAAAGTCTTTTCCCAGCCTTTTATTGTTAGGTAGTGTCTATCTTTGAATTTAGGTGTGTTTCTTTCATGTAGCAGAAAGATGGGTTCTGCTTTTATATCCATTCTTTTAGTCTGTGTCTTTTTATAAGTGAATTAAGCCCATTGATATTAAGGGATATTAATGACCAGTGATTGTTCTTCTTGTATTTCCATCTTTAAGTTGGGAAAGTTTTCTTCTATGATCTTGTTAAATATATTTTCTGTGCCTTTGAGTTGGTATTCTCCTTCCTCTATCCCTATTATTCATAGGTTTGGTCTTTTCATGGTGTCCCAAATTTCTTGGACATTTTGGATCATGACATAGTTGACTTAGTGTTTTCTTTGACTGATGAATCTATTTCTTCTACTGTATCTCCAACACCAGAGAGTCTCTCTTCCATCTCTTGCATTATGTTGGTTATACTTGCATCTGAAGTTCCTGTTTTTATACTCAGATTTTCTATTTCCAGCATTCCCTCTGCTTGTGTCTTCTTCATTTTTTCTATTTCCCTTTTCAGGAATTGGACTATTTCCCTCATCTCTTTCATTGCTTTTTCATGATTTTCTTTCAGGGACTTATTGTTTTGTTTTTCTCTATTTGTCCTTTTCTCTAGTTTTTTTTTATAGCGTTCATCCCATTTTTTGTTTGTCTGTTCCTCTATTTCATTTTTGATTTCTTCTACATAAGATTCTAGCCTCTTCATGATGTTATTTATAAGGCTGTTTTCTTCTGCTTCTTCCATTCTGTGATGTTCAGGTCTAGCTGTTGGAGGAGGGCTAGGTACTGGTGGTTCTGTATTGCTCTTTATTTTGTTGTATGTTCTTCTGCTTTAATGTCTTCCCATTTCCTAGTATATTCATTTTTTTATCTTATTAGTGCACTTGGTCCAGACAGAGCTGACAGATTTAGGGAGCCTCCCTCTGGTCCAGATGGAAGCTCTGCACTGGATGCGAGCTCTGGTCCAGATGAAAGTGCTGACCAGATAGTCTCAGGAAGTCCCTGGGGTCTCCTTATCTTGTCCAGATGGGAGCTTCTGTTTTCCAGATGGGAGTTCTGGGGCATGATGAAAGCTGTGGTCCAGATGGGAGTTCTGGTGTGGATGTTATCTTGGGGCTCTGGTCCAGATGTGAGTTCTAGGGCAGGATGAAAGCTGGGGGCTGTTCTCTGAGTCTCAGGATGTGGCTGGGGTCTTGGGCACATGGTGTGGGGGCAGGGTGTGGAGACTGCAGCATCTGCCTTCAGTCTTGGAAAAGGGGAACCTTCCCACAGGGCCAACAAAATGGCTAGAAACTGGGGCCAAGTTGGGCAGGTCTTACCCCTGGGATGGCTCGTGCCCAGGGGTGGGGCCCAGAGGTGGGTGCCTCTCTGACTATAAACCAGGCACTCACCTCTGGTCCAGATGGGAGTCCCAGGGCAGGATGGAAGCTGCGGGCTGGTTCCTAAGTCTTTGCAAGTGGCTGGGGTCTCCAGCAGATGGGTTTGGGGGCAGGGCATGGAGGTTGTAGGGTCCACCTGAGGGTCTTGGAGAGGGGGAACCTTCCCGTTGGGTGCATTAATAAATAAAGCTTCCCTGTAGATCAGCCAAAAAGGACAGCCATTTAAAATAAACAGAGAAGTCATGTAGCACATGCCCTTAATCCCTTAGCAGGATCTCTGTGTGTTCCAGGTCACACTAGGGAACAGAGCCAAGCGTGGTGACACATGCCTTTAATCCCAGTACCAACATAGAGTCCTGGAGTTCTGTACAGACAGACAGAAAGTGAAGGAACTATGTAGGAACAGGAAGTGAGGTACCTGGGCTAAGATAGCCAATAAGGGGGCAGAACAGCAAGGCAATAAAGGCATGGGTAGACAAGAAGTAACACACATTTGGAAGCTGCAAAGCTGGTGAGGAAAGGTTGGCTGGTGGCTTTCCCTGTTTTCCTGATCTAAGTTTTAATCCCAAATTTAGTTCCATATTTTTTACTTAATAAGACCATTTAGAAATATGTCTACGAGCTCAACTGAATTATCAATGGGTCAATGAAGAAATAAAGAAATTAAAGACTTCCTAGAGTTCAACAAGAATGAATGCACAACATACCCAAATGTGGGACACCATGAAAGCAGTGCTAAGATGAGTTTGTAGAACTAAGTGCCTACATAAAGAAAGTTGAGAAATCTTACATGACTGACCTAATAGCACATCTGAAAGCTCTAGAACAAAAAGAAGCAAACTCACCCAGAAGGACTAGACCATAGGAAATAATCAAATTGAGGGCTGACACCAATAAAATAGACACAAAGAGAACAATACAAAGAATTAGTGAAGCTGAGAGTTGATTGTTTGAGAAAAACAACAAGATAGACAAACACTTATCCAAACCAACCAAAAAGCAGGGAAAGAATATCTAAATTAACAAAATCAGAAATGAAAAGGGGGACATCATAACAGACACTGAGGAAATGCAGAGAACCATTAGGTCATACATTGAAAACATGTATTCCACAAAATTGGAAAATTCAAAAGAAACGGACAGTTTTCTGGATAGGTACCACATACCAAAATTAAATCAACACCAGATAAACAATTTAAATAGACATATAGCACCTAAGTAAATAGAAGTAGTTATTAATATCAAATTCCCCTCAGGTGCCTGCCCTGAGATTTCTTCCAGAGTCCTGAGGGAGACACTGTGAAGGGCAGGGATTACCAATCTCAAGGATATCAAATGAAACTACTTACATGAAACTTTTAGGTTCATTCACTTTATTCTTCTGAGACAAAATTCTATCTTCACAGCCTTAATTCTGTTCTCGTGGAAAATATCACCACATTCCTATTGTCAAGGCCAACAATCAGGCTCTCTCTTACATCCAGCTCATCACTCTGACCTGTTTTCTCTGTCCATTGCTCTTCATTTGCCGTCCTAACAGCGCCACCTGTATCCTGAAGCAGAGCACATTGGTAGTTCTGTTCATGGTGACTCTCTCCACAGTCTTGGCCAAAAATATTATTGTGGTTCTGGCTTTCAAGATAACTGTTCCAGGGAGATTGATAAGGTGGATGATGATGTCAAGAGCACCTAAATTCATAATTCCCATTCTGCACCCTTTTCCAACTTGTGGTCTGTGGAATTTGACTGAGCATCTCTTCTCCCTTTTTTGACTCAGATGCTTACTCTGATCATGTCCACATAATTATTATATGCAACAAGGGCTTTACTATTGCCTCCATTCTGTCCTGGCATAGCTCTGCTCAGTGGCACTTGGGAGCTACAATATGGCTTACCTGTCCAGGAACCTGCCTAACACACTCAATGAAGCCAAGTTCATCATTTTCAGCATGTTGGTGTTCTTCAGTGTGTGGGTCACCTTCCTCCCTGTCTACCACAGCACCAAGGGGAAGGTCATGGTGGCCATGGTAGTCTTTTCTATCTTGGCCTCCAGTGCTAGCCTCCTAGGTTGCATTTTTCTCCCCAAGTGCTATATTATTTTGTTCAGACACATGGGAATATGCTTCCTCATGTCAGGAACAAAGCACCTTCTAGAGGAAAAATGGGTCTTACAGATTATTCCATATTTTTCTTAATTACATAGAAGTCTTCCAGTCTGTTTAGCACAAATCCAATTGTCAGAGATCATATACCAATTTGAGATTTTATATTTGTTGGTTCTGTTTATTGATAAAATTTATCTTTATTCTCTCATCTTCTATTATTTTTACATAGTTCTCTAAATTAGAAGACCTATTTTCATAAAAATTCATTGTCTGTCTCCATTAATATTAAAGAGAATATTAATGAGATGCATATCTATTCTTCACCTGTTCCACATTGCATAACTTTGCCTTTACAGCAAATGTTTTCATATGCATCCATGTGTTTTTGATGCGCTTGGTATGTTTCCTGGATTCATCGTGCTTACATTTCATATATGCTTTTGCTGTGAAGGAAGGCCCATTTTTTAAAAATGAATATGTTTTTGACATGCAGCTAATTATGCAGTTTTTGACATGACTCTGCCAAAAACTGCATAATTAGCTGCATAACAGAATAGAATAGACCAATTCATTTCTTAATTAAAACCCAAATTCAAATATCAGTTAGTAAGGTATTTACCCAATTACAGGAAGCTTCTGTTAAATCTGGGAAGAATGTGAAATGTCCGGCTGTAACCAGTTCTGTAGAACCTGTGCTCATGTCTGTCTTTGACTATAGATATCAAAATGGATTTTCTACTCACTCACTCACAATTCTTCAATGATGGTAAATTGCTCTATATTCTTTATTGTGTAACTCCTGCATATTTATGAGTACTCATTTCTCCATATTTTATCAATATTTCTTAAGAGATATGTAATTCTTTGGGAACATTTCTGACTCTTCTTATTTCCTGTGTAGTGTTCATTTGCAGAAATATGTGAGACATTATGTGCTGTGTGCCTTGTATCTTGTCATTTGTCTGTAATTAGTTTTTTGTAGTCCACAAGCTGTAAACTTTCAAGAATAAGGATGAGGACAACTTATGTCAATCACTACGGGTAAATTGAAAACAAGCCAGAGTCTGTCTTTGTGAATGGGTCCATCAGTGTGACTTTTATAAATACATTTTCTCATGCAATATGTTGTTATCATGGTTTGCTCTCCCTCATCTCCTCCAAGATCCTCCCTAAAGCCAACCAACCAACTCAATGACCCCTTTTTCTCTCTCTTTAGGAAACAAACAGGAAAAATACCAACAAGAACAAAATAAAACAAACAACAACAAAAATAGGTAAAGTGTGTAGAACACATGGAAAGGTAGATACACACACACACACATTTACACACACAGATATCTTGCCTGTAATACAAGCTATTGCAACTGTGGCATAGATTATGAGGGAGTAACCAGTCAACATCTGATCTGACTTTAGGTCCACGCTATGGAAAACATACCTGACACTTGTGTGTGTGTGTGTGTGTGTGTGTGTGTGTGTGTGTTGTCTGTAACCCCTGAAGGTAAACAGAACAAGGAAAGAGGGAAAAACCAAATACTACTGTTCTATTAAAGTACCATAGCAATAAGATGACTCCTAATGACATTCTGGAATAGATCAGTGCCTTCCTCAACCACTGTCAGAGAAGATTCCTCCTGCAGCAGATGAGAGCAAATACAGAGACCCACAGTCAGATATTATGCTGAGAATGATAGACCTTGGAACTCTCAGCCCTAAATGGTATGTCTTTATCTAATCCCTCCCCCCAGAACATAGAGATCACTGTGGTAGATGAGGCAGAACTAGAGTTGGAGGGAGAAGGACTAGAGGATACCAGAAGAACAAGGCCCTCTACATCAACAAGATAGGTACAAAAGTGTTCTCACAGTGTTGTGGCAACTGTCTGTACCAGTTGGGGTGAATGTGGGTGTGTTCACATTCCTCCATTCCTAACCCAGTAGCTGTTTCCAATTGCTAAGCAATTGCAAATGAAAGTCCAATTTTCTCCAAGAGAGTCTCACTAAGGGAAAACAAAACTTCTTCTAAGTATAGGATACAAAACTAGCACTAGATTGCCAACAGAAAAGAAACTCAGGGGTGTCTTTGGAGCATCCTTGTGTCATAATGTCCTGTCAGGCTTTTCATTTTTTTCTCTTTTGTATTTTATTAGGTATTTTGTGTACGTGTTAGGGCTTCTTGTTTAGTGGTCTTATGAGAGTTATGAGAGTGTGAACAAGTGGGTCTCTGTGTCAGTATCTGTCATTTGTTTTCTCTCCTGTGCAATTTTCCTCTTGTGTGGTAGTTTTATACTATTCTGATGTGGTAGTTTTTGTTTGATATACTATATATATATTCCTTAGAAGCTTGATTGTTTTCTAATGAGAGATAGAATGGAGTGAGATCTCAGTAGGAAGAATGATCGGTAGGAAAATGGAGAAGAGCAGAGTGGGGAAGCTGTAATTAAGATATATCATTTAAGAAAAAGATATTTTCCATAAATGAAAAGAAAAGATAAAAATATAATTGGAAACCATAATATCTAAGCAAATGATGTGTAAGCTAAATTTTGCAAAAACAGAATAGTATAATCCCCCAAACTTCCAAGATATCACTTATTTCATTTTTCAGTTTGGTTGTTTATTGAAAATAGATTTTTTTTCATACAGTATATTGTTATCTGGGTTTTCCTTCCCTTGCTCCTCCAGATATTCTGCACCTTCCTCACCAACCCAAAACACATCTTTTCTCTTACCCTGTCTTTAAAAACACACAGACATGTAAAATAAGTAAGTAAATAAAAATAATCCAGAATAGGAAGCATCTGTTTGCATTACTAAACGTTGACATCACTATTTTCACAGTTTGGAATATAATACCTCTTTGATTGAAAATTAAATACCTCATTGTGTGTGATATCACAGTTTAAAAAGAAACTTGGAACTCAGCAGCCAAAAGACAGTAGGTGATAATGTAGGACTCACATTTATACTCTTAAAAAACAAAAATAAAAAAGCTGAGAATTCTTAGTGTGGGTGGAAGTTTAGACAGTATTTCCATGGTACAAGCTGAGTATAAAGGTTCAGGGTAGCAAAACGTGTGTTCATTCTTTGGCATGCAAGAAAGGAAGAGCACTGGAATCCACAAAGGAGTCAGGACCCATATAAAGAGGAAACCAGAAAGCAATTTGGAGAGAAGAAGGAAACAGTCCATACCTCCCACATGGAGACCAGGTGATAGTAGATTGGAAGACACACATAGGATAAGGCTTCTGGGCAAAGAGCCATGCTTTTGAAAGACAGGTATTCCATTTTAACTGAGAGATATTTGGTGTTGGTGTGTGTCAACCTAGTGGAGAAATTTTCTGTGACAGTCTTCAAGGCAGACTAGATTTGTGAACACAGGGACTAAATTTATTTCCAATTCATAGAGTACTATTATCAGGGGCCCATTGGGACAGTATATGGAACAGTTAAATAACAAGGAGCCTGGGGATCACACTGACTGAGTTTGTGTGTGTCAGGTCACAATAGTCATGCATGGACACTGGCCTGTTCAGATGCAATTACCCTGATGAAAGTCAAGAAGAAAGAACCACAGATTGACTATATCAATCAGGGCACCTAAAATGTAACTTGACACTTCTGACTAGAGACACATGCTTAAGATTGGACTAGAGCTACTTGGATAGGTCAAGGACATATCAGAGAATATCAAGTTTACGAATGCCATATAACCAACTGGACAACTCTGCTGATGTCCACACCATTATTTCCTCCCATTGGGTTGACTTGTGTTTCTATAAATCTGAAGTTTAATAAACTCTACCTCTTGTAAGTAGATCTTTGCCAAATATTAGAACATGACCACGAAAAACTATTAGTAGAGTGGCTGGAGACAAGAATGTGAGAGACAAATGTTAGAAATCACTGTGGATTTTACAGGCATTGATGGGAACATTGCATGTGACATCACATGAAGTCCTAGTAATGTAAGCTAGGTATCAGCCAATAAAAGGGCACCACCTGGGGTTGGATTTGATCTTTTCATTTCAGAGAAGCAGTTGGTCGGTGAGAGAGTTTCTGCTAGATTTGGACTTTTCAAAGCCTGTTGGATCTTGACTGAGTGAGTGTATTTTCCAAGTTTTCAGTTTGGGCTTTTGTCATTTGGTATCTATTCATTGCTTTATTTACATCTTTGGTTTGGGTTTTGATTTTTGTCTGTAAATGTTTTTTCATCATTTCACCTCATTTTCCTTTTTTTTCCACATTACAAACATTTCTGTTTATTGTGCAAAGATATTATTACAAGAAAGAAAAAAGGGGAAAACAGAAGCATAAGAAAGTTATAAACTTAAAAAATGTGAGTTATAAAAAGTTCAGTATCTGATGTCTGGGTATGTAGCTCAGTGGCAGAGAAGTTGCCTAAAATGTACCAGGCCTTGAGTTTGACCCCCAAGATCACAACAAATAAATAAATAAATGAAATTACAGTGTCAGTTTTATAATGATCCTGACTCCCTCTCATAGCACATGAGTAAATAAATGTAATGAGAAATAAAAAGCAATTTTAAGGCATGAAGAAAAGATGTTTCCTCTTGTTACTGATTTGCAATATTGTACTAGAATTGCTGTCTAATACAGTAAAACAAGAAAAGGAAGTAAAAGGAATAGAAAGAAATCCTAATTTCAGGTTTTACAAAAATCAAATCAGAAAGAATGCATAAAATAACTCCTTGAAATAGTAAGTGATGATTGCTTTGAAGTTATAAAGTTCCTATATAGAAATAATTATTTTCTTTTTTTCTTCTTCTTCTTCTTATATTTGTGTTTTGATTTCACACATCAGCCATAGGTTCTCCTGTCCTCCCTGCCCACACCCCCACCTTCCCTGCAGCCCCTCCCCTCCATTCCCATCACCTCCAGGGCCAAGACTCGCCTGGGGATTCATTTAAACCTGGTGGATTCAGAATAGGCAGGTCCAGTCCCCTCCTTCCAGGCTGAGCAAAGTGTCCCTGTACAAGCCCAAGGTTCCAAAAAGCCAGCTCATGCACTAAGGACAGGTCTGTGTCCCACTGCCTGGGTGACTTCAAAACAGTTCAAGCTATTCAGTTGTCTCACTTATCCAGAGGACCTCATCCAACTGGGGACTCCACAGCCTTTGGTTCATAATTCATGTACTTCCATTCATTTGGCTATTTGTCCCTGTCCTTTTTACAATCTTGGTATCAACAATTCACACTCTTACAATCCCTCCTCTTTCTAGACAGTTGGACACCTGGTGCTCCACCTGTGGCCTGGCTGAGGATCTCTGCACCCACTTCCATCAGTTATTGGATGAGAGTTCCAGCGTGACTGTTAGGGTTTTTGGCCATCTGATCACCAGACTAGGTTAGATCAGGCTTTCTCTCAACCATTGTGGATTTCTGGGGATCTCTCCAGCACTCTGCCTATTCCAGAGACACATCTCACACCATGATATCAAATTAGAAAACATCCTAGTTGATGCAGCAGGAAATGCAAAGCTTTGTGACTTTTGTATGGCAATTGAAATCACAGAGGGGCAGATGTTGCAGGATATCTGTGGTTCCTTGCTCTATTGGGCTCCAGAGATCTTGGCATGAAAACCATATGATGGACTGGCAGGTGACATGTGGAGCTTGGGTGTTATCCTATATGTCCTGGTCACAGGGCACTTTCCATACATGGCATAAACCCTTGAAGGTATGCACAGGTTTATCACCACCGCAGTGTGTCCCATTCCCTACCATTTGTCAAAACCGTATCATATCATCATTGTCCGACTACTCATGGTCCCTATCTTGTATCGATTCACAATGTGTAAGCTTGTGGAAAGAACATGGCTGGGCCCAATTCAAGAAAACGCACTGCCTGCCACCAAAGAAATCCTACCCAGGGTCATGGAGACTATGTGCAGCATGGGCTATACCTGTGAGGAGATTATGTCATCCCTAACTCACAGGCGAGAAGATAATGGCTACATGTAACATTCTCAAACACCAACTGATTTGTGGGGACTGCCATCAGCAAGATCAGATGCCCTGGTTAACTAGCAGCCCTGGAGGTCCTGTTCGTCCCCCTCTCCCCTTGATGAGGAGAGCTAGTGAACCAGCATTTACAACCAGTACACAAGCTGGCAAGAGTCACTTTAAGGAGGAGAGTGTGGAAGAAAGAGGTGAAATATGCAGAAGCCACACCATGCCCCACACATACTCCTTCCCAGACAAGCAGCCCTGTTCAGACAACAGAGTCTCAGCCAAAGATGTTCTTATGGCTGATGGCATCAACACTGCTACAGAGGACATTGCAGTCAACAGGAATGCTGTTGACCACCTGCCAGGCAATCTATCCTCCCCTGAATCAATCTTAGATTCTACACCCACAGGATTTCTGAACCTGGGCTTCTCAGAAGAAGATTCATGCCAGGAGCCAGACATTCCCAGTGACCAGCCCCAGGTGGCACCCACAACATCTGGAACCATGCCATTCATGGTCTGGAAACTGGTGAAGAAGCGAATTTCCCATGCACTCAGAGCACTGTGCTGCTGCTGCTGCTGCTCTGCCTGCCCAACCCAAGGTGAGCCCTGAACCCCTGCATCAGGGGCTTCAAGGAAAAGAGAGGACAGTGGAGACCTACATGTAGAACAATAGATTGGGCCACACAGATGAATTCCTATTGTATAATCAATGTGGTATTTCAATATCCTTTTTAAATGAAAAGTTGTACCCACTCAGAGGGCCCAGAATTTCAGATATGTGGTACATTAGATGACAAATTGCACAGCTTCTGTTCATGTAAAGTCCTAGAATTTAGAGCAAAAACCAGACAGCCTAGCATGGAGACCACAGGGTGGGAAGGAAGGGAGGAGAGTTTGTCTAAAGGGCCAAAGGGTCAGAATGGAGGAATCAGGAAGAGAAATATGGCAAAGAACTTTTGTCTGCCAAAGTCACTAATAGAGATGCTTTCATGTTTTTTCTGCTTTGAAGTGCGGAAACTGAAATGGCCCAATAGAATTCCAGAGCTGGTGAGGAGTGACTGCCACAGAAGTGAGCCAGAACTGATCTCCAGAGTGCCAGCTCCCTCCAACCCAGGGCAACAGGCTCCTGCCTGCAGTCATCCTCCAGTTATTGGGTCTGAGCTGCCACTTTGCATCTCTAACTTCATTTAGCTTCAGAACTGTTGTGAGACAAAGAGGGTCATAAGGCACATGGACCCCATGACCCTCTACCTTCCTAGCTTAGGTTGTGCTTGTAGGACAAGCACACTGCATGGAAAACCTCAGTCTCTACCACTGGGAATGATTTTTATACCAATGTAGGCTGCTCATCATCTTGGTCACTTTAACCCTCCAACTTACTCTGTGACTGCCTTTTGGAAAGAACAGCAAGACCTGTGTAAGTCCTCTAGAGAATGGAGATGGGTGAAGGAGATAAAGGGGACTAGTTGGGAAATAGTTTTGGTACAGGAATAGGGGACATGAGAGGTAGTGTAGAATAAGGAGTATTTTCTGTCCTGAGGAACTTCCTGTCAACAAAGTAACATGAAAAGAATGTGTGTGTTGACCTGTGACAGGTGCTGTAGATATTCTAGGGTAGGACTAAACCTTCCCTGAATTTCAGAGTAGGAGGGAGCTAGGAATAATCAATAATGAGGAGGCGAGGGCCTGCTCTGATCTTCATAGCATATTTCAAGGTACACAAGTAAGATGCTGCCTTGGAAATAGCATCCTGTCTTTCCTACAGATCTGGGTGTAGCAGGAGAAAGATACAGCACTATTGGTCAGTGGATCCCGTCCTTCTCAGTGCTGATTAAGTCCTGTTTGTTAAAGTCATTAAGAGAGGCACATTCTTTATTCTTTCAGGTTTTATTTGGGAAAAGTGAAATGGTCTACTTGAACTACAGTCTTGGTATGGTGTAGTGCCATAGGAAGGATCCTGGTGGGAAATTGGTGTCCTGTGTAATAATGTGTTAGGGCTATGACTTCCACTATCCATCCTCCAGTTATTGGGTCTTAGCTACCATCTTCTCCATCCTTCCCCTCACTGCTGCCCCTGCACTGTTGTTGAATATCCCGAAGGAAATCACATGTAGCATCGACCCAATAAATGTCTACATCCCTCATGGTTCCTGTGGGACCAGGGTTCCATGACATCTTAAAGGGCTGCCTGTGTCAAAAGTACAGACAACCGGTCTGAGGCTTCCCTCTTCTTTGATCCCTTCATCACGTCCTATCTGCCTTCTGACTGTCTTTCAGAAGAACTGCAGGAACTGTAAATACACTGGGGGCTGGGAGAATGGAGATAAGGGGGAAGAACAGGGGAAAGGAGGTGGAGAGGATGAAGAGGAAATGAAAGGACCTATAGAGAGTGGGTAGAGTCTGTCCAGAGGAGCATACCTGAAATCAGTCAGGGGAAGAGGATGTTTTTCTGGGGCAGGCACCTTGAAGAAGTGAGACCAGGGACAACTGTATCAAACA
Source organism: Onychomys leucogaster (assembly GCA_949786385.1). Classification (NCBI taxonomy): domain Eukaryota; kingdom Metazoa; phylum Chordata; class Mammalia; order Rodentia; family Cricetidae; genus Onychomys; species Onychomys leucogaster. The sequence goes on from CATKUP010000004.1 coordinate 417,919, forward strand.
GAATAGAGTATGACCATGGTTATATTGTCAACCATGAGGAGGAAAGACCCTGCTCTGATGGTTCGTGGCTTACGTCAATGTAGTGTGCTTTGGAAAGGTATTCCCATTCTGGGCTACTGAAGAAGGGTCTGGCAGAAGAGAAAGGTGGCTCCATCATTCAGTGGACTTCTCTCCAGATCCTGTCTTTCATGTCCTTTGGCAGATGATGACATCTGTGTCTTTGTCTCCATAGCCTTCTTCATCTAGGCTTCCCATGTTGAGTCCCACCTCCTGATCCAAGAATCTTTTATCAATTTTCCATCTCTTGGAGGGAATTATAACTGACATTTGATCTTACATTAACTTTGTTCTGCTCCAATGTGTGAAGTTAAGTAGGCCTTGCCAGGCCAGCTGCCATGGGACTTCTTTATGACCAATACTCACCATTGGGGTCAGGCCTACAAGGAAACCTTGATCATCATGGATCTCTTGATGACAGCTACTGGTGCAGTGTGAAGCACTGGTTGAGTGTTGTGTCTGAACTGTTTTCCAGGTCACCTTCCAGGTAGGGAGAGGCTCACTGAGTCGGCAAGGAGAAATAAAATCATCAGGGTATCCAGGGCCCTAATCTGTGTGAATCATGCACCTGAAGGTAAGGTTGAGTACATTAAGCATCTGTTTGTGGTAGAAGATGAGTCTCTGAAGCCTGGTCTTGATGTGGTGAAAAGGGTCCCATGATGAGGCATGTGCCAGCATCCATGACACACAGGGAAAGTTATCATTGACTTGCTCAACTGAAGAGTAATGGGAGACTGAGAGACTGCAGAGGTGTGACAAGCTAAGAACAAACATCTCTGTTGTAGTTGGCCTCTAGCTCCATTCTGACCATCTGATCCTGGCCTGTTAACAAACCCTGATGCATATCAATGTCTTTGGACAGATCTTCCAAGCAGCTGTCATTTACTTCCAGAACACTGACCATCTGGTGAGTCCCAAGTGCACACACAAGATCAGTCAGTTTCTACACTGAGAGAGAGAGAGAGAGAGAGAGAGAGAGAGAGAGAGAGAGAGAGAGAAGAGAGAGAAATTTTCAGTTTGTGGGTATCACCTGTGTCAGACCGTGTTTCTGCTGCATATCAGTGAAGGCAAAGCTGATAAATGGTTGAGGAGTCTCTTGAATTGTAGACATGAGATAGGGAAATTTCCTGAATCCTCATTTTATATTTTACTTTTTTGAGACTGGATCTCATTATATAGCCTGTGTATCCTGATACTCTCTGTGTAGAACATGCAGCTCTCAATCTCACAGAGATTGACCCCCTTTCTCTACCTCCTGAGTGCTGTGAATACAGATTTGAACTGCCATGCCTTGTAGTGGATAGCCATCCCAGCATTGGCCTAGAAGTTCCAACCCCCATTGAGGCTTCGGTAATGGTCATGCCCACAAGGCGGGGTTGAGGAGGGAGCAGAAGACCAAGGATCGAGAGGAAGTCTCTCTCTTGGTTCAGGGACCCTGGACGCTGGAGGTGGACCGAGCAGAGTTCTCCAGAGAATACTGCCAGACTGTGCTATACCTTTGCCAGATCCTGCAACCTACCCCTTCATTTGTAAGTTACCCCACAAAATAAACCTCCCTTTTAACTATGTGGAGTGGCCTTAATAATTTCACCAATATCTGGCTCCCAACGTGGGGCACGAACCCATGACTCTGATATTAAACCTTCCATTCTGATAAAAAATAAGTTTTTTCCAACAGCAATCTCTGAAGTCTCCAGAAGGAAGATGGGGCCCTAACTACAACAACTCTACCCAATCCAGAATGATGCCATGGTGATCATCATCATACTACACTTCTTGCCAGAATTTCAGACAGTCTTACCCATTACTCTGAGAGTTGCTGCAGAATCTACAGTTAGTCTAACTGAGATTTAACTATCTGAGCTTTCTCACAATACCCAACAGAGATACCATTGCCCCCTAAACAGCAGAAAACGACGCCTCTTATCCCTAAGGTTTCATATTTCTCAGGGTTATGGATAATGGTTCTAGGGTTGGGGGTGGAAGAAACTGTTAAACACAGTACTCTCCTTAAGGAAAGAAAATATGTCTCAAAAAAAAGGGAAAAGAAAAAAATGGAATGGATAGGTATAAGATATTATGGTAGACTATTATATACATTAGTAAACAAATTTAGTAATATAGCAGCCTTTGCACTGTTATGAATTCTTATATGTTGATACAAATATAAACTTTTTATATTCCTTTTTAAGATAATTTGTATATTGATACAAATACAGAACTATGTTTGTTATATTGTACACATATTTTTACTCTTATTTGAAATATTTATATATTGATACAAATGTGAATTTATATCTGTTGTACTGTATGTATGTTCTACTTCTAATTAAGATATTTTGTATACTGATATATATTTAGGATTATTATCATATTGCATATTGCACTATACATTCCTACCTCTGTTAAAGATACTTCGTGTATTGTCACAATTTTAAAGTCATTTCCTTTTACTGTACATTTGCTTACAGACTGTTTGCCTTATTTATAGGAAGCCTTAGTCCTTAGGTTGTTTAGGTAGATAAGACTTACAGAGTTATTGCCACCTATGCTTGTCATCTCTATAATTATGTTAGTTAGGTTATCCAGATTTATAAATACATAGGTCAGATGGACAGGTAATCTTCAAACACTTCATGGGCCTAGAGAATATGGCATTTAAATAACTTAGAATTCTGTTGACGTGAGACACAATTGTCCCTGGCAGCACCAATTTGATCCCGAGAGAATGTTGGGCTTCCTACCCATGCCACCTACCCATGCCCTAGACTTCCCTGGATTTTACTATGTGTTTTTTGCTTAATATTGTTTGCACTTATTGTAATTCCAACTTATCTAAGTCATTATCCCTCATTACTCCTGGACAATATTTGATAACCATCTCTTTGTATATAGTCTTGTATTAGGTTAGAACTTTCTTATTTAGACTAAAGGAGAGATGTAGTGGATAGCCATCTCAGCCTTGGCCTGGAAGTTCCAACACCCATTGAGGCTTCGGTAATGGTCACGCCCACAAGGTGGGGCAGAGGAGGGAGTGGAAGACTGCGGATCGAGAGGAAGTCTCTCTAGAACACCGCCAGACTGCGCTATACCTTTGCCAGACCCTGCGAACTACCCCTTCATTTGTAAGTTACCCCACAAAATAAACCTCCCTTTTAACTACATGGAGTGGCCTTAATAATTTCACCAATATCGCCTGGCTTCAAATACTGTATGTACAGCTTCAATGGTAAATTCCTCCAAACATCTGAGGGAAAGGAGACAAGTTCTGTGCTTCTTTCATCCTGACAGGGTCAGGGATTGAACTGAAGGTACTGTCATCCAGGATGGACTACAAACTGCAGCAAAGTCCATATCTAACCTTCAGAATCAAAGTCTATGTCTACCACTGTACAGATACCTGGAGGTGAGAACTGCTGTCATTAATTCTTCAGGGGACCCAAGTCAGTGGGCTGGAGGAGGTATGTCCTAGCTGATACATCCTTGGGAACAACGCACAGAGCATGCAAAGGCTACTCTCTAACCCCTTTTCACAGGATCCCCACCTGCAGTCCAAGCACAAATCCCATGACTTCAACCTGACCAATCAGGAGAGTCCAGATTGGCTACCTGGTCTGATTGATTGAGTTCTTTCCATTTGATCCATGAGATCACAGCTGAGGACTCAAGGTGGGTCACTGAGACAGCTGGTGACTGTCCTGGGATGTTGAAGGCAGGGCTCTCATTTTAAGGACTCCAGTTGCAGAGGCAGTGCAGGAAATCACATATTCTAGATAGGAGCTTCTAGTTCTACTAGCCTGTCACCAGATCCTGTCTGCTTGGCTGCTGACTTCCATGGCTACTCTCACACATGGGTCACACAGTGCTTTTGTTACTTGTCAAAACCACTTTGGGATGGATTTAGGCCACTGAAACTTGTTTATATGCCCTGGATAATGGAGAGCAGAGAGCTGCAGGTTTCTGGATTCCTAACCAACTGGGACTCTGTGCAGCTTTCTAGAAAGTCTGTCATGGTAGAGGTGACCAGCCCCTCCCAAAAACATTGTGGACGATCCCAGGAAGACCACTGTCCTATTCCATGTATTTAGTTTTCTGCTCTTCATGTTCTGACCCCTATGAACTTAAGATTTTACATATGAAAGAAAACAGTGATCCTTGTCTTTTGGGACAAGCTTGTCACACATTACAAGTTAAACTTAGTTGTATCTGTTTTCTTAAAAATGTCTAAATTTCATTCAGTCTTGAGGGTGAGAATGTGCTTTTTACGCTGTATGCTCATTTATTTATTTATTTATCTCTTTACTGAGTTATTTATTCATTTATATATTCATTCTATGTATCTTTTACATCAGTATCTTGATCACTTTAAGTCCCCATCCTTTCACATCGGTCCTCCACTCTTACACCTGCCCAAACAAAAAAAATTTAAGAGAATAAAAAGAAAGCATAAGATAAAATTAAAAAGGGGATACTTAAAGGTTTCCTTGTGGAAGCTGCAGTGACCGAGTGTGACAGTGAGAGTCACACTGTGAACCCCTCTATCCACATGTCTTCACTTGTTAGTGCTCATTGAGGAGTCACTGTTCAGTTCTAGGTCTCAGGTTTCTACTACACTACTGTTCTATTTGATACTGTCATCTGTCCTTTGCAATTGGCACATTGACTTGTTTCATTCAATGGGTATGCAACTTTTTTTATTATATTTGTGTTTTAATTTTACATATCAGCCATGGGTTCCCCTGTCCTCCTCCCTCCTGCCCCCACCCCCACCTTCCCCAGCCCCTCCCCTCCATTTCCATCTCCTCCAGGGCCAAGTGTCCCCTGGGGATTCATGTCAACCTGGTAGATTCATTCCAGGCAGGTCCAGTCCTCTCCTTCCAGGCTGAGCAAAGTATCCCCACATATGCCCCAGGTTCCAAACAGCCAGCTCATGCACTAAGGACAGGACTGGGTACCACTGCCTGGGTGCCTCCCAAACAGGTCAAGCTATTCAATTGTCTCACTTATCCAGAGGGCCTGATCCAGTTGGGGGCGCCACAGCTTTTGTTTCATAATTCATTATGTAACCCAGGCTCAGAAAGACAAACATGATATGTACTCACCCATAGTAAGACACTAGATGTAAAACAAAGATGACTAGACAGCTACTCACAACTCCAGGGTGGCTACCTAAAAAAAAGGACACTAAGAAAGACACAGGGATCGCCAACGACAGAGAAATGGATGATATCTACATGAACAACCTAGACGACAGTGGGAGTAATGAAGGGCAAGTTTCTAGGGAAAGACAGCTTAGGGGAGCAGGAGATCCCAGCTGGATCAAGAACAGAAAAGGAGAACAAGGAATAACAAACCATGATGAATGAAGACCACATGGGTATGCAAATTTTAAACTCTGACTTCAAAATCACTAGTGCCACAGTACAAACCCACTTCTAAATAAAGTGATAAAGTTTATCCTGGAGATGGAAAGGAGAAGATGGGGAGCAGAGATTGCAGAGGCAGTAGGAAAGAATTGGCTAAGAGAATAATTTGGATAGGATGGAAGAGAGAGAGGGAGGAGCCATGGGGAGAGGGATGCACAGTAGGTCTAGCTTAAGTGCCACATATTTCAAGTTCCCCTGGAGTCCCTGTCACATGTCTGTCCTCTTTAAAGTGACGAGCTCTTTACATCAGGAGACACAGGGTGGTGACTTGCACGTGTGGCCTGAGACAGCAGAAGTAGGAGCTCTGCAGGAAGTCCAGATGGCAGTGTGCCCTCTTCCCCCGAATAAAGGGTCTGTGTCCAGCAGAGGAGGAGGTAAGCCAGCTACCACAGCTTTCTCTCCAGGGAACCCTATTTATCAAGGAAATATGATCCAGGGCTGGTGTTTCACAGCATCCTTCTCTGAGGCAGACTTAGGCCAATATCATGTGCAAGCTGCCCTTGAGCGTGCAGACCCTGTGGACCAGTCTGCAGGAGAATCACTAGCAGTACTCATTAATCTGTCCAACAACCTTCAGGTTTCTGATCTGAGTGAAATATTTCCCCATATGAGGGAAAGGGAGTTCCTTCCTCTCTTTCTTCTTCCTCCTTCCCTGTTGTTGTATTTTCAGCCTCATTTATCTCTGTTTCCTGCCCATTAGAAAAGACACAGTCCCACTGCATGCTGGTCTAGTTTATGTGTTGGTGTAGGGGCCTCACTGTTAGGAGATTTATCAGAACCATATCTGTCTCCTACCCCTTCAGATGGAATGCTGGTACTTTGCTCCACTTTGGAAGTGAGTAGGCCTTACCTAGCCTAGGGCACAATGTTCAGAGATGGGGTCCAAACTCTTAAAACTACTTTGTACCCAGGTGTCACTGGGTACAGTGGTCAGGACTAGACAGTATTGTTGACCACAGAGCTATGGCTTGCAGCTAGGCTGTCTGCTTGCTTGTCCTGCTGGGCTGATTGTGTAAAGTGTTGTCAGGTGTAGCTGACAGGCAGCTAGCCTCTCTATGCAGTGAAGGATGGCCACTCTGATGGCGGTGAATGCCAAGGCTCATCTGTGGGCAGCAAATGGCCGAAAGCATCACTGAGACATAACAGCCTGTAGTATATGCTTAGTTTTTGGTTTCTGGTCTAAACTTAACCCTGGCTTAGAGATTAGAAAGAATGAGGCTGACCAGGTAGGTCTGCCTCAATTCCAATATTAGGTGGTCACTTGTCTTGTATTACAGAGGACAAGAGATAGATAGATAGATAGATAGATAGATAGATAGATAGATAGATAGATAGACAAATAGATAGACAGACAGATAGAAGCAGTTGATGCATGGCTACAGAGGGATATTGAAACAACTTAGTGTAGGTGGCACATCTCTTCCCTCTGATCCTAACAACATTGAGATGGAACGGGTTGAATCAAAGATGGTGAACACCTTTATGTTGTGACATACATTCTGTCACTGGCCAGTGACTTAGTCTGTGTTGGGTTCCAGAGACTGGGGAATAGGGATTCACAAGACCTAGCAAGGGAAACCAGCCAAGAGACAGTGACCTGCTTGCTCTTCTGCCCATGCCTGGTCTGTATGTCAGTGAGTGACCATGAAGGAATGTCTCACCCTGATGCACTTAACTGAAACCATGGCCTGTGGAAAGGAGTCTTGGTTAATGTGGCCAGGCTCTTTCTACACATAGAAGCATTTTCCATGAATGCTCATGGAGATGGATGTGCAGAGGTCATGACATCCATGATAGAATTTCAGAAACGAACACACAGATGCCAAGTTCTCCTTTCCAAGAATCTGCTCAAGAAACACATTTCAAGTGGAGGTGCACACACACAGTAATTTACTCGGGAGGTCAGGGTGGGTATAACACTTGAACTTGGGGCTTTAAGATCATCTTGGGCATCCTAGTAAAAACCAGCCTCAAAAAAACCACATGATAAACTTAGTGTTCAATTACATTTTTTCTTCCCATTGTATGTTTCTTCCCTAGTCTAGGGATGTAGTTCAATTGGTTGGTTGTTTACCTAGCATGGACCATCCTCAGCACTCACACAAATAGGGCATGGTGCTGCCTACCTGTAATTGAAGGACATGGGAGGTGAAGGCTGAAGGATCAGAAGTTCTAGGTCAGCCTTGCTACATAGTAAGTAAAAGGCCAGCCAGGACTACATGAGACTCTGCCTCACTAAGACAAACAGTGTACTGTCTCTCACACTGGTATCCAGGCTTTGAATATATTCTTTTGTGTGTTTTTGGAGTACATGTGGAAGCCAGTTAATTAGAGACAGGCCACTGGGGATGGACTCATGAGGGCAGGTGGATTTAGTAAAATATAGGTAAAAATTCAAGGTAGAGAGGAGGAATGCTCAGCATGGAAAGGTTCTAACATGGATGGGGATGTGACACATTCGGAAGTCTTAACTTGAATGAAGGGCATGTGTAAAGCTGTAAGAAAACCTACATCTTGAGGCCAAGATAAAAATACAATCAGAAGGGATACTAGAACACAGGTGGCATGAAAGAATGGGGGAGAACACTCCAGGTTTAAGGCATAGGTGGGACTGGTGGCAGGCTGGTAGGGGAGAGTGGGGTGGGGAGGGTAAACTGTGCAAGGGTGAGTTAACAAAAACAAAAGACGTCAGAAGAAGCCTTTTGTCCATCCACCCTTGGTAAGCTAATTCAAAATGAAACAAAAATAAAAGGATGTTGGTGAGGATACTGTCCACATGTCATTTCCATGCCAGTGCAATAAGAGGCTGATCTGGGAAACTACAGAACCTGTGATTTCAGTGCCCACAATGGAACCGAATGAATGAACTGATTACTTGATAAAGCATGCAAGCTGGGAGTCACCATGAGTAGAAGATAATGTGATTGAATGGGTTTTCCTGGTTGGTGGTCTTTAGGGACATGCTGGGTGAATAATTACAGTGGAAGAAATGTCCATGTGTGACCTAGCTACAATTTTACAGCCAGGTGAATCATGTATGGCACAAGCTCTATTTGCCAGAACAGCAGTAGTTATGGTTCCATGAGCCTGATGCCTCACACCTATTTATCAGTGTTTGGAGATTCCAGGCATGTAGAAGGTAGCAAGTTTATGTGGGTGCTGAGGATTGAATCCAGGACCTCATGCATGCTACACTTCCAGTCCCTGGAAGGAATATGAAATTTAGATAAAACCCTTTAAACTTTTTAATATGGATTTTTGTGCAAATTTGAGGGGAGCCTGGGCTACTTGGTGAGATCATGTCTAAAGAGTCATGGTTCAACTACATCATGGAAACAGGTCAGAAAGGATTAAAATATCCTTAGAATTTAGCAAAGGGTTTAAATTCCATTTTGAGGTGATCGATTTGCTCATTACTTTGACACAGCTATTCTCACCTCTGACACTGTGCACAGCACGAGGTAGTTCCTAGAGTACCTGATTTGATATTGTTCTCATTTGGCAAAAATCAGTTAACTTACATTCATATTTCAGTGGCATCAACAAGACCAATTTCAACATGTTAGTGTTTCCCACTACATGCAGATTCTGGGAGGGAAGACAACAGAAAGAACTCATAATAACCATACTCTATGCTGGTATAAGGCATTGTGTGAAGCTCAGGGCACCGTACTTTGCTGGAATTCAAAAAGCAGATATCAACCTTTGGGCCTTGACACATTTATTAACCTCTAGCTCCAAAAATATTTATAATTCAAAAAAGTTGCAAAATTACAGTTATGATGTGGCAATGAATATAATTTTACGGCTGGGGATCACCACAATATGAGGATCTCGGGGTGTTAGAGGAGGCACAGAAAATGCCTGATCTGGAAACACACTGAATGACAGAGAGGATAACATATTCACCCAGGAGACAAATGTAAATCACATGTGGACAGTCACTGGGAAAGATCATCATAGATTTGATCCTGAAGGTTAACTTCATTGACTTTAAAATGTTACATCATCTCTATAAACAAAGATGTGATATCTTCTGTTAAGAGGAGATGTTCAGCCAGCCATGGTGGATCATGTCTATAAGGCAAGGCTAACCCTTATAGGAGTTTTAGTAAGGAGATTTGCCTGGTGGATTGGGGTCACACCCCATCTGAGGGCACACCAAGGATGCTCCCTGTGGTTGGTGCCTTCCCATTTCCCAGCTCCTTAGAGCTGAGAGAGGCAGACACTACAATAGGCCTGCCATCCTCCTGCTAGCATTTAGTGCTTTCCCAGTGTGGCTGGAAGCCTGCCCCTCTGAGAGAAGTCTTGAAGGCATGGCCCCTTACATCACCCTTTGCTGGAAGGCACCAACCAAGTGTGAGCTTAGTACTCACCAGGCATGCTGCCTGCAGAGAACACCATGCCTCATAATAGGCAAAGCCCTGAGAAGTTTGCGGGAAAACTGACACACTTCTCCGAGTGGGGCATGGGGTGAGTTGCAGCATGAACCCCCAAATGTTGTGCCCATGTTGGAAGACCCCTGAGCAAGACCACCACCACAGAGCTGATATCCGATGCAAGCACACATTGGTTTATTAATAGCAAAGCAAGCCCAGGCTAGGTCTGTGTCCAACACTCAACACAGCAGGTAGAGGAGAACGGCCCTGAGCCCTGGTTTAAAGGGGTTTGTATAGGAAAAGTTTATGTACAGAGGGTGTAGTATCTCAATTAGGATAAGGGATCTGGTGTTCTTTGAAGTTACTGGCTGAACTATAAGGTAACTATGAGGTTACTAATGACTAACAGGATGCACGGTATCTACAGAGACATAAATTTTACTCCTTGTGTCCTGTTTTTGCTGAGCACAGGATATATACAATCAGATTTATTGTTTCAGTCCTATTTTCCCATAAGTTCAATCTCTGGTGGTCTCTGAAACTGCTGGTCAGCCAATACCTTTAGAGGAGGATGCGAGAGATCGTCTCTCAAGAGGGCTACTGATTTTCCCTTTCAGTATTAGTGTTGATTTTAATTCCAATCTCGAAAAATTACAAGGCCATAGCAAATAGGCAATCCAGAAGAGAAAACACAAAACCTGGTGTTGCAATGAGCAACATCCTGAATTTGGAATGTAATGCTATGAACTCAGAAATAGACTGGGTAGTAAATTCTTTTGAGGAACAATTCTTTTAGTGTCCCATAACTTAACTTTGATAATATATAGATTTACAGCATTCAATTGATGATAGAATGTCAATCAATATTACATTAAATTATAAATAGAAATAAGAAAACAACATTTATCTCATTAATGTATGTATTCTCATTTTATTAACAAATTGAAAAATAACATTTATGTTGAATTTAATAATTTTATACTTTTTAATGCTGAACAGCACTCACAGTAAGACCAATTTCAAATTAATAATCCTCCTGCCTTAGCTTCCCATGATGGTATCTTTGGAAATATGCACCACCATACCAAATTAAATGTATTTCTCAAACTGGATGGTCAGATGTATGTGCTTGCATTTATAAGGTATGTGTAATTGGACTTTATATAGCTAATTCCAGATTGCTCTCTCTAGAAGCAACTCCAGAGCTTAAAATGAAACACAGGTCTATTTCCTAGTTTCCTGTGTCAAACCTTGTGCTTGTATCTTTCATAGGCTCTTACTGATATTGAGTGGAAGTTTGCACGAACAAAGCTCTAGATAGATACTTTGATAAAGGTAGAACTTGCTGACTCCTTTCTAAAGTATCCCAACCCAAATAATTTCTCTCTTGGCAACTGATTCAACAACACCTTTGTTGGGATTTTGCTGTGCTCCAGCTGCATGACCGCACATGCACAGTTCAGGAGCTACACAATGGTCTGGGGTCTTATGTCTAAAGCATCAGTGTGCAATGGTGATTTTGTATGTGCGGCATGATCAAACAATCTAGCATGTGTGGCATAGCTCTGTAAATTCATCTGCACCTTAAGAACTGGACACAGACCCCACCTCCTCTTGTCCTGTTCTATTCTCTCTTCACCCCCACCCCACACCATCTATCTCTCTCTCCTTCCCCAGGCCTGGTTCTCTTGTTCCCCCCTAACAATCTTACTCCCTATAAAGCTCTAATACTAATAATGGGGTTCGTGTTGGCCATAACCTTTCCTCACAGGAACCAGTTCCAGTAACCAGTGCAGATTATCATTATTGCAACCTTCAGGATCAAGGGTGACCCTGATGGAAGACAGAGGAGGCACAACTTGAGAAGCCTCCCAGTAAGACTACAATAAAATCTGTTTTCCTGGACACAAACTGTTTTCCTCCTTTGCCTTCTGCATGACAGTTCTTATCTTAAAAACCATAAAGTCACTCACACTTGCTTTTGTTAATTCTTAGTAGCCATGAGCTACTAAGTCATTTTACATGCCCACTGTTTACCAAATCACATGGCCAGGTGAATGATACGGGTGCAGTCCCGCTGATACAATCTCCTTGTCCATGCTGAGTCACAGGAATGCCAAGCTGATGACCTGATACAATGTCAACATTATTGGGTATCACTTCCTTGCTGGGACTAAACACAGTTCCGTGGAATAGAAGTCAACTCTAATCTAGCTGTCTGTGGAATTGACTCAACTAGGGTCCCTGTCCCATATAAGCAGTTGTGTGATTTTGAGAAAGAGACTATCTGGTTGTCATTTTAATTTTCTCCTCTTTGCAATAAAGCAGTGCCATCTGCTGGCCTCCCAGAGGGCCAAATAGGTTTTCTGCTAAGGAAAGAGGATGTGAGGCTAGGTCAGGTAAGATGAGGCAAGGTGAGACAGAACAAGAACTATGGGATGGTAGGTATGCAGACAACAGAAGCCTGTCCATCCCACATGTCCTGTGCTGAGCTTGAGGTCTGCGATGTGCAGAGCCCAGTTTTGAGAGGCTCCACACTATCTGTCCCTTTGAAACACCACAGACCTTTCCCACCAAAGCCACATCCCACCAGATAATGTCAGCCTCCAAATAGAGCCACATGCAACACATCCAATCATAAATGGCATGTGAGGTTTAAGCCCGCCCCTGTAGCTGTCTGGCCCAATGAGCATCCAGGCAGAGACTCTAACCTCCCCCATTCCACCTTGGTCTTTCTTCCTGGTACATTGAGCATTCTCAGACTTGAGGACGTTAAGGAAATGCTGAGGAGCTGTTGAGCCTTTGTGGAGGAGGTCTATGGAGTTCATTCTGGTGAGGGCAGTCTCCTCAGATTCTGGACTTCCTTACAGCCCCGGTTCTGGTGAGGCTGAGGTGAAGACAAACCTGCCTTCTTGACAGCTGTCTCCTCTTAGACCAGGTCTAGTGAGGCAGTCTTCTCAGAGCCTGGAGACTCCTCACAGCCTAGTTCTCATGAGGCCGTGATGCCCGCTGTGATGTCCAGGATGTCAGGATGCAGTTCTGAAAGATTTATAGGCTTTCATCCAGATTATTATAGGCTTAACAATTTCCATATTACTTTACTTCATCTTAGTACCTGTGTGATCTGCAATATCCCTTTCTCATTCCTTATGTGAGTAACTTTAATAATCTTTCATTTTTCTTTGCTAGTGTGCCTAGAGATTTTTCAGTGTTATGTAGACATACATCTTTTTCTTACCTCTTTTCCATGTTTGTTTTCAATTGATTGAATTTTAAAAATTGACTAGGTGATTCTTATTCACTTTCTTTTCAGTACTTATATGAAATTTATGTCACAGATTACAAATATCCTTAAGTCAGGTGTTAAGTATTTCGTATTTATACTCCAAGCCCTTGGGAAACAGGATTCCATGGGTTTGAAAACAGTGTGGGTCCTACATGTAGCTCTGGCTATCCTGGGCTATGCTGCAGAGTGAGATCATATTGTAGACCATACACACAAAATCCAAATGTATTCACTTTCATATCAAGTCATTTAATGTTCTAGTTTTTCCTAATCACGGTTTTGTTATGTTTTATTTCCACCTCGATATTTTACTTTCACTGTGACTTTCTCTTTTAATCTGTTGACTATTTTATGAATGAAATGTTTAATTTTCATTTATTTGGGATTATCAAGATACTATTCTGTTATTAACTTGTGTTATAATTTCCATGTAATCAGATTGCACACATCACTTTATATCCGGTTCTTTATGTTTATGTAAACCTGTTTAGTAGCTTGTAACATGGAGTATGTCGTGTGACTTGTGTGTTCTGGAAATGCTGTCTTAAGCTGTCATATGAGGAGGTGTTCTGTAAATGTCTATTAGGTGAAATTGATTGACAGCAGTGTTCATGTTCTCCTTGTCCTTAATGACTTTCTCTGCTTCTCATCCTTTCTTTTCTCTTTTTACAGTAGAATATCTTAAGTTGGTTATAATGTAAATTTTTTCTTATTACCAAATCTTATCATGTGGATAAATTAGGGGTTAAGTGTAATTTTCTATTCTAAATACGACATCTTGAAGCTTTGTTATACAGGAACTTCTGTCCCCATGTCAAAATTGCACTGAATTATTCAATATGTTCATGCTTTTTAAAAGTTTAAAAGCTCATTCATTTGACAACTTCATATTGTATAGTTCATATTAACAAATGGTAGAAAGTGACAGTCAATTTTTTTTATTGATTCTTTGGGAATTTCATACCATACACTCTAGTCCCAAACCTCTCCCAGTCCCTCCATATCTGCCCCTGCCTCTTGTAGAGTCCCACCACAAATGACAGCAAAAAAGGAATAAAAATAAGATAAAAAGAAACAATAATAATAAAAAAGAAGAAAACAGGAAAGTACTTTTCTTCCCAGCCCCCTTCTTCCCCACCTCTCCATCATCTCTCCATCATCTTAGTGCCATTGGGAGCTGCTGTGTATCATGCAGGTGTAGTCTTGATGGTGTACCGAAAGCCAGGGGCCTTGAAGCTGACCAACATCCCATTACACAATGAACGTTTTCTAGGGAAGCTGTTGGACTTCCCCTTCTTTTATTCTGTCAACTCCCATCTCCAACTTTAATTGTGGATTTGTCAATTTCCATCCACTTTTTCATCCAGGTTGGAGGATTTGTAGTTAAATATTTTTTTAAGTAGAGTGTTCTGTCTACTTGGAAAATTGATCCCTTTTTACCACACAGATATATATTATATTATTTGAGTTATTCATAACAGATACTTTCCCTAGTAAAACTTACTGTTCAGTGGTTTACTTTGGTAGTAGCATGGGTACTAGTGCGTTTTTAAGAATTCTGCCTTTTCCTGCCTCATTACTCTGACATTCTGCCCATACATTTGTTTTCTGTTTATCATAGAGTGAAATCCTGTGTGGTTGTTTATCTTCTCTGATGATTTCTTACATCTAGACCTTTACGTTTAATGCTGTTACACGGTTAGTTTGAGTCTTCTTTCTTGATTGTTTTAAGTTTACTGTTTCTGTCCAAAATGTCTTTTGTGTCTGGTTTTGGCTTCAGTTTATCATTCTATTTATCCCCTCACCTAGCTTGTCATTTAGACGTCTTTTAAAAGAATTAATAGCTGCTTTTCAGTCGCCAAAGGCCTGAGAGCTACTAAACTCAGAGCTCCTTCCTTGCTAACATGCCAGAAAGTTATATCAGCTGAGCCAAATAGTAGTCTATATTTTACTGATTATTTGTGCCAAAATTTCTGTCTTTTGTTATGGTGGAATTCAAGATTTCTGTAAACTTCTCTTAATTAAATGCACACAATGAAGGACAATATGGTGAAGGAATTTAGGCACACTGTAACTTTCAGTGACTAAAACTAATGAAATGCTAAGAAATCCCTTATAAAGTTTAAATTTTATGCAGATTTATTTGTATGAATTCTGTAAACCTCAAGTTTCTTGCATAATCCAATTATTTTATATTTCCCTGGCATTATCTTTTTATGGTTCTGGATTCCAGAATGACTTCATAGTACTTATATTCCGTTTGGTCACAGTCCTTTATTCCTACAACTGAGAGTATAAGAATGAACTGTCATCATGTACAGCATGAATGCTAGCCTCTCTGCCTCGCTGGGTCCATAAAAAGAAATGGAGAAATTAGAAATAAGGCTTTGAAAATTGTACATATGTGTTTAGACCTGTACATATGTACACATGAATGCAGTTCTCTGAGACAAGAAGAGGCTCCAGATTCCCTGGAATTAGAGAGATATTGGTGTTTGATTATTGGTCACTGTGGTGGGTGATGGGAACTGAATTCAAGTCCTTTGAAAGAGTACAGTGTGCGTTTTTCTGGTAGGCCAATTCTAGCCCCATCATTCAAAAACCTTAAGAGAAGTTTGGAAGATAGTAAAAATGTAGTCATCATGTTTAGTTGTATTAAAATATATGAGCCCTTATGCAAATAAGTAATTCTTTTTCTGTTTTGTTACTTCTAAAATTAATCTTATTATTCTGTACATTTTAATTTTATAAAATAAGTCATTTGTTTTTGTACAACAACTTGTTTCCTAGTTATATTCCCTCCATTTAAATTATTTCCCCTCACACTTCCTCAAAATTTTGTAGCCTCTTTTCCTATTTTTCTAGATTCCATTTATGAGAGAAGATATGTGTTGTTTTTGGAGAGTTGTCTGTTTCCAAACTTGATGATACACAGTTGGAACAATTTTCTTGTGAATTAGACAACTTTCTTCTATAATTTTTATTTTGAATGATCTTGCATTATTTATGCATATTGTGTTGTCTTTAGTCATTCATATAATGGTGGTTATCTGAGCTCCCTCCCTGAATCATCTATTGCAGGTAGTACAGTGATAAAAATTACACACAAATTTACCTTTACATACATAGTGATTCAGTGTCATTCATTTCAATAAGTATGCACACCCAGGAGTGATAAAGTGGGCCTGTCTATGTTAAATTTCATTCATAACCATCATTATAGCATCCAGAGTACCTGTAATGTTTTACTTTACAATGAACGTAGCGTATATGTTCATTTCCAACCTACTTTGCAGCATTTCAAAAATTAGATTTGGTGAAAAATGTAATCATTTAAAAGACACTTAAAGATGGAATTATGGGGAAATCTAAATATTATTTTACTAATATGGCTAATGGGTCTGGGGACCCAAGAAAATGACCACAGAATCTATAGAATTTGAGCCAGGCTATAAGTCCTGCTGAAAACTTATTCTAATAGAAATGGTTGCCATGAATTATTCTGAGTGGTCAAAGCTTGACCTCATAATACTGCCTGACTGGTTTCCTCAAAGTGGTCCACTTGGTAAGGAGAATGTACTTGTGAGTACCTAGTTTAACTTTGCACCCATATTTGTATTTCATATATTTGTTGGCATTTGAGGTACTGTCTCAGATATGCTGATTGTGAGAAATTGTTTTCAGCATACAGAAAATGAAACTCTGCCCTCTGTCTTCTACTATGCACAAGCTCTGCACCAAATGTGTCATAGACCTGATAGCCTGAAAATGCCAAAGGACCCAGAGGAGAAAATACTCTCACTTCAAAGCACAGGTAAGGATTTTCTGAGTAGGACTCTTGTCCAATAGTAAATGAGACGAAAAATCAACCAATAGGATCTCATGAAATTAAGATTTTTATTTCAGCATAAGAAAATGTAACTTGAGTGGTAGCATACAGAATATGAGAAAATCACTGGTGTAATAGTGTCGTGAGAGTTATTGTGTAATTAACTTCCTTCTGATCTGGTGAGGCCCGCACTATAGGAAGGAATTAGTGCCTGCTACTGTGTATCTGGTCAAAAAACACTGGCTTGACAGGTCATAGCCCTTCAGATGATGCTACTATTGTTACTTAATGTAATAGCAAATGCCTTGTAAATATTTTCGTTTTGCAAATATATCTCTTCTGCTCTCAGTCTTGGCCAGATGTTCTCTTTCTGTGTTATGCAGCAGCAAATGCACTGCATCATAACTTCAAAATGCTGAAATGACCATGAATGCTCATTCCTAAATGGGACCTGTAGATCAATCACTTCCCCTAGGCATAGGAAATATCCTGGAAGTGGGTCCTGAGTGTCCTGACTGAGCATGAGGGAACTGCTGTGACATGCTGTCCTTTGGAAATGACACAGCCATTGCTCACTCACAAGAGCTGTAACCACCTGCAGCTTCTGGTGACCTTGTTCAGGACTGACTGCGAACATACCACTCTGTTCTGAACCAGAAAGCTGGAAGAGGCAGTCTGCTGTGGGAAGACAATGCCTACTAAGCCTCTGTCTCAGTACAGAAAATAAAAAGTTAGCTAGAAGTTGGCATTAGTATTACTTATCAGTTCCCCTTTCTTTATCTTTCTGCCTCCCAGGGAAGACTGTGATTACTATTCCCTCAAATTAATGACTTTATTGAGGGTAATACAGGAGTGTAGGTATGGGATTACTTATAGGAATATGAATAACTCTAATGTGTGGCATCGC
The DNA here is from genome assembly GCA_949786385.1 of Onychomys leucogaster. Lineage (NCBI taxonomy): Eukaryota > Metazoa > Chordata > Mammalia > Rodentia > Cricetidae > Onychomys > Onychomys leucogaster. Next base: position 435,803 of record CATKUP010000004.1, read on the forward strand.
AAAGGCTCACATTTGAACGGGTGACTCATGAGGACTGGAACTCTGAATGTGTCTGCATGACTTGTTTGCAGGTGAATGGGACAGAAGGTCTCATTTCTTCAGTTCTCCTTAATTATCACCTATTTAATCTTGAAAGTGGAAGGGCCTTGTTAATCCCATAAGTTTCAGCTTTCCCAGTCATGGTTTAATTGCTGGGTATTATGAACCTCTTCTCTTTTTCCATAGAACTTTCTGAGACTTAAGGAAATAGTCCTACCCAGGGAAGAGCACACCAGTTGGATACTCAATATCAAATGGTCATTCCTGAAAACATATATGCTAGCTATACAGAATGACTGGTTTACATTTAGGAAATATAACTATATGGACACACACACACACACACACACACACTCACACATATACATATGTAGCAACTATCAATGAGAATACTGGTCATTAATTAGAAATAGAGCAAGGAAGAGTATAGAGAGTGTTTGAAGGATGAAAGAGAGGAGAAAATCATGTAATTGTAATAATCTCAAAAATAATAGAAAAGTATTTCATGTCATAAAAAGGAAAATTGTTACACCACACTTCACCATTTCCTTAAAATGTTAGTTGTTTCTACCAGTTCATATTCTCCCATGGAGCTCTGCAAAGGCACTAACAGCAAACCACCAGTCCTGAAGTCCCTGGTGAATCAACCATTCTATGTTAGACCTCTTCCATAAGCACAGCCCAGTGCTCCATCATGCCCAGTGAACTGGCCATAAAGCACTGCTTCTCTGATATATATTTTATCAGGAAAACCCCATCCTTCCTTCATCGTCTTCCAGTCTGCAAGAGACCGCTGCTTGTGGTAATCAAGCATCCCCAATGTTTCCTGTGAGCCAGTCCATCAGGAAATAATTTCTCTCAGATTTCATAGCCTGTGTTTCAAGGAGGTATAAATAAGTACTTGACCTACTTTCCCACTTCTATAGCACTCAGATTGATCTCATCTTTTCTCATAGCCTACAATCCCATGAGCCAAGCTTTCAGAGGATGTTTCATTGATCTTTTGAACATCTTTTGTAATTCAGTCAGTTGAGAGACAGAATACCCCCTGACCAAGACAGTCTCTTTTTGTAGGCCATTTTAAGGCTCTCAAAATGCAAGTTCTAGCATGAATTTTCCTTTTTTATGTTTAAAAGTTTAAACTACATGACATCTACTATCACCTTTATTCCAAACAGAGAATTACATCCTAACTGTATGCAAGTGTACTGAATTTTAATGGATACAGCAGTTTCATATATGTTCTTGATTTTTTTATCTTCCATGAAACTTCTGACTTATGATTAACTCTATTTTCTGGCTTTGTATACATCCTTCCATTTTCATTTAGAAAACTACAGATTTTACCTCTTGACAAAGATTTATATAGTGGGAAAATGTTTTTATGAAATTCATGGCAGAGAACTAATAAACACTTAATATATCAACTCATTATTATATCTAAATTACATTTGTCATATAAAAACAAACTAAGATGATGTGTTTACAAGTTATTAAAGTATCAAGTTTTTAGATGTAGGTTTTCAGCTGGTTTTTATCACAATTGCATTTTTTTTAACAAACACACTTTTACACAAGATTTTTAGTGTCACAGTGTCAGAGTTCTAAGGAATGTCTCATTTCAGCAAGTGCTGGGGAAGATATGGATTAGAAAGATTTGGGTGGGATAATATGGAGAATAAAACCCAAAGACAAAAGTTTATTTTTTATAATGTAACTAGCATTTATAAGGCTCTGTAAAAATTCAGGGAGGCAAAAATGATTATAATATCCTGGATGAATAAGGGAGAGCAAGAAGAAGGAGAAATAGAAGAGCAAGAGTAATAGTAGAAGATGGATGCATGGATAGAAGAATGGATGGATGAATGGATGGATGGACGGATGGACAGTCGGATGGATGGATGGATGGATGGATGGATAGATGGATGGAAGGAAGGATGAATGGACAGACGGATGGATGGATGGATGCATGGATGGAAGGATAGATGGATGGATAGATGGATGGATGGATGGATGGATGGATGGATGGATGGATGGATGGATGGATGGAAGGATGGAAGGATGGATGGATGGATGGATGGATGGATGGATGGATGGATGGATGGATAGATAGATGAAAGAAAGAAAGGAAAACCTCCAACAGAATACATTTCAACCATAATGATGTTAACAAAGGTGTTATCAACTACCAATAGGTATGACTGAAAATACCTAAGGACTGGGCATCACCGGGTTACCCCCGTCACCAAGAACAAATACTTACAGGAAGAGTGGTGTCCCAGTCCTACACTCAAGGTAGAGGAAAGAGGACTGGCTAGTGAGAGGGCTGGATCTCAGAAACCTTAGTGGTCACTGACATGCAGCAATACTTGGTGGCTCCTGCCCTGCTAGTGGTTGTTGTTTAAAATGTGAAAATCTCTAGGTTTGGTCAGGGAATCTACTCTCTCTGTTATTAGTGACACACACCAAAAGAAATCCAGTGTGGGTGAAGTGCAGGGCTCATACCAAAACCTCTTTATTCCCTCTGTCTTTCCTTCCCACTCAGAGTGAAAGCAGAGGGCCCTCAACTGAGCAGCTGCAGCCTTGACCATTCCTGGCTCTCTGCCAAACTAACCTTGAAAAATCTTCAACTCTATGTCTGCTCTTGAATAACTCAGAGGAGCAGGAGAGGCCCATTGCTTCTCAGACACTCTCCCCTCTTTAGCACTACTCCAGAAAGGAACAGATGAAGCCTTCCTCCTTCAGTAAACTCCCCATCCCTTGCCCAGAACTCACTGTGCTTTCGCCAGAACCATTTATTTCTTGATGTGTGACATGGAGACTGACGAATATCCCCCTGTGCTCTCCATCTTGTCTCCCAAGGATCCTGTTCAGTCTAGTCAGCATGTCTGTAGGTGAAACATGAGACACTGAACAAATGCCCCAAGGACAGTTGGTGTTGCCACAACACTGGTGACATCACATAGAATGTCAGGGCTCTCCAGGATACAGTAGAATGTACATGTGCTGATGTCACATGGTATGGCTATGCAAACTGTGCTATAAACCTCACCTGAAAGAGACTTGAAACCAAGGTTCCATTTTCAGAAACCTCTGGGATTGCAATGTAGCCTTTAGGTAGATCCTCCTTCCAAAGCCAGAAATCTAGCCCTCTGCTTCATTAGAAACTTTATCTAAGTGAACTTGCATTTCATATATTTTCCTTCTTCCTAAAACATTCTTTTTATATTCCCATACTTTAATCTTTCCTATCTTAGACCCCATATATACTTTATTTTTATTCAAATCTCATAACTTATTTAAACTTTAAAGGTCCATATTTTTATATCTTAAACTACTTCTTTAGACCTAATACAATACTTATTCAATCTCCCATGACATACTTAAGCCTTTAAATTTTTATAAACATATTACATTGTAAAATACCTTTTCTTCTATTTAATTCACTGAGTTATCCTCTCCTTGGAATTTGATACAGTTTTTTCTTATGTTAACCAATAATAATTTGTAACCAATTCTCTTAAATGATGGCAAGTATTTGTAACACATTGAACTTAAATGACCAAAATTCATGTATTGTGTGTGTGTGTGTGTGTAAACAAAATCAAAATTTTTTTAAAACATAATGTTTCTTTAACATTTTTTTCTAAGCATTACCAGTAAAGAGGCCAATAATGAACTTGATTTGGAATGAAGAGAGGGGGATTTAGATTCAGAGTATGCAGGCAGTAAACTCCCAACAGCCCCTAGCTTCCCCACCTCTGCCTGCCTGTAGAGATTGTGCATTTTCACCCTCTATGAGAGCCACAGGCGACTCTCCTGCAGGCTAATACCAGCCATGCCCGCCTTAGCTGTGGTCTATAGTGAGTCTGTTCGAAACTCCCATGAAGGAGGCATCGATCCACTTAGGGCCTCCCATATCTGGTCTGCCTACTCTGGGAACTCATCTCCCTGCTTTGGTTATTAGTGAAGGTGCCTGATGCTTCGGTTATTATCATTGCCTGGGGCAACTTACAATCCAATCATCCTCTCCTGCAACAGAACTTCATTGCTGAGAATAGGAAGGTCATTGGGGATGGGGCAGACACAAGCCATATGTACACAGTTCAAATACTGGTATATCACTTCTGAAACTCAGTTTATCATCAAGAGTCTCTTATCATGAGGCTTGTATTGTGCCATCTGCAGTACCTGGTGCTTGGAGAAGAGAGCTGTTTGAAATTTGCCCTCAAGCCTGTCCCTTCATCATCATTACACAACATGATGTGGGATTGACCAGAAAGGAGAAAGCCATAAGGCTTTCCCTACCTCCTCTCATCATGGTAGTTAATGACTTCTGAGTCAGTCAATCACTGGATTGCAGTGAAACAGCAGTTGATCCTGTCCCATATTGGAAAGTGGAGTTGGACAGGTGCTGACTCTGCCTCAGCTATTGCCACCTTTTCTAACAAACACAAGTGGAGATTAGGAGTTGAAAATAATGGACATATCCCACTCTGAGCATACCCTTTCCCAATCTCCTATTGTCCTTTGCCTTCATGCCTTTCTCCTTCCCTGAAAGTTTATCTCTCAAGGCTGGTCTCAGATTTCCAGCAATCCTTCTAACTCAGGGTCCTTATGTTGGGTTTCTTTTTTATTCTTCTTTTCCATGGATGCTTTTTTCCTGCCCTACATGATATTTGCAGTATAGTGGAAAGGAGGCATCTTTGAGATCTGAGGATTTAGTCAAGATGTAACAGTGTTCCATTCAGCTATCTTTTTGAGAATGGAAACCTACACTTGAGAATTGTGCCATGCCAAAAGAAAGAAAACAGAACTGAATTAACATCTTTTTCTACTGGTCCTCTACCAATAAAATATCAGTTATAAAAGGAAAACGGGGGAGGGGGGTGAAGTTCTTCCTGTGACTTCTAGATGAAGTGTAAGCATTTTGCTACCCTCAGTGCCAAACAGGATTTAGGGAGGGTGGCCTCAATTAAACAAGCTATCTAGTCACAGAGCTTGAAATACTTTTCCTGTCTGCAGCAGCATAATCTGGAAGAAGAGAAGTTATACAGTTTCCCAGCAGAGGTGCCTCTTTCTATCTCTGGCTGGATGCCTGTGGCAACAGTTGCAGTAGGAACAGCCCACCTGGAAGACTTCCTGTCAGCATGATTGGATCCTGCGAACCCACAATTTCCTGCTCTTCACCACGTTCTGGATAACCAGTAAGTGTTTTTAGACTTACTTGATGATGGTGATTTATTATAATCTGAAAGTGTAGTGGAAGAGGAAATGAAAAACTCAAAACTTCCATGTGCTTTGTGTCCAATGTTATTTGAGGGACTTAACATGTGCCATAGATTGTAGATCTCCATCTAAAATGATCCTGGAACATCTACACATGGTTAGCAACATCTTAGACAACAACAGTGCTCTAGGTGCATGGAAGTTCAATGCGCATGTTCAAACATGCCCCATGTCACTGTAATAGTGCGACAAGCCCATCATAAAGGATGAGGGACTGTTAGGGTCACTGCCAATGGTCATTACCTATCTGATAACATGTTCTTTCCCAGTTCCCCAAAAGCCAACTTGTCCTTTCTAGGAGCTTCCATGAGACACAGGGGAATGCCTTCAGTACCTCCTCCTTTCAATCCAGAGATTGCTCTGATTCATTAGAATCTAATTCATTATAATTCACTAGTTTATCATGACTGTGTAGCAAGACTCATTTTCAAAACTCCACCCAGGAATGGCTCTTCTAATCCTGATGATCACCAGCTATTAACATGAGAAATTAAGTATGCTAAGCAATTAGATCAGGATAATGTGGAAGAAAGATCTGTTCTATGAGGTGAACAAGCACATCAGAGAAGATCCACTGGGCTGTTTCAATGTGGGAGGTGGGGGATTATGAGCATCCTGTCAGAACAATGATGTTATATAGGAAATGATGGAACTTTTGCCAAAACTTCCAGCAGAATACATTTCAACTATTATGATGTTAGCAAAGGTGTTAACTACTGAGAGGTATGACTGAAAATACCTAAGTACTGACTGAGCATCTTCAGGTGACCCCTACTCACCAAGAACAAATATGTACAGGAAGAGTGATGTCCCAGTCCTGCACTCAAGGTAGAGGAAAGAGGAGTGGCTAGTGAGAGGGCTGGATCTCAGAAACCTTAGGGGTCACTCACATGCAGCAATAATTGGTGGCTCCTGCCCTGCTAGTGGTTGTTATTTAAAATGTGAGACTCTCTAACTCTGGCCAGAGCACTTTCTTATGTTAACCAATAATAATTTGTAACCAATTCTCTTAAATGATGGCAAGTATTAGTAACCCTTTGAACTGAAAAGACCAAAATCCATGTATTGTGTGTGTGTTTGTTTGTATGTGTGTTTGTGTGAACAACATCATATTTTTTTTTAAAAAAAAAACGTAATGTGTCTTTAACATTGTTTCTTAGCATTACCAGGTCAAAGATTGTTTAACACGGAAAGCCAATGATGAACTTGGCTTAGGAAGGAATGGCAGGGGATTTAGATTCAGAGTGTGCAGGCAGTAAACTCCCAACAACCCCTAGCTCCCCCACCTCTGCCTGCCTGTAGAGAGTGTGCATTTTCACCCTCTCTGAGAGCCACAGGAGCCTCTTCTGAAGGCTAATACCACCCAGGCCCATCTTAGCCATGAGTCTGCCCCAAACTCTCATGAGGGAGACATCAGCCCATTCAGGGCCTCTCTGCCCACTCTGGGAACTCATCTTCCTGCTCAGATAATTAGGGAAAGTGCCTAAAGGCTTCAGTTATCATTGTTGCCTGGGACAACTTACATTCCAATCATCCTCTCCTGAGACAGAACTTCATTCCTGAGAATAGGAAGGACATTGGCGATGGGGCAGACTCAGTCCTTATGTACACAGTTCAAATAATGGTCTATCATTTCTGAGACTCAGTTTATCATCAAGAGTCCCTTATCATGAGGCTTGCATTGTGCCATCTGCAGTACCTGGTGCTCAGGGAACAGAGTTGTTTGAAATTTTGCCTTCCAGCCTGTCCCTTCACAATCATTAAACACCTTGAAGTAGGATTGACCAGAAAGCAGAAAGCCACGAGGATTTCCCTGCCTCCTCTCATCAAGGTAGTTGATGACTTCTGAGGCTGTCACTCACTGAATAGCAGTGAAATAGCAGTTGATCCTGTCCCCTATTGGAAAGTGGAGTCCTGGGACAGGTGCTGACACTCTCTCAGCTGTTGTCACCTTTTCTAACAAACACAAGTGGAGATTCAGAGTAGAAAATAATGGACATATCCCACTCTGAACAAACCCGTTCCTAATCTTCCACTGTCCTTTGCCTTCATGGCTCTCTCTTTCCCTGAAAGGGTATCTCTCAAGGCTGGTCTCAGATTTCCAGCAATCCTTCTAACTCAGGGTCCTTATGTTGGGTTTCTTTTTTATTCTTCTTTTCCATGGATGCTTTTATCCTGCCCTACATGATATTTGCAGTATAGTGGAAAGGAGGCATCTTTGAGATCTGAGGATTTAGTCAAGGTATAACAGTATTCCATTACTCTATCTTACTGGGGATGGAAAGCTACACTTAATGATTGTGGGATGCCAAAAGAAAGAAAACAGAACTGAATTAACATCAAATCTCATGTATAAAGGAAAAACTGGAGGGAAATTCTTCCTGTGATTTCTAGATGAAATGTATGCACTGTGCTACCCTCAATGCCAAACAGGATTTAGGGAGGGTGTGTAGAGAGCTGTGTGTAGCCGCACCCTAAAGATGTCGCTGGCTTCCACCCTCTGCCTTCCCGATGGCAAGCATCTTTGTGGTAAACAGCTCCTTATTTGGCTATGGCTGGATTCATGTGCTGCTGGCATATGCGTGGACCTGTGAATAGTGCCCACGTGGCTGTCTGGGGTTGGTAGCCCAGACCTACTTAGGGGCTGGGAGAGGCTTGCCCCAGGGGAGAGACATCACAACTAACAAAGGTCCTGAATAAACTTTTTAAAGAAGAGCCCCGTTGTTGCGTCATCCTTGCTGGTCGAGGCGGGCGCGACAAGTGGTGGCCTGTACGGGGACATTCCCACGTCTCTCCTTGGGGCTCAGAACTTTCTACAGTCAGGCGGTATACAGGTAAGTCCTCAGGAAAAACTGAGGATCTGTGACAAAAGCGGGTTTTTACGCTCACCTGTAGACAAAGGTGGAGTGGGACAGTAGAGCTGCGACCAAAGCGGATGGGTAATTCAGTAGAGCCGTGACCAAAGCGGATGGGTAATTAGAATAACAAAATAAGCAGGTAAAACCCGCTCCGCGACTATAGCGGACGGGTAATTTGAATAACAAAACAAGCAAGTGAAACTGGAGGGCTAGGGCTGTTCCGTAAAGGCTCCGAGAAACCTCCGAGAAACTTTTCAAATTGAGGAACAAAGGATATACTGAGATGGGCGCTTCCTCCTCGCACCCAATTTTTCTGGCTCTTAATGAGCTGCTTCTCTCTAAAAAATTGAAAATAAAAAAAAAGCACCCTAGAGCGGTTTCTGGAACAGTGTGATGTAGTTGCTCCTTGGTTTGCAATTTCAGGAAGCCTCACAGTGCCTTCCTGGGAGAAATTGGGAAGAGAACTAGATTTTGCCACAGAGCAAGGCACACTTAAGCATGGAGTTAGACCAATCTGGAAACTAATAAGAGGATGTTTAGAAGATCAGAGATGCAGTGAGGCAGTTGAGAATGATCAAACTTCTCTGGAAATACTGCAGGAAGAAAGATCTGACAAGGCAGCCTCAGAGAAAGCAGTACCAGGAAACGCAGGGCAAGTAAAAAAGGAGACAAAAGCTGAGAAAAAATATACAAAATTATATCCTAGCCTTTCTGAGTTGGAAGACTCGTGTGCTTCCGATCTCTCTGATTCTGTCTTGGATGATGAGGATGTTGAATCTGTTTGTGAGTCATTGCAACGAGTAAAGGTTAGAAAGAAAAGAAAAGAGAGAAGAGGATCCAAACAGTTAGAAAAGGGCCATGAGAGCATGGTCCCTTCTGCTCCCCCTCTGTATCCTGTAGCAATGGGTGCAGAGGGCGGAGTGTCTTTTAATCCTAGAGTATGGAGAAAAGTCAGAACGGAAATGCAAGTTGCATTCCCAGTATTTCAGAATCCTCAGAATCAGAGATATCATGAACCTCTAGATTTCAATATTGTAAAATCATTAGCAGAGTCTGTCCGGACATATGGTATTACAGCTTCCTTTACAGTAGCTCAGGTGGAAGCTCTGCATAGACATGCTATGACTCCATCAGAATGGATGAACCTTGCACGAGCCTGTTTAAGTTCTGGTCAGTATTTAGATTGGAAACCCTTTCTGATAGAGTTCGCTAGTGAACAGGCTGCAGCTAACAGGGCTGCTGGTGGAGGCCAAGCTGCTTGGAATATGGATATGTTACTTGGACAAGGTAGATTTGCAAATCAGCAAAATGGGTATCCTATCCAGGTTTATGAGCAAATTAACAACATTGCTATCAAAGCTTGGAAGGCATTGCCCAATAGAGGAGAAGTTAGTGGTAATCTCACTAAAATTGTCCAAGGACCCATGGAACCCTTCTCAGATTTTGTAGCTCACCTAGTGGATGCAGCTGGAAAGATATTTGGTGATCCTGATACAGCCATGCCATTAATTAAGCAGTTGGTTTATGAGCAATGCACTATGGAATGTAGAGCTGCCATTACACCTTACAAAACTAAAGGATTGGAGGTTTGGATGAAAGTATGCAGGGAATTAGGGGGACCACTAACCAATGCTGGGCTGGCTGCTGCAGTTTTACAAATTAGCCAAAAGAGGGCAGGTGGCACTGGGACTTGCTTCCAATGTGGTAAAATGGGGCATATGAGACGCAACTGCCCCCAAGGAGGAAATAATCAAGGGGGAAGTAACCAGAGACCAAAGAGTGCCCAACACCTGGTCCCAGGACTATGTCCTAAGTGTAAGAAAGGAAAACATTGGGCAAGTGAATGCAGGTCAGTCAAGGACATTAATGGACAGCCTTTGAGGAATAATACTCCTCCAAAAAATGGACAGCGGGGCCCCCAGCCTCAGGGCCCGCAAATATATGGGGCAATGGAGGATCAGAGACAGGAAGGGGATCAAGAGCAGTGGCCAACCCTCAGACATCCCAATCACCGCGGCGAGCCACTGCAGGTTCAGCAGGATTGGACCTCTGTGCCACCACCAGACTCATATTAACCCCACAAATGGGGGTGCAAGTAGTGGAGTCTGATTTTCAAGGCCCCCTTGACCCTGGGACAGTGGGATTGTTAATAGGGAGATCATCTACTACATTAAGGGGATTACGAGTCCATCCTGGGATAATTGACTCAGATTATACAGGTATAGTTAAAATCATGGTTGAGTCACCAAAAGGAATTACTGCCATTTCCCCGGGAGACAGAATTGCACAACTTATCCTGTTACCCAGCTTACATGATTCTCACCCAGCCTGTGACAGAGAAAGAGGAAGTAACAGATTCGGCTCCTCAGGCACAGACTTAACATTTTTATCTTTAGACTTAGATCAGAGACCCACATTACAGTTAACCATTAATGGCATCAAGATAATGGGACTTTTGGATACTGGAGCAGATCGCAGTATCATAGCTAGCAAAGATTGGCCTCGAGGTTGGCCTATACAGGCTTCCTCACAAACATTGCAGGGATTGGGTTATGCCAGTGTTCCTAATATTAGTGCAAATTTGTTGAATTGGCAAGATTCAGAAGGTCACTCTGGCATTATGCAACCCTATGTTCTTGAACTTCCAGTGTCCCTCTGGGGGAGGATCTTATGAAATCCATGGGCTTTCAGTTGAGTAATGAATATTCCAAAGAATCTAAAAATATTATGAAAAACATGGGGTGTCATCCTGATTTTGGCTTGGGAAAGTTTTTACAAGGCAGAAAGGAGCCAGTACAAGCAGTACCTAGGAAACCCAAACAAGGGTTGGGTTTTTCCTAGGGGCCGCTGAGGAGGGCATTCCCATATCCTGGATAACGGAGGAGACAGTGTGGGTTCCTCAGTGGCCACTCTCCTCTGAGAAATTACATGCTGCATATCAATTAGTGAAAGAGCAATTGGAGGAAGGGCACATTAAACCCTCCCTTTCTCCCTGGAATACACCCGTATTTGTCATCAAGAAGAAATCAGGAAAATGGAGATTGTTACATGATCTTAGAGCTATAAATGAGCAAATGAGAATTATGGGACCCGTACAGCATGGTCTTCCATTGCTGTCAGCCTTGCCTGAAAATTGGCCTATTATTGTGGTAGATATTAAGGACTGCTTCTTTTCCATTCCACTGAATAGCAAAGACAGTGAGAGATTCGCTTTCTCTTTACCGTCCACTAATCATGAGGAACCTGATAAAAGATATCAATGGGTTGTATTGCCACAAGGCATGGCCAACAGTCCTACTATGTGTCAATTGTTTGTAGCTACTGCTTTAGAACCCTTGAGAACCTGTTTTCCTGGCTTGAGATGCCTCCATTATATGGATGATATACTGTTAGCAGCTAAAGAGGAGAGCATTCTTCAAGAAGCATATAGCTCACTTGTAGAACTGCTAAAGCAAAAGGGACTCTGTATTGCCCCTGAGAAGGTGCAACAGAGCAAAGTTGTCAATTATCTTGGCTCTAAAATAACTAATCATCATATCATGCCACAAAAGGTAGAGTTAAGGAAAGATCATCTTTGCACATTGAATGATTTTCAGAAATTATTAGGAGATATAAATTGGATAAGAGGAAGTTTAGGAATGGCCAATTATGAATTAAAACCATTATATGATATTCTAAGTGGAGATGCAGCCTTGGATTCACCGAGGCAACTAACCAATGCAGCCCGAGAAGCCTTAACAAAATTAGAGGATAGGCTACAAAGGGCTTTTCTTCAAAGAGTGCAAAATAATGATGATATCACCCTGTGCATTCTGCCTACCCAGTTACAACCTACAGGGATTTTACGGCAAAAATGACCCTTGTTATGGATTTATACTAAAATCTCATCTGCAAAATCAATTGAGTATTATCCTACTGCTGTAGCATTACTTGTGCAACACGGTATTCAGCAATGTTTACAATATTTTGGAACATCACCCCAAACGCAAGTTGTTCCTTATGATTCTACTCAAGTCAAGGTATTATGTGCTGCCATAGATGATTGGGCAATACTGCGTTGTACCTATCCAGGACACATAGATTACCATTATCCTAAACATCCACTATTAACTTTCTTTAAAGAACATCCTGTAGTTTTCCCTAAGGTAACTGCTTCCCAGCCCATTCCAGGAGCAAGCTTTATATTTACAGATAGGTCTAAGACAGGCTGTGGTGCTTATATGGTGGATTCTACTGAACCTGTAAAGCATCAATTCTTGCCAGGTGCACCCCAACAGGTGGAGCTTTCAATAGTTCTTGAAGTTTTCAAGGCTTGTCCATTTGCATTTAATTTAGTGTCAGATTCTAGTTATGTTGTTAATGCCTTGAAAAGCCTTGAATGTGCAGGGCCCATCAAATCTTCTAGCCCTGTTAGCTCATTGTTTGGCCAATTACAGAAACTGATCTGGCAACGTAAGAATCCCTTTTTTGTACAACACATCCGTGCACATACCAGTCTGCCAGGTCCATTGGCTAAAGGCAATGATATAGTGGACCAGTGTACTAGATAGGAATGGATGTTTATGGCTTCTGCCATACAACGAACACATGCTTTCCACAAAAAATTTCATGTTATTGCAAGGACATTACAACAGAAGTTTTCTATCTCACGTGCGGATGCACGAAAGGTGGTACTAGATTGTCCCCAATGTGTCATTTTTCATCATCCTTCTAGATTAGGAGTTAACCCTCGTGGTCTGCTGCCCCTAAAAATATGGCAAATGGATGTTACACACATCTCTGAATTTGGACATGTCAAATATGTACATGTATCTGTTGATACCTGCTCTGGAATCATTCATGCCACCCCAATGGCAGGAGAGAAAGCCTCTCATGTTATTGCTCATTGCTTAGAAGCTTGGGCAGCATGGGGTAAGCCTCAACAGTTAAAAACAGACAATGGTCCTGCATATACCGGACAGAAGTTCGCTTCCTTCTGTCAACAGATGAATGTGCAACTTGTACATGGCCTACCATATAATCCACAAGGTCAAGGCATTGTGGAGCATGCTCATCACTCCTTGAAGGAGTTGCTTCAAAAACAAAAAGGGGGAATAGGCTATGGCTGTACCCCTAAGGACAGACTCTCTCTTGCATTATTTACACTGAATTTTTTGAATTTGGATGCTTCCAATTGTTCTGCTGCAGATAGGCATCATTGTCAGCACAGTCCTTCTAAAGGAATGGTGAAATGGAAAGATGCCTTGACAGGTGTTTGGCACGGACCTGATCCCATGCTGACATGGGCACGAGGTTCTGTTTGTGTTTTCCCACAGGATCAGCAAGACCCGGTGTGGGTTCCTGAGTGCCTCTTGAGAAGAGTCCAGTGCCAGGAAGAACATGTTTGCGAGGACAGTGATCTCCCTGTTCGCGATAATGATGATTCAGCTGGGAATGACGGATGGGGGATACTGTCAGTGTTCCCGAGACCAATGCCAGTCCATCATGATGCAATATTATTCCCACGGCTATTCGGTAGTAATAAAAGTATGGATGTTCCATACCTCCCTATGGACCCAGAGGAAGCTCCTATAGGAGAAAATAGGTCTTTTGATTTAAACGGAACTCTGTTTCCAAATTGTCAGAAACAGATCAAATGTTTCCCCATGTGTCTTGATATATAACCAGACGGCTGGATGGTTTGATTTGCCTGGACCAGGCCCTTGTTTTTCAGCCAATGCCTCTTGGGTGTCTGGATGGTGGCCTGCTAAAGCATTGGGAAATGATACACCTGGTCAACCAAAATTGGCCCCCTTTTGTTGGGGTCAAGATGGAGGGAACGTCTGGCCCTGGACAGGTTGTCAGTCTTGTATTGTGATCTGGGGCAATCAAGGGAAGAGTTTCACCTTTTCTCCTGGAATAAGCACGGGCTTTAATCAGACTTTTGCAGGTAGTAATTATAGTGAGCAAAATCCCTCTCAGTTGTATATTTCTAATCCTTTTGATAATTGGCTATTGTGTGGCATTAATGGAAGTTGAATGAATTTAGAGCCCCTAGTTATGATTGCTGGGGGAGTGCATGGGATTAGTCAGTTTTCATGGAGTAGCTCCAAGCCTTGGGGCTCATGGGATTCTGTGCCTGGCCCGTTATCCACAGGCATCACTGCCAAAACTGATACAGGCTGTGCGTATGACGGAGTTGAGCCACTGGCTAATATTACTTATAATCCTACTCCAGTTTGTGTGTATCCTCCATTCTTGTTTATAGTGAGCAAAGAGAGGCCTGTATCTTGCCATAATAATACCTGTTTTTATACTCAGTGCTGGAATGCTTCTAAATACGATTATGCCATAATTACCCGTATGCCTCGCTGGGTGCCTATGCCAGTTGATGCTCCTAATGCTATGACCCTGTTTAGACAAAAAAGAGATTTTGGCATTACTGCCGCCATTGTTACAGCTATTTCCTTGGCGGCTGTTGGAGCCGCTACAGCCGCCATTGCCATGAGTCATACTGTACAGATGGCACAGACCTTGAATAATCTTTCTGCCAATGTGGCACATGTTCTGGATGTGCAAAAGGGTATCAATGCTCAAATACGAGGAGGACTGATGGTGGTCAACCAGAGAATTGACCTGGTTCAAGAGCAAATTGATACCCTCTGGCAGATTGCCCAACTCGGCTGCCAATGGAAATATGAAGGGTTATGTGTGACTAGTGTCCCATATAATAATTTTACCCATGATGCAGATTTATCTAAAAGGTTGTCTAGTTATCTTTTAGGCAATTGGACCGGAGAGTTTGATAACCTGATGGACCAGCTGAGGGTGGATATTGTCATGGTGAATTTGACCCGAGTGGATACCGGACTGGCGGAGGGTTTATCTTCCTGGATTGCTACAGCCATGGATCACATGAAGGAGTGGGCGGGAATAGGAGCCCTAGTAGGCTTACTGGTGCTCACCTCCCTAGTATGCTTGTGATGCATTTGTCGCATTAGGATCTCACAGCATCGCCATGCGGCCATGATTGTCCAAGTCTTTATGGCCATTGATGCAGGACAGTCCCCCCAAGCCTGGTTGGCTACTTTAAAAGATATTTAGGCACAGGATGTGAGGCCTGTGCACTGCACTTGAGGTTATGATACGCTGACCTCAAGAAGAGCAAGTCTGATTGCATGTGGGTTGGTACCCTAACTCCCACCTCTGTGAAAAGGGTATTGGACGGGTCTAGTGTTCTCTGGGTGGACAACGCCTGGACAGACATTAGTACATGTTCCATTTTAGCAGAGATCAGACCTCTACTCTTGCCTGTTGCTCTGTAAAACAAAAAGGGGGAACTGTAGAGAGCTGCGTGTAGCCACACCCAAAAGATGGCGCTGGCTTCCACCCTCTGCCTTCTGGATGGCAAGCACTCTTTGTGGTAAACAGCTCCTTATTTGGCTATGGCTGGATTCATGTGCCGCTGGCATATGCGTGGACCTGTGGATAGTGCCCACGTGGCTGTCTGGGTTTGGTAGCCCAGACCTACTTAGGGGCTGGGAGAGGCTTGCCCCAGGGGAGAGACATTACAACTAACAAAGGTCCTGAATAAACTTTTTAAAGAAGAGCCCCGTTGTTGTGTCATCCTTGCTGGTCGAGGCGGGCGCGACAAGGGTGGCCTCAGTTAAACCAGCTATCTAATCACAGAGCTTGAAATACTTTTCCTGTCTGCAGCAGCAGAATCTGGAAGAAGAGAAGTTACACATTTGCCCAGCAGAGATGCCTCTTTGCTGTCTCACCCTCGATGCCTGTGGTAACAGTTGCAGTAGGAACAGCCCACCTGGAAGAAGTCTTCCTGTCAGCATCATTGGATCCTGGGAACCCACAATTTCCTGCTCTTCACCATGTTCTGGATAACCAGTAAGTGTTTTTAGACTTACTTGATGGTGGTGATTTATTATAATCTGAAAGTGCAGTGGAAGAGGAAATGAGAAACTGAAAATTTCCATGTTCTTGATGTCCAATGGTATCTGAAGAACTTAACATGTGACATAGATTGTAGATCTCCATCTAAGAAGACCCTGAAACATCTACACATTGTTAGTAACATCTTAGACAACATCAGTGCTCTAGAAGCATGGAAGTTCAATGCACAGAATGAAGCATGATCAAGCATTCCCCACCCCACTGTTATAGAGCAACTAGCCCATCATAAAGAATGAGGGCACCATCAATGTTGTGCCACAATACACACATGTTCATTCACACACTATACACACATGTATGTGCCCACATTCATACATTTAAAAACATGTATGTGGCTAAACCTTTGCGCGCGCGTGCATACACACACACACACACACACACACACACACACACAGAATTATACTTTGGAAAAATAAGAAATTAAAAAGAAACAAACAATCTTTGTGGCAATAATATGCATGTGTATGGTATGCATGTTGTATCCAGAACTATGAGTATAGATTTGTGCATATTTTTACAAGTATCTATATGATATACCTAATATATACAACCATATCTAACTGCATATACATGGGTATATAAATATAAACATAAATTGAAATCCCAACTCCCAGACACCTTCCAAGGAGGCAGAAGAGCTTTCTAAATGTCCAGCTTGTTTACAAACTATATGGCTGTTATCTTAAATTAACCCATTTTTATTAATCTATACTTTGCCACGTGGCTTGTGGCTTACCTTACATTTTCCTTGTCATGGTGGCAGCTGGCAGTATCTCTCTCACTTAGCTTCCCTGTTCCCAGAATTCTCTTCTCTGCTTGTCCTGCCTATACTTCCTGCCTGGTTACTGGCCAGTCAGCATTTTATTTATGCAGAGCAATATCCACAGCACTTCCCATTTTCTTTTTTTTAAATGAAGGTTTTAACTATTACATAGTCAAATTACATATAACAAACAATTATTAAGCAAGAATTACAGTTATAATATTAAGGAAGATATCCTATCTATCTTATGTTTGTGAGTCTACGGTTGTATATCTAACTTATCTTTTATCATAATGGAGGAAATTATATATATCTAGTCTTCAACCACATCAAAGGCTTCAGAAGGATATAATATTACCTGAGAACTGGGAGAAGGATGCAAGCATTTTTCGGGAGTCTTACAAGAATAGACAGAGACAGCTGGCAGCCTGGACAGTCACCTAATGTTCCTTTGTAAAGTTGGGGCATTTGTCTTCAGCCCACAGGGCTAGAGTCTCTTGGTCACTTCTTTCAGTGTCCTGTAGAATGTCTGGCAGTTTCTTCTGTGAAGCAGGAACCTGAAGGACCATTTTGTCAAGCAAAGTTTGGTGGTCACCTTTCTATGGGTCCTGCATGTCCAGTCCATCAAGAAGTCCAGGCAAGAACAGTTTCTTGCCCAAATGGCTATTTTTGCCAAGGTAAAGATAAACTCCATATGAAGTGTCTTTAATGCCCATCCTCCTCTCTGAAGTAAATTGGTGCTTTCAGGAGCAGACATGTCTCACTGCCCAGAAATTCTAAATTTTAAAAATATTTTAAATGCCATATTCTGTAGACCTTTGAAGTGTTTGAAGATTACCTGTCTATCTGAAATATCTCTGTGTATACCTAGAAGACTTAACTAACATGGCTATGAATATGATTATCATGGATGACCAGTTATTACTCTATTTTTAATTATCCATTACAATTTTAAATGAGGTATACAAACATAATACCTTACACAAGAGTAGAAATTTACACAGAGTATAACAAAATTAACTTTAAGTTTGCATTGATAGACTAAAATCTATACCAATGTTAAATATTTTAAACAAGTTGTTGCTCTTTAGAAGTAAGTTTCTTAATCTATCCTTTCATCCTATTATATCTATATCATATCCCCTTTTCTTCTTTAGAAAGAGATCGCATTTATAATCAACCTACTTTAAATAAAAATATTGTTTTTTTCTCTGTCCCACACCAGAGGGCTCTTCTGATTTGTGACACAAAAATCTCTTAACCTTTTCTTTTAGCAGTATGTCTGGGTTTAGAGAAGGAGTGAGCCAATTTCATCTCCAAAGCCAGCTTGATAATTTTGGGAAATTGGGCGTAGTTTTTCTTACTACTTCCTGCTGGAGGGGGTTGCTGTATCTTATGGGGACATAAAGAAAATTTTAGGATTATGGAGTAGTCCGTGAGGATAAACCTCTGAACCAGTTGCCTTGAAACCATTCTGGATGTCGGATCATCTGGGCCTTGGTGTCATCAGAGACCTTTCAGTTGGTCTTGGCTGATCAAACCTGATGTATCTTAATCTGGAACAAATCCACAGCCTCTGGCTTTCTGTGGAAACAAAAGCAGAGACTCTTTTCCAAAGCAACATATCCTTATATCCAAATGTTGAAGTCAAGGTACCTTTAAAATTTACATATTTATTTAACTCAACAGCTTTTAGGATCAAATCTTTTTCTGTAGTTAAAAATCCTAAAGACAACACAAACCAGATTCTCTGTATAATATCCATCTTTGTAAGACTGATATGCCATTGTGGCTTCTGGCTTCGCACACCTCAGATATCCAAAGTGGTGGTGGTACAATTTACTACCAGTTCTGGGTCTGGAGCCATGTGTACCATCAATTATCAGAAGCAGTTCTATCAAAGTAGTGCATAGCCCAGAAAACTTTTTTTTTTCAAACTCCAAAAAGGCTAAATCCACCATGCAGCAGAGTAAAGTGCCATTGTAGACTCCTAATTCCCGCCCCACTGCAGGTCAGATGCACACGCCAGGAACCAGCCATAGTAGTTCCAACCAGCAGGCTGCCACTAACTTGAGAGAGACAACTAGGAAGCTGTTTTTAGCTCCGTTTTAGAATCCTTTTTCTCAGGTTTTAGGTGGAAACTCCTGCCAACACATTGAGCACCATTTGTAGTTGGAGTTTTCCTGCCTGGCCCACAGTCAGAACAAATCTCTCTCACCTGTCATTCCTATAGATGCTCAAAACCAACCAAGTAAACACACGAAACTTACATTGTTACTCTATCTTTAATTAACCCATTTTTATTAATCTATACTTTGCCACGTGGCTTGTGGCTTACCGTTACCTTACATTTTCCTTGTCATGGTGGCAGCTGGCAGTATCTCACTTAGCTTCCCTGTTCCCAGAATTCTCTTCTCTGTTTGTCTTGCCTATACTTCCTGCCTGGTTACTGGCCAGTCAGCATTTTATTTATGCAGAGCAATATCCACAGCAGCAGATTCCTCATCCCATCTCCATGCCCACAGAGAGTCTTCTCAATTCTGCATTTCATCAGACAGTCTTTTTTTTAATAAATATATTTATTTATTTATTTTCATTTTGCATACCAACCCCAGTTCCTCCTTCCTCCCATTCTCCCACCTCTTCACCTCCCTTCCATTATATCCATCCACTCCTCAGAGTGGGTAAGGCCTCCCATGTTAGTAAACAAAATCTGACATACCAAGTTGAAGGAGAGCCTAGCCCCTCCCCATAGTATCAAGGCTGAGCAAGGAATCCCACCACAGGGCATGGGTTCTAAAATGTCAGTTCATGCGCCTGGGATAAGTCATGGTCCTGTTGCCAGGGACCCCACAAACAGATCAAGCCACACAACTGTCACCCACATTCAGCAGGCCTAGTTCACTCCCATGCAGGTTCCCGAGCTGTCAGTCCAGAGTCAGTGAGCTCCAACTATCACCTGTCAGCTGTCTCTGTGGGTTTCCCCATCAGGATCTTGATCCCTTCTTCTTCTTCTTCTTCTTCTTCTTCTTCTTCTTCTTCTTCTTCTTCTTCTTCTTCTTCTTCTTCTTCTCTTTCGTCTTCGTTTCGTCTTCGTCTTCTTCTTTTTGAATGCCAAATGCCATTTATTGAAGCAGGGCAGAGGTCTTAAATACAGGCTTACAGCATAATGGGAGAACCACAGAGGGCAGATTTTTTTCCCCTGAGGATTGAACCCTGTGCCTTGCACTTCTTAGGCAAGCACTCTACCATTGAGCTAAATCCCCACCCCCACTCCTGATGTTTTACAATCTTGCACCTAAGCTGTTCATGCCCAATATGCTGGATGCACAGACAAGAAGATTCCCTTAAGCATTCAGGAGGCTGGCATCTTGCAGGGATTTAGCATAGGGAGAATATCCAGGTCAAGGTTGGCAAGCAAGGCAACAGTAACCCAAAATGGGGGCCAGGGACCTACATGCCCCCCTTTTACTAAAAAAATTGAGCTTCTGACTTAGGTTGTGTGAGATGTCAGCTGGTCACCTTTTCCATCATGGAGATACCTGTCCAGGCCACAGAGGTGTTCTGTCTTAGGTTGGTGAGCACCCCCAGGCATTACCTAAATACTTATTATCATACAGGCTCATCATGTGAGAGCTGCAGATTAGCCAAAGATCTCTAAGTGGTGCTGGGCTTGCAATCTGTGTGTTAGACAAAGGAAAGACCAACAGAAGTCTTAACCCACCCATAGCCAGTAGGCTAAATGCAACTGAAGAATTCCCTTCCTTAACGAGCCTTACTGCAAATTGGAGTCCTTGTAAGATGGTATCCCGAGAGCAAATGGAGCTTGAGTTTGTAAATTTATAACTTTCAAAGCCAATTGATTTAAATTTGTCATGTCCAATAAAATGAAAAATTAATTAACTGTGGTAGCTACTTTTGCTGCCAGGGTCTCCACTGTGATAGCTTAGTAACCAGTTATGAAATGGCAATCCCAGAAACAGTGGTAGCAGTGGTCTTCACTGTTGTAACAGCAACAGTGGCAGCAGCAACGTCAAATTCTCTTCTGGAGCGTGTGGCTATCCATTGACATGGACACAACTCCAGGAACACGTACCACCAAGGCCCATTAATCTTGATCCCAGTACATCTTTAGCTGGCAGCTCTACACAAGACAACTAAGAACCATGAAGGAAAAACAGGCAGCTCACAAGGAGCAGAACTAATGGACTCATAATGGCTATATTCAGACTCACAAATTTTAAGGTATCTTCAAAGGGGGCTAAGTGAATTTCAGGAGACCAAAAAATGTTTCACAGAGCCACTCCTAAGAAGTAGATACTACTCCAGCCTGAATAGGATTGTGAAAATGAAAATGCTTAGCTGTCATGCTACTGTTACTAAATGGAGATCAGTGATCTTCTGTGTTATCCTTATTTTCTTAGGTATCTGGGTGACACGTTCTCAAACATACTTGACAAAGCAGTTACCTCTCTTTCTCTTCCTCCACTTTTATTCCCAGCGGCTGGTCTCTGCTCTCTTTTATGCCCCTTCTTTGCTCCTTCTCTCCCATCCCCTCAATATACCTCTCACATGGACCCTGTTGTATGGTATGACTCCTTCCCTGCTGGTTTAAAAATACATTTGGTGCGGAGATTTAGATTCAGTCTGAGACATGTAGGGACCCTGCACCTGGCCCACTGATGACAGCCCTACTTTTTCCCCACCTAACGAATTGCTAGGTCTCTCCATCCAATGCTGATGATTGTTTTAGTGAGCTCCAGGGGGTCAACTTGGATCCACCTTAAACAGCCTGACGGTTCCACAGAGCCTAGACAGAGAAGTGTCCAGCTAGCTATTCCAGGACTTGGCCAGCATCTCAGATTTCTCAGGTCCCCCAAAGATGTTTGATGTCCCCCAATCTTGAGAACATGGCACCCTCATCCCCGCCTCAACTGCTACTCCTTTCTAACTCCTCACCTATTTATAATAAACAGAAGGGAGCAGTGTTGGCATTTAATCATTTGTACTAGCCTGCTCTTAGTGTCCTGTCAGGATATATCCTCAGCTGCAGCCACTAAGAGCACCCCCTGTTCATTCGCTGTGTTTCCTTATAAAAGTGGGCCTTGTACACCTCCTGTTTCTTTCTCTTCCTTTGATCTCATCTCCAGGTACCAGTCTCTATTTTCTTCCCTGCCCCTTCTCTGACCTCCTCTCAATAAACCTCCCATCAAAAGAAAAAAAAAGAAAAAAGAAAAAGAAATGCAGTTACCATACATTACCTTCTGGAGAATCCAACCACATGGCTGCAGTTCCTAGGCTTATGTTAATGCTTGCCAAAGCTGGCCCTGTTGGGCTTTCAATCCCCATTGGCATCGGAAGGGGAGAGTTTTCACGAAGGACCAAGAGGTTTCTGCCGTGTTGGGCTTCAGCTGCAGCCTCAGGGCAAACTCAGCACTCAGAAACCCAATGAGGAACTTCATTGTCCTTAATATTTCATTGAGGGTTGCTTAGTAATTGAGTAATATCAAATCTTATTATAAGCAACAGTAATCCTAGGGTCCTCCATGCCATATATATAGCCTTATGGTTCTGTGGTGTGCAGTCTGATTGTTCTTTGCTTTCTATCTAGAATCCACTTATGAGTGAGTATATACCATGTTTGTCGTTCCAGGTTTGGGTTACCTCACTCAGGATGATTTTTTCTAGTTCTATCCTTTTGCCTGCAAATTTCATGCTGTCATTGTTTTTCTCTGCTGAGTAGTACTCCATTGTGTATATGTATCACATCTTCTTAATCCATTCTTCAATTGATGGGCATCTAGGTTGTTTCCAGTTTCTGGCTATTACAAATAATGTCGCTATGAACATAATTGAGCATGTATCTTTGTAGTATGTTTGAGTATATGCTCAAGAGTGGTATGGCTGGGAATTGAGGTAGTTCCATTCCCACTTTTCTGAGAAACTGCCATACTGACTTCCACGGTGGGTGTATAAGTTTGCATTCCCAACAATAGTGGAGTAGTGTTCCTTTTGCTCCGCATATTCTCCAACATTGACTGATTTTTTTTTTTGTATCCAGCTTATTTGGTGTTCTGTAAGCTTCTTGTACCTTCATAGGTATTTCTTTCTTTCAGTTAGGAAAGTTTTCTTCTATGATTTTCTTGAATATGTTTTCTGTGCCTTTGAGTTGGTATGCTTCTCCTTCTTCTATCCCTATTATACTTAGGTTTGGTCTTTTCATGGTGTCCCAAATTTCTTGGATGTTTTGTGTTATGACTTTTTTCTTTACTGTTTTCTTTGACTGATGCATCTATTTTCTCTATTGTGTCTTCATCCTTCGAGATTCTCGGTTCCATCTCTTCCATTGGGTTGGTTAGAATTGTTTCTGTAGTTCCTGGTCGTTTAGTCAGGATTTCTATTTCCAGAATTTCCTCAGTTTGTGTTTTCTTTATTGTCTCAATTTCATTTTTCAGATCTTGGACTGTTTCCTTCCTCTGTTTAATTACTTTTTCTTGGATTCTTTGATTTCTTCCAATTTTTTGTTTGTTTTTTCTTCCATTTCTTTAAAGCAATTACTTATTTACTATCTATGAGATTTTTTTACTTCCTATTTAATGGAGATTTCATTTCCTCTTTAAAGGAGTTTTTAATTTCCTCTTTAATGTATTTTTTAATGTCCTCTCTAAGGTAATTTTTCAATTCCTGTTTAATGGAGAGCAAATGAGGTGAGGAACTGGCTTCTTCTCTGCCATGAATTATCTTCAGCAATGCACATGACATGGTGTCAGCTTCAGCATGCACTAGAGGGAATCTTATACATATGATATGGTCTGTCTGGATTGCATGTGACATTAACACAGTTTCCTCATCAGATTTCCATCATATATGGAGTCAGCTTGCCAAAGTCCTTGATAGAAAGCTGACAGAAGAACTCTTGCTCACCCACAAGTCCTCACCCATGTTGCTTTGGCCCTCACTGGGGCCATGTGCTGATGGATGTCAGGGTTCTTATTAATTTGTGTTGTGATCTCTGAATCTCAGACCATTTCTGATACAATCATTTCTCTAGGAATAGTGATCCAATGGATGTACATCAGATTGTGGCAGGATCACCTGATGGTAGGGTGATATTTGCCTCACTAGTGAGTTCATAGCTGAAAAGAGGTGGCATCTTCTAAGGTGGCCGTGAACCTGGAATGTAGAATGCCACGCCTTCAAGGTGTCTCTGTCTTCTTACAGCCTTCTCAGTTTTCCTAAGAGGTGCTGTCAGGGAAATTCAGCAAAGAAAATATGATTCAGAAACAGTTTTGCTGTACCACTGTAAAGAAAAATCAGGGCCTATTCATCACTAGTAAACAAATGTTAAGGAAGAAAACACACCCCATGAACAACTTGGCCATTGGGGATGGGACTCAATAGGGTCTTACTTGCCTGGAACATAGTGTTTCTGCCCCAGCAGCTCCATCTGCAGGAGGCTCTCTTCCTGGGCTGTGGTCTGCTCCAGTTCCTGCTGGAGGTTTTCAAACCTAGGGGAGGAAGACAGCTGGGACACAAGCCTGCTGGGGACCTGCCATGTCAGCTTTTGAGCCCCCACCAGATCTACTCAGCTAGATAATTGAGCATTATCTTTCAACTGAGTTCGTTCCCTGCTTCCCCAAGGGAAAAGAGTCAGAGAGCACCTGGGCAGGATTTTTTTCTCAGCTTTGAAAACTTGCTACAAGTTGAACTGGTAAATACGCACTGTGCTGGATTGGAAAAAAGAGGACGTTTCTCCAACAGTCCAAAGACATCATTTTGGAGAAATACCAATATGTTAAAGTCTGGGGCACAGTTCAGGAAAGATATACCTGGCCTTGATTAGATTGCAGGTAAATGTGAACTTCCTGGAAATCTCTATGCCTGCCCTCTAGTGGAGCCTATGCAGTAATACAGAGAAGGCTCTGGTTATTCCTATGGCTCAGAACCCTGCATGGGATTAACTTGTCAACTCCTACCCTGTTTATGACCAATAGTAAATCTTTTTATGAGAAACTGATGAAGACTGCAGAAAGCCTGCAATCAGCAGGAGAGTTCGTTATGCAAATCTGCCAATGGGTAGACACTTATCTCTAAACGTGATATTCCAGATGGAAAAAAATACAGGAGGACATATGTTCCTTCACAATTTATGATCCCCCCTTCTAGATTTCTGGAAGCCATGGTAATATTTTTGGGTAGAGCTAATCTAAGAGATGAGATACTCAGGGCCTACTAGAGGTCTCAAAATGGAAGAAGGGGACACAGTCTCCATAAGAGCAAGGAGAGAGCATATTGCTTCCTGGACACAAATTCCTGTTGACTGAGCCAGTAATGACACTCTGAGAGTTTCTTTCTCTGCAAGTGGCTGGAAGCTTGGCCAATTGGAGAGAAACTCAAAGAAGATGGAGATCCAGGTACAGCGGACCCTCTTGGATCCCCCCTGCTTTTGGAAGCCTGGGTTCTTACCTCATCTGGGACCCAGTGAAATTATGCTGCAGCTTTACTGCCAAGTCCCTTTGCCTGGTGAGCAGCTCCTGCTGTTTCAGCAGGGACTGAAGATTTTCCTTAAGTCTTTGATGTTCCTGTTCATTAGAAGATTGTGTTTTTAGGGGAGGTTGTCTGTACCATGTATATTCACAGGAATGTGCGTATGCATGCTCTCTCTCTCTCTCTCTCTCTCTCTCTCTCTCTCTCTCTTTCTCTCTCTCTCTCTCTCCCTCCCTCCCTCCCTCTCCCCTCTGTTTCTCTCTGAAGCCCATTCACATGTACATGGATGCACACATAAAAGGACACTACATTCCATCCCTGCTTAGTTTGCCAGATAATATTAATGTAAGAAGCGGTCACCAGGGATATGATGGAGAAGAAACTTCTACATTAACCTATACTCTCTCTACCTATATTCCAGTACAGTGGCAGGAACACAGGATGCTCAGAGTGCAGGGATATAGAGAAGATTGTGTACTTTTACTTGGTTTTGATAATTTTTCATTTTTTTTTTTTTTTAGTTTATATGTGCAGGGGTTCAGCCTGCCTGTGTTATCTTTATAACACGTGTATGCCTGGTGACCTGGGAGAAGAACTCAGAGGAGAGATAAGTCAATGTAGTGCTTGCCTTGAAAAGCTGTGCACAGACAGGTAAACACCAGAGTTCCTTGACCCATAATCCAAGCTCTCCTAGCAAGATCCCCAGACTGTGCATTGAACACTTAGTTCCTCAGCCCAGTGCTTCCAAGGGCCTTCAAGGAGGGCAGCTTCCTCCTAAAGAAGCTCTACATAGCATAGGTTGCCTCAATTTAGCCCCAAAGATGAGCTCAGGGAACTAGACAATCTCTACAATCCAGAGTCTATATTAAACTTTCCTCCAAGTAAGATGATTGTGTCATCTGATTTCTTTGAGTAACAGAAGGTTGACTACTCATGGCCAAATGATTGCTTATATTATTGCATGCATAACAATAATCCATGGACCACATGGATTATTTTCAATCATCAATGATGGGAATCTGAAGAGTTTCTAGCTGGGAGTGTTCTGATGAGTCCTGCTGTAACCCTGTTGTACCATATTCTCTGTGGACTCTTGCTTCACATTGTGGAGTCAATGCTCCACCTGAAGTCTGCAGTTCCATTGTCTGAAAAATTGTGCATGGCTTCTCACTGGGCTACACCTTTTTACACTACTATCAATGTCTGAGAGTTTTCATTTCTCCCATCTCTCCATCAGGCTGTTTTGAACTCAGTATGAAGAAATTTGGATTAAGCATTTTCTGAGTGCTGCAGACACAACATGGAATGGGGTTTTAGAATGTGGTGAGCCTAAGTGGTGCCCTGAGACAGCCTCTTCTCACAATTCTGCATAGCTGTGGGATTTCTGCTGGGCTGAAATGCAGCCACAAGCACCTCTGCAGTTCAGAATTTCTCTGAGAATAAATCCAGGCCAAGCTCCAAGAACAAGGTTAGCTGAACCAAGGTTAGGCAAAGGGGAAATGAAAATGGCAGCAGGCAATGAGGAGAAGAACAAAACAGAATGCAGGGAAGTCATCAGTGGTCAGCCATCATTCACCCGGAAATGAGAAGGACACAAACCCCAGGCAGCCTTTGCTGCCTCTCAGTAGCTTCTTTCTCACCAACATGTACACTTCACTTTGGTTTTCTCCAGAGGATTTCTTTGCAGGTAAATAATTCTGCGTCTACCAAAACCTGAAATCCTGGGCTGTGGTGGCTCACGCCTTTAATCCCAGCAGTCGAGAGGTAGAGCTAGGTGGATCTCTGTGGGTTTCGACGCCAGCCTGTGCTACCAAGTGAGTTCCATGGAGGTTGCTAAGCTACACAGAGAAACCCTGTTTCTAAAAGAACAAAAACAAAAACAACAACAACAACAACAAAAAACCTGAAAAAATTCTAGCTTGCATCATTTTTCCAGTCTTTTACTGTTGTTAGATGAATGGACATGCAGAAGGAAGGGCAGTTCCATCTGTTCTTTGACTGAGGCAAAGTGCTACCAACCAGAATAGATACAATACTTTCTTTTTGAAATCCATCTACATCATCCTTAAAGATCTTCCAGTGTTCCGTGAGAGAGTGAACATACAAAGAGGCTCAAACACATATGCTCATAACCCACAAAGATACACATAAAACAACACACACACACACACACACACACACACACACACACACACTCACACACACACAACCTTGTTGAATCCAGAAAGGCAAGCGAAAGACTAGAATGTTGCAGCACCTTTTCTACTCCAGGGGGAGATAGTAGCTCCTCCCTGCTGTCTACAAGCCTCTTAGACTTAACCAAGGTCTTCTACCTTGGCCTGAACTTATTTCTCTTCCCAGGGAATTTCTTATCACCAGACTCACTGATTGTTCAGATAAGTAACAACCTCTGCACAACTGAGTTTGACCACATAAGACCAAATGCCAGTGGAGGAGGGCAGGACATGAAGCCTCCAGATAGATCCAAGTTGACCCATCATAGTTTCTTCACTATATGTACCCAGATTCCTCCATAGAAGTCATTGACAGCACCAGAGAATGGAAGTCACCAATGGTCATTCCCCAACAACTTTTACCAGATTAGAGTGCACATTATATGAAAAGAGCCCCAGGTCAGTCATAGAAGGCAACTTGGGTCATGCACAGCACTTTTCTAAAATGCAGCACTCTATACAGTTATGAGTTGGAATCTGTCCTAAGAGTGAGCATCAATATGTCAGGTTCCATGTTGTGAAGCCACTCAGACAAACTAGATCTTTCCAGGGAAGTTACCTCTATGTTCTGATAGAAAAGAAGTCTACTTTCATTTTGAAAGTAGCTTCATTGTTTTGTATTAAAAGATGAATTAATTCCAAAAAAAGAAAAATTTTAAAAATTGAGAGAAACCAACAAGTCATTTCTCTTTCTGACCAAATGAACCATTTAGGAATGTGATGAAACAGAAAATGACAGGATGCTCTACTGTGAAGAGAGAGGAGATTAAATGATCTGTGGCTATCCAGCTTAGCCAGAACAGAAATGTTCAGGTTCAATGAGACACACGGGCTGAAGGGAGTAATAGAAAAAGCAACAGAGGGCACTGGATGTCATCAACAGATGTGCTCTCAGGCAGGCATCCTCACACACATAGACACTCCCCTCAAATCATCAGTGAACAGAAAGCTGTAAGGAGGACATCACACTGAATGAGGATGACATTAATAGTTGGATTAAGTCTCCTCACACTAGCTGTGACGAAGGAGTCCCACAATTCTGCATCATTTTGGACTAAAATTTCCTGGGGAAGCATGATGTGTTTCTACAACCTATGCTGATGCAGTTGTCTCAAATCTTCTAACATCCTGGCATAAGCTCTTGCGAAATTCCTGGTCATCCATTGAGCTTCTAAATGTAAGATCCAGGATGGGAGAACTGGCCAATTCCAGTCACAACAGACAGTATTGACAAGCTGTTACTTAGGGTTGTGTCAGTGGGAATGAAGAGCTTGGCCAGGTAAAGAGCACACCATGGCAGTCTGGGAACTAGAGTGCAAAATGCCACCTGAAATCCAGAAAGATGTCTGTGAGTTCCGCCTTGCATGCTGTTTCTGCTTCTGATGACCCCTGCCATGCCATGAGACACAGACCCTTGACCTCACTCACTCCAATCTCTTTGGCTCCCATCATAGCATGGCTCCTACCATACTGACATATAGGTGAGTGATATGTGATTTACATGTCTCCCTCAATGGACTGCAGCTTCCAGCAGAGCAGTGGGGTTTGCTTTTCAGTCATGTAGTATTCCAAGGGGCTAACTCCCCAGAAAGACTTGTGAATGATCATAGAAATGAACTATTGGATGGGAGGGGTCAGGTGGATAACTGAGTAGATGGTGACCTGGGTGTGTGTATATGTATGTGTATGGTCAGACTAGTGGACAGCTTGGACCTGCTGCTTCAACCTACCTGCTGCTGCCTTGTCCAGAGGTCATAGATCTTCTCATGGGCCTCCTCACAGAGCCTCTTTGCCTCCTCATAGGACTCTTGTAGTAAACTCTGCTCCCCCTGCTGCTTTATCTTGTCCTCTGTCAACATGTGCACTTTTTCCTGCAGCTGAGTTATTTCATTCAGGAGCTGACTGTATAGGGTGCTGAGATATCACAAGAAATGATGAACTTCACCTCTGCCTCCCATTCTTGCCTCCTAATACAATAATTTCTGCAAGGTCCCATGTCCCCATCCACAACAGATTTGGGCTGGAGCCCACATTGGCCATGCCAGCATCACTCAGGTGCAGGACCAAGCCAGAGAAGAGCCAAATTCCAGGAAGATTTATACTACTTCTGAAGACCCTGACTGCAAATGGGATCCATGGACCTCTGAAGACTAGATCTGCAACATCGCGCGCACACACCCTGGTGCTTAGCTGTTCCCATTATTGGGAAAACATGAGCATGTAGTGGGAATCCATGCTCTGAGACAGATGACCTCTCAGGAATATATTCCATCCCTGTGTCCCATAGAATACTGCTCTGTAAGCTCCTTCTAGAGCCACAGAAAGCATGGTGAAAACCATGTTCTCTGTGTAGAAGTTCTTGAAGCTGACAGGAAAAGTTTGGGAGGGGCTTTCAGACACTTCACACTTAGGAGAGCTCAGTCTAGGAGACAAAAGTCCAAGAGCTATAAGGCAGGATTCTTGCTGTGAGGTAAACTGACTAGTAACCCAGCCCTCACATTGGTTCAAAGGTGAAGAAGGGAAGAATTTGCTATCTGAGGTCTTTCTGTATGCTGTGAATATGTATTGCTACCTTTGGTTAATAAATAAGCTGCTTTGGCCTATGGCAAGGCAGGGTGGAGCCAGTCAGGGAAGTCCAGGAGAGACAGAGAAGAGACTCAGAGGTGAGCAGATGGCAGCTGACACCCAGGGAGCAACATGCCAGCAGCCAGGCATTGCAACAGCCATGCTGCAAAATACACATGAATAGAAATTATTTAATGTAAGATCATAGAACTAGCTAGCCTGAAACTTAAGCCATTGGCCCTACATTTTGTAAGTAATGTAAGACTCTGTGTGTTTATTTGGGAACATTTGGCTACAGGAGGAATGTGAGACAGATTACCCCTGACAGTAGGGTCGGGCTGGACTGGAGAAACTTTAGACAACAAGCAGTCCTTACCAAGTTATGGAGTTCCCCCAAGTCAGGCACTCACCGGTAGGAGTTGGTCTCACTCAGCTCTGTGCACTTGTCCAAGGCCTCACAAATTTCCTTGGGTAATTTATTCACATCGACATATCCTTCTTATGCTCTGTGTTCTGCATCTCACGCTCAGAAATCAGCCTATGGTAGAACATGGCCCCAGGACCATAGAACTCCATGAACACAGGCCATAGGGACCACAAGAATTCAGGTTGTATTTTGTACTACCCCAGCCCACTGGATGTCACACCCTGAATCCTATGTACTGGGAACTCCTGCTGTGCTTAGACTTGATTCCCTGCCCCAGGCCCAGGAAAAGCTGGGTGTCAACAAGGAGGGAGACAGGGCTACATGAGCTCCCTCACTTGGCCTGAGAGGTAGATTATCTCTCTAAAAGATCCCCAGGTTTGGGCCTACCTGAAATCTGCAATTACATTTCCACTGTCATGAGAACAGAAATTCTTTCTCCTTACAAGGATACCCAGAACTGATAATCATCAGTGCCATGAAGGAGGCACTCCATGAGGATGGCTTTATAAACTCCCAAGGGAATTCAAATGAGGCACCAGGGTGAGCACAAAGCTGAGAGAAGTGATGCTCAGTGTGGGGCTCCCTGGCCTCAGCACTTAGGTCATCTGAAAGCTTTGAAACAGGCAAATCATCAGGCCTACTATCAATCTCTACCTCACAAGAAATGAAGGACACACAAAAAACACACAGAAACACAGACGTGAAATACTTAAGCGTTAAATTTTTATAAACATATTAATTCTTAAAATACCTTTTCTTTGTATTTATTTCATTGAGTTATTCTCTACTTGGAATTTGATACAGTTTTTTCTTATCTTAACCAATAATAATTTGTAACCAATTCTCTTAAATGATGGAACTGTTTGTAACCAATTGAACTCAAATGACCCAATTGCATGTTGTGTGTGTGTGTGTGTGTGTAAACAAAATCTATTTTTTTTAAATGTAATGTATTTTTTAACATTTGTGCTAAGCATTACCAAGACAGAAAAGGTTTAACCTGGGAAGCCAATAAAGAACATGCCTTAGGAATGTAGGGAGGTTGATTTAGATTCAGAGTATGTAGGCAGTAAACTCCCAACAACCCCTAGCTCCCCCACCTCTGCTTGCCTGAAGAGACAGTGCATTTCACCCTCTGTGAGAGCCACAGGAGCCTCTCCTGCAGGCTAATAACAACTCTGCCCACCATTGCCATGATTCTGTCCCAGAATCCCTTGAGGGAGGAATCTGCCAACTCGGGGACTCTTCTGTCTGGTCTGCCCACTCTGGAAACTCTTCTCCCTGCTCAGGTAGTTAGGGAAGGTGCCTGAAGGCTTCAGTTATCATCACTGCCTGGGTCAATTTTCTATCCAGTCATCCACTCCTGTGACAGAACATAACTGCTGAGTAGGGGAAGGTCATTGGGGATGGGGCAGCCTCGGTTCCTATGTACACAGTTCAAATACTGGTCTATCATTTCTGAGACTCAGTTTATCATCAAGAGTCTCTTATCATTCGGCTTGAATTGTGCCATCTGCAGGACCTGGTGCTTGGGGAACAGAACTGTTTGAAATTTTGCCCTCCACCCTGTCCCTTCACCATCTTTAAACACCTTGAAGTGGGATTGATCAGAAAGCAGAAGCCATGAGGCTTGGCTACCTCTTCTCATCATGGTAGTTGATGACTTCTGAGGCTATCACTCACTGGATAACAGTGTAACAGCAGTTGATCCTGTCCCCTATTGAAAAGTGGAGTCCTGGGACAGGTGCTGACTCTGCATCTGTTGTCACTTTTTCTAACAAATACAAGTGGAGATTAGGAGTAGAAAATAATGGACATATCCCACTCTGAGCAAACCCCTTCCAAATCTCCCACTATCCTTTGCCTTCATGTCTCTCTCCTTCCCTGAAAGTTTTATCTCTCAAGGCTGGTCTCAGATTTCCAGCAATCCTAACAACTCAGGGTCATTAATGTTAGGTTTCTTTTTTATTCTTCTTTTCAATGGATACTTTTTTCCTGCCCTAACGTGGGAAGGAGGCATCTTAGAGATCTGAGGAGTTAGTCAAGGTATCACAGTGTTCAATTCCTGTATCTTTTGAGGATAGAAACCTACACTTAAGACTTGTGCCATGCCAAAAGAAAGAAAACAGAACTGAATTAACATAACATCTTTTTCTACTGGTCCACAACACATCATTTATTAGATGTAAAACAAAAACGATGGAGAAATCTTCCTGTGATTTCTAGATGTAGTGTAAGCATTGTGCTTGAAATACTTTTCCTGTCTGCAGCAGCAGAATCTGGAAAAGAAGTTACACAGTTGTCCAGCAGAGATGCCTCTTTGCTGTCTCATCCTGGATGCCTGTGGCCACAGTTGCAGTAGGAACAGCCCACCTGGAACTCTTCTTGTCAGCATCATTGGATCCTGCGAACCCACAATTTCCTGCTCTTCACCATGTTCTGGATTGCTAGCCAGTGTTTTTAGACTTACTTGATGGTGTGATTTACTGTAATCTGAAAATGCAGTGGAAGAGGAAGGAGAAACTGAGAACTTACGTGTGCTTCATGTCCAATGGTATCTGAGGGACTTAACGTGTGACATAGATTGTAGATCTCCATCTGAGAAAGATCCTGAAACATCTGCACATTGTTAGTAATATCTTACACAACAACTGTGCTCTAGAAGCATGGAAGTTCCATGCACAGAAGGAAGCATGAGCCAGCATTCCCCACCCCACTCTGATAGAGCAACTAGCCCATCATAGAGGATGAGGGCACCATCAGTGTTGTGCCTTAATGCACACATGCTCACTCACACACTATACACACATATATGTTTCCACATTCATACATTTAAGAACATGTATTTGTCTACACAATTGCATACCCACACACATATACACATTGATATATAATTTAAAATTAAATTGAATGTACAATAAATTTTCATTACAAGAAATTAAAAAAAACCTAACAAACTTTGTGGTATTATACATATTGTATGCATATTGTATGAAGAGCTATGATTTTATAAGTATCTATATGCAATACATAGTGTGGACAACCACATCTAACTGCATATACATGCATATATAAATATAAAGATAAACTGAAATCCCAAATCCCAGACACCAGCCAAGGAGACAGCAGAGCTTTCTGAGTGGACAGCTTGATGTCTTAGCTCCTTCCTGCCTTCAACACTGAGTGCCTGTTTTGTTTCTTTGAAAGGTTTGATTTGTAATTCACAACAGAAACACTTCATTTGCCTTATTTGAAATATGTAAAATGTAACATTCAAAGAGCAGAAATATGAGAAATAAACTTTGCTTTTAGTATCTAGAAATAAATAACAAAAGTTCCTTCAGTGCTTTTGTCTGTACATGTATATCATTTCAGTAGATTAACATTAATCCTGTATTTTAATTTTTCTGTATTTTAATTGTTTTGTCTCCTGAATAATGCACTCTTTGATATATATAATTCATGGGGTATCATTCTCCATGATTTTAGTGGCCACTACTGTCTATTTCAGAAACATCTTCCAGTTACCTAGACGTCCATTTGTTAATTACTTCATGTACTAGTTAATGTTTCTGTGTAGGCTTAGGAAACATTGATTACACTAGGCTTTGGAGACAGAGAAGTAACTAGGGTGAGTAGCATGGGAAGGAGATGTCTTGCGTGGGCTGACTGCATGTGTTGGGAAAATTCTAGTTAAATGGGTGAAAGGTCACGACTGAAGTAATAAGAGGCAAAAATGCAGAATACAAGAGAAAGGGTTTTCTGATTCTGCATGCTGCTACTCAGTGTAGAACAACAAATCAGCTCTTACCCACTGTATGACACATGGCTGTCCTGGATTTCCCCTTAGCAAGGTGAATTGATTGACCTTGGACTTGCTCTCCAGTGGTATCAACACAGATGATACCGGTCTAAAACTATTTGTAACAAATTCTTCTAAAAGTACAACCCTTACAAGGCATTCTGCATCTGAGCTGGTTTATACCAGAGATCCATGCCCAAAGGGTGATCCAAAAGTAAAACTTTTTTATGAGTCCATTGATCTCTGTAATGATGTTGGATACCTACTGTCTTAGTTAGGGTTTCTATTGCTGTGTGGGGACACCATGACCACAGCAACAATTATTATGGAAAACATTGGATCAGGTGGCTTACAGTTTCAAAGGTTTAGTCCATTATGATCATGGCAGGATATGCAGGCATGCAGGCAGACATGGTGCTGGAGAAGGAGAAGAAAGTGGAGAAGGAGCTACCTCTTGATCCCACAGGCAACAAAAATGCTCTCAGACACTAGGTGTGGCGTCAGCATAAGAGGTCTCAACAAACCCTACCCCCACCCTCATACACAGTGACATATATTTTCCAACAAGGCGACACTCTCTCCAAGAAAGCCGGACATCCTAATAGTGCCACTGCCTGTGAGGTTTTTTTTTGGCTTCTTATATTCAAAACCTCCAAGATTCCCTTAGAATGCATAATAAAACAGTTTTATGGAGGTGCTAACAGAAAATGTTTTGTAGAGGACAGCACTTTTTTTAAAAAAATGGAATGTCTTATCATTTGGTTCTACATATCTTAAGTTCCTTGATAGAGATTCTACAACAAAACAAATTAACAAGAGAAAATCATGAAAACTTACCTAGTACAAACTTTCACAGTGCAAGTCTTCCTAAGGAAGAAAAGCTCCCTACAATTGTTTAGACCTGAGATTTTTTTTAAGATTGTTTATAATTAATTGTCATTACATAGAATATCCTTTGCTTAAGAAGTAATCCTGAAATGTGCATATTTTCATATACTGCTAAGTGAATATGCTAATTTATAATTTAAAAGTCAGGTCGTTTAAATGTACATTAATAGCAACATTTTAGACTTCAGTTAATCATATCAAATTATTTATTCATAAAAGCATATAGTGGTGATGCCCAGCCACTGAGTGAGCAGGAGAGATGGGAGAAGGTGATGACAGCATTATCATCTGCCCTCCATCTCTACCTCACTGTCATGTGCCGTGGGGAGTGTCTAACACTGAATACTGGACCCCTGAGCATCCAAGCAGGTACCAGGCTCATTTAGAGACAGCCTTCTTGGACCTAACTTTATGAGCTTCCAGCTATCAGGGGAAGGATGGAAAGAGGTATCTTTCACTGAAACTTTTGAAATGTATGAGGGTATAAGATGAGCTGTTACCCCTGTAGGTGCCTGCATGGTCTTAGAAAAGGGCGCATTGTATGATCTATGCCACCCCTAGGCACCCTTCCAAGCCTGAAAGCCAAGAACCAAGTCGATGACATCAATGTCTCACTAGTGACAAAGTCTCAGCAGGATGAGCAAGCAAACAGGAATAGTCCATCTCCAACAGTCCCCATGCCTCTACCAAATGGCAGTCACCACAAGTTTTGCAGACTCCTGCCAAAAATTATCCCATTTGACACCTAGGAGCCTCAGAACATTCCTCAGTTTAGAGGTGGTGTACCATCCCAGGCAGAGGTCAGAGTGACCCATAGAGCACATAGAGATGATGAAAAGGCATCAAGCCTGCTGTGGTGATGATCTCAAGTGGAGTTCCTGACCGTGCAGGCAGCTAGTGCCCAGTATAAGGCTACCAAAGAAAGGGAGTCTTCCAAACACTCATCTGGTCACAAATCAGGCTTCTGTCCCCAAATTCTAGAATGTGTAGGGACAGAAGAGCATGTGGCCCCAGAACAGATGGACCCTTCCTCTAGATTTCATTATGCTCCTGATCCTTAGGGTGGGCTACAGCCCTCATGTTCACCAGAGTTCCTTCCTTACCACAGAATGATGCCTTTATGTAACCCCCATATTTACTGAAACCCCTACCATTCACACCTTAAGGGTCTTCCCTGATACTCACGTGGCATGGCTTGAGCCCTGAGTATGCACCATGGCTCAGGGCAAGCACTGTGCCTTTTAGAGCATTTAGTAGACCTGAGAGTTTATTCCTGAGTTGATGGAAAGTGGAAGGTTATGAAACATATGTCAAATTTAAAGCAATAGCAGTCAAGTAGATGAATGGCAAATAGTGAGGGCTTTTGGATCACATCCTCTCTGTGTACCTTCATCAGTCTTCAGATATGAGGCTGCACATTCACTCCATGGAGGGACATGTGGTGCTTCTAACCTGCTTCAGAAAATTGTCAGGAAGTCATTCCTAGATTTTATGAGCAGTTTCAGGGGAGATCTGAGTCCTTCCTCACATTCATTCATCCACTTAAGTAAGTTCCTGTGTCAAGCCCAATGTTTTGAGATGGCATATTCTGAGGGCCATCAAGTTAGAAATAAAGCCAAAGGTCTGGGTATAATTAATATCTGTGTTCATATCGTGTTCTGTACATGTCATTTTGCATCAACATTTCAGTAATTTTGTTTTAAAAGTATTTAGAGATTGAAATATATAAGGTAATTCATCCAACTGGAATGTTTTTTACTAAGTCTTTGAGACTTTGGTATTCTAAAATGCACAGTAACCATGAAGGATATTTAACTTATGAAGTGCCTTGGAAATTTTAACCCTTGTAAGAATGTTATATTTGGTTTAGTAAGTGATTGCTGTAACTGGTTAAATGCTGAAACCTGAACTGTCCACAGAGGCCTGCAGAGCACTACTAATGGCCTTAGACCTGAGAAGAGCACGAAGAACATAGGACAGACTGTCAAAGACACAATGCTAAGAAGAACATGGATTTCATTGACTCATTCTGGAAAATTCCTTGGTGCTTTTTCATAGTCACTGGTGGTTTCCAGGGAACTCACTTACCTGCATGGCAGAGTAACTTCATGTTTGCCTTTTCCCATGAATTAACCTGGACCAGCAGTTTCTGCATCTAGACAGACAGCAAACGTCTGCCCACCAAGAATTCTTACTCTTAGGGTGAGCTCTAATTAAGAGTTTCATTCATTTGAAACGAAATTCTGCACAAAATTTTCACAATGCCCTTTAATATTAAAATATTCTCTAACTTTCAGAACCACAAGAAAACCCTCTAAGGAAGGAATCCACCAGTTGATCCTGAAAAGTCCCAGGGAAGGACAATGAGATGGGTATTTGAAAGAGCTGCCTCCTCCTTACTTGTTCATCGACCTCCATATGAACAGAAGACAGAATGGCATGGTGGGTATTGTATGTTCACTCTCTCTCTATTGTATGTATGTATGTGCTTCTCCATCTCTAAATATGTAAATAGGTAGATGTTATTATTTTAATACCAACTAGAAGATTTACATATGTAAACCCATTATATGAAAGAGTTAATTTTTTAAATAATGAAAAAGATTGCATACAGCTCACAACTGTTTGTAACTCCAGTTCAAGAGGATTTGAACCCTCCCTCAGGATACATGAAGGCAAAATTCCAATGCACATGAAATAATAAGTAAACAATTAAATATTTGTAGGAGCTAGTGTGGTCAGGACCCCTACAAGCATCCCACAGAACTAACTAACGTAGGCTCATAGTGACTCAGAGACTGAACCACCAACCAGGGAGCATGCATTGGACTGACCTAGGCCCTCTGCACATATTTTACAGTTGTATAACTTGGTCTTCTTGTGAGACTGCTAACATTTGGATCAGGGCTTGTCTCTAATGCCTGCTTTTGGGACCCATTCCTCCTACTGAATTGCTGTTTCCAGCCATAATAGAAGAGGTCATGCCTAGTCTCACCACACTTGATAGAACATGGCAGGGGGATATACACAGGAGGACCGCCCATTTCTACAGAGAAAAAAGAGAAGTTGGAATGGATGAGGAGAAGGAAGAGTGGAGGTGGGGGAGGGGTTGAGAGGAGAGGATACAGGGGAAATTGTGGTTAGGATGTAAAAACAAAAATAAACAAATAGATAAAAGCATTCATCTCAAAAGAGGGAGAATATTGTTGGTTACCATATTTAAATTTGAGATACTAAAAGCATGTCCCTCAAGGGACATTGCCACTTATTCTAATTTTATAAAGAGTTTGCAGATGTACATAATAGTTAAATCATATTAGGCATAATTCTGAACTGGTCTAATACAAAATGTGTTTGTATTGTACTTGAAATAATTATATCATGTTCGGCATTATTATGACCTGGCTATTGCTTTTCATTTGGAAATTAATCATGACATAATAAGATATTATTGTGTGTCAAGTTGATAAGGGTGCAATGGTGAAGGCTATTATTCATCATAATGAATTTTTCCAAGTATGAAACGTCCTTTTTTCATTTCTTTTGATTATCTTTGGTTTGAAGTCTATTTTGTTACATATTAGGATAGTTAATAACCAGCTTGCTTTTTGGGTCCATTTGATTGGAAAATCTTTTTCTACATGTTTACTTGGAGGAAATCTCTAATTTGATGATGAAATGTGTTTCTTGTATGAAACACTAGGGTATATCCTGCTTTAGTATCCATTCTCTTAGCCTGTTTTTTTTTTGGGGGGGCGCAAAAGAGTCCATTGATATTGAAAGACACTTGAGACCAGTGGTTGTTAATTCTTGTTAGTGCTGGTGGTGATATTGTGTGTGCATATGTGTAGTGTGTTTTCATTCTTTGGATTCTGCTGCTGTGAGATTATCTGTTGCTCATGTTTTCATCAGTGTAGTTAACTTTCTTGGATTGGAGATTTCCTTCTAGTACCTTCTGTAGGGCTGGATTTGTGGATAGATATTGTTTAAATTTGACTTTGATGATTGCTTTCTCTATCTATGCAGATTGAAGGTTTTGCTGGGCATATTAGTCTGGCCTGTCATCTATGGTCTCTTAGAATCTACAAGACATCTCTTCATGCCCTTCTGAATCTTAGAGTCTCCATTGAGAAGTTGGGCGTAATTCTTTTAGGTCTGTCTTTATAAGTTTCTAGGTCTTTTTCCTTTGCATCTTTTAGTAGTCTTTCTTTGTTCTGTACATTTAGTGTTTTGATTACTATGTGATTTGTGGACTTCCTTTTCTGATCTAACCTATTTGGTATTCTGTACATTTTTAGGGAGGTCCTTCTTTAAGTTACAGAAGCTTTCTTCAATGATTTTGTTAAATTATATTCTGAGTTTTTAATGATAAGATTCTTCTCTTTCTTCTTTTCTGATTATTTTTTAGTTATGGTCTTTTCATGGTGTCCCATATGTCCTGGATATTTTGTGATAGATGCTTAGAAGTACAATTTTCTATCAGCAATGAAACTATTCTCCTATTGCATATTCAAAACCTTGCATCTCTTGTATTTTGTTGGTGCTGCTTGTGTCTAGAGTTCATGTTTGCTCACCTAGACTGTCCATTTCCTCAATTCCTCATTTTGTGTTTTCTTTGTGGCTTCAATTTCAGTTTTCATGCCATGGATAGTTTTCTTCAACTGCTTGTTTTTTTCTTGGATTTCTTGACATTCATTAAAGGATTTGTTGATTTCTTCTAATTCTTTGGTTAATGTTCCTCAATTTCTTTAAAGGAGCTTTTCATTTCCTTTTTAAGGACATCTATCATCTTCAATAAAGTTGTGTTAGGGTTGTTTTCTTTTGCTTTGGCTATGTTGTAATATTCAAGTCTTGCTGTCACAGGATAGATGGACTTTCATGGAACCATATTGTTCTGGCAGTAGTTGATTCTATTTTCACACTGGCATTTAGGTATCTGGGTTTCAGATGACTAGACTGAATCCCTGAATTCTAGTTTCTCTTTGTTTAATTGTTGTTTTGTTTCATGGTTTTTCTTTTCCCTTTGGTTTTTTAGTCTTTGTGGCCTGGATTTCTGGCAGGTGGAATGACCTCTGGTCTATTTGGGAATCCCTGTCTAAGTTGGGAATTGGCCTTCTGCTACTTAACTTGGCCTTTGGTGTAGCCAGTGGTCTCTGTTCCTCTCATGGGTTTTGACCTGCACCTGAGCAGCTGGAGACTGATGAGGCTGGTATGGCTTAATGTTCAAGTTCTTTAAAGGATTACTTGACAGTTTTACTTCATCTGAATAAGTAGATAACTATTTAACTTGCATTGTACTAGAAAAACAGTAGTAATTAACTATCTGTGCAGGGCTTATCATGTGTTATTCATGGCAGACCGTAGGAAGGGGATGTCTAAAGAGGTAGTGTCCTTCTTGGCACTATAATAAAGCAGAATGAGTTAGGCTACACACAATGCCAGTGCATTTTGTGGGTTGAGTACAGAAGTAGTATATAATTGAAGAACCTGAAATGTTGATTCATTTCCTCCCATAGGTCAGCAGGTGTGTATCCCTTGTCCACTGAAAGAGTATTCAAATCCTGAAAGAAACAACTTCCTTCCCAAGTCAGTGACATTCATGTCCTTTGAGGATTCTCTGGGCATGGCTCTGTCCTCCACAACTCTGTGCTTCTCTGTCAGCACAGCTGTAGTTTGGGGATCTTACTCAAACACCAAGACTCACCCATTGTTAAGGCCAATAACCAGATGCTCAGCTTCATCCTGCACATCTCTGTCCTCTTCTGCTTTCTATGCCACTTTCTCTTCATTGGCTTCCCAAGCACAGCCTCCTGCAAATTGCAGCAAATTATATTTGCACTTGTGTTCACTCTGGCTCTTTCCACTGTTTTGGTCAAAACTATAACTATAATTCTGGCCTTTAGAGCCCTGAAACCAGGGAAAACAATGAGAAGAATGTTTGTCTCAGGCATCCATATCTCTGTCATCCCCATCTTAAAGATGGAATAATTGCATATAGATCAAGCTGATAGCCAACAATCGTGTAATTATGCTTCAGACATGATCAACAAGAGGTAAATCATAAATAGTAATGTAAACCTAGATAACTACTCAGGGCTGGTGAACTTACAGATGTTGGAAGAGAACCAATAAGCATCACTTCACTAAATCAGCATAATCCCTAACTATACTCTAAATCTTTGTAATTTTCCCCACAGAAAACCCTGATGAAGGAAACAGACAGAGACTGTTACAGAAAACCTCAACCAATGAAAATGTAGAGTTGTGGATTCCTGTCTCAAGGTAATATCTACAATACAACTCCATAACCTAAAACTTGGGAATCATTGAAGAAGAGGAAATGGCAACAATTTAAGAACCTGAATAACAAGTAGTTTGTTCTGAGGTTGTGACTCCCAGCAATATCAGACAATACTCTCATATAATCCCAACAATATAACTGCATAAGCATGAGCTTAATGAGGCTGACATCAATAGACATGTTAACTGAGATGAGAAAAATTCCACATGGCCTCAAATCCACTAAGACATTTATAGACAACTAAGACATATTGAGAGAAGTAGAAATAGTCTTCTGTTGTTCCTTTACAGTATGTGAATATTTGTCACTGTGGTTGCTTTAATAACAATTAAATGGCCAACAGTTAGGGAGAATGTATATCAGGGTTTCTGAACAGAAAGAGTTCTGGG
This sequence comes from Onychomys leucogaster, assembly GCA_949786385.1. Lineage (NCBI taxonomy): Eukaryota > Metazoa > Chordata > Mammalia > Rodentia > Cricetidae > Onychomys > Onychomys leucogaster. Next base: position 477,792 of record CATKUP010000004.1, read on the forward strand.
AATAAGAAAGGCAGGTTTGCCGGGCAGATGGAGAGGAAACAGTATGGGCATTACAGATAGAGTAAAGATAAACAAGCCATGATAAGAGTGTAGATTAAAAGATATAAGTTACTTTAAGTTGTAAGAACTAGTGTGACAAGTCAAAGATATAGGCTGAACATTTATAATTAATAGAGTATCTGTGTCACTTTTTGTGAGTTGGTAGTTTAAAGAAAAACCTGTCTCCATATGGAAGCCCACTTCAGACCATGCACATCCACATGAGGCCTGAAAAACTTATAAAAAATGTTCAGAACACAGATTCAAATGTGGCTTCCTGATCACCACAGTCTGTCAGGCAGGATCAGTGGCACACAGAGATGCTGCTACTGACCACTGTCTGTGGACTGGAGCTAGCAGCAGGACCATGTGCTAAGGCTGAGGCACATCATTGGATGACATAGCAGTTTAAGATTTATCTCATGCAATCAGAGGAAAAACAAGGTGCTCAATAAAGACATATCCAGAGAGAAAAAAACCTCTAAACATGTAACCGTGACTTTAAAAAATCTGTGTAGAAGTAAAAAGGATAGAAAATGGGTATAGACAGTCAAAGGAAAAAATAGTTTATAAGTAACAAAATAAAGTCTTTAAAAGAGATTAAAATAATATGAAAAGAATAAGCCATGTATTGAGGGAAAATACAGAGTGAGTTTGGATCCTATGTAGAGTCTTGTTGACTTTTAATATTTTATTTTTTGAGGAGTGGCCCACATTTTACCCCAGGGTTCTCTTGAGGGGCGAAGGATAGAAATTTAAATAGAAGGATAGAGGGGAGAAACAGACAGAAACACAGGGTAGCCTCAGGAGGGCCTGGATCCTTATCCACTGGCCCCTTCTGTCTCTTCTAAAATGCTATTTATAGGAATGCCAAGGGTTGGAGCAAAAGACCTCTCCCTAGCTCAGCCAAGTGGAGATACTTTCCAATGAACCAGTAACAACACACATGGTCAAGCAATCCTGTAATGCAGCCCTGCTGGGCGAAGCAAACTCAGATTTCACTAGCTTTTATGGGCCTCCACAATCCCCCCTTCTTAATATAAAAAAGTGTTCCTCAGGCCACATAGATGGTCTGTGCCAGTCTTAGGTCATACTTCTTGACTAATTTTACATTCACACATTCAGGAAGTTATCAAGAGGTAAGTTGCCCATTTTTGGCTTTGAGCCTCTGTCAAGAGCAGGTACAGAGCTTAACTCAGCTCTGACTCAGTTCCTACTAAGAGCTTGCAAACAGCCAAAGTGATCTCCATAGCTGCCACATATCCCAGTAAAGGAGTAGAGGATAATAAAGAGGGAATGTCCTTATTGGAATGTGTCTAAGGTGATTACAGTGGTCTTAGCTGCAGCAAGCCCTTTTCCTGGATCAAAACTCTCTCCTAACAGATGTCAATAAAGCTTTCAAGAGACTATTTTGATTCCCAGGAGAAAACAGTCATTTCAAAGTATCCACTCAAAAAAAAATGCTAGTTATAAAAACAGTTTTAGTTGTTTAAGTAATTCATATATACATGCATTCTTAACACAGCAGTAGAATTTCAGTGCAAACAAACACAATTGTGGCAGGTCTACCCCTTTGTGGGAGGCCTATCCCTTCCTAAACAGAGATAAAAAAAAGTGGAAACTCCTAGGAGGAAGGTCAAAAAGCTCCACCAGCTATGACACTTCCACTTAAGTTTTCCAAGGGCCACTGACATCATAAAATTACATTTTAATTTATGATAAAAAATATTCAAGGGCTGGAGAGATGGCTCAGAGGTTAAGAGCACTGGCTGTTCTTCCAGAGGTCATGAGTTCAATTCCCAGCAACCACATGGTGGTTCACAGCCATCTGTAATGAGATCTGGTTCCCTCTTCTGGACTGCATGCCTATATGCAGACAGAACACTGTATACCTAACAAATAAATAAATCTATAAAAAAAGTATTCAAATATATCTGAAGGTAAAAGTAAGGAAAACTTTAAGATGCTTCTAATGTGATTGATTACGTTTATCCCTTTAAAAATAATGTTATTTATTTTGTCTGAACTAGACAGATATTTATTAAATAATAAAAACAATACTAGTAGAAACTTACATTTAACATTTACATTTTCAACATTTATAATTTTTTTTTTCCGAGACAGGGTTTCTCTGTGTAGCTTTGCGCCTTTCTTGGAACTCATTTTGTAGACCAGGCTAGCCTCGATCTCACAGGGATCCGCCTGGCTCTGCCTCCCAAGTGCTGGGATTAAAGTCATGTGCCACCAGTGCCCCAACATTTATACTTTTTAAAGACTTCTATTCATCATTTAGTCTTACATTCAACATTTACATTTTTTTACAAACCCATATTCTATTTTACAAACTTTAGCCCATATCTATAAGAGATTTCTTAGAAGAATTATTTACCAAACTTATATTCAACAGGAAACTCTATTAGCAACATCTATAAAGACTATCTTAATAGAACTACTAACTCTACAGGAAGTACAAGAATCATTTCTAGAGTTAGGATTTTATCGTTAGCTTTGATATCATTCTGAAAGTTTTCATGAGAGTTTAAAGTCAGAGCCTAATTTATTAGCAGTTCTCAACTTGACCAAGGGTAAAATTCTCTCTTCGTAATTTGTTAAGCTGTTCCTTAAGATTTCCATGGGCATTTTCCACTAGGCTAAGTCCTTGAGAATTATAAGGAATATCTATTTTATGTTCCATTTACCATCTTGCTTTTTCATAGCAAATAATTCCCACCTGATAGGCAAGTTATTCACCTGTTTCACATTCCCTGGAGACAAGCTAACAAAGCTTGTGGAAAAAATAGTATTTTGGCTTGAAAAACACACACACTAAAAACAGACTTTTGGGGCAGTGTAGTACTGGCATCTCTGTTACTGACTTCATTTCTCAAACTTCATTTCTCTGTGTCATCACTACATTTCCCAAGCTACTTTTTGAACTTCATTTCCCAGGTTGCCTTTCTGGGTCTGGGAGAACAGTCAGCTGCAGCCAATGGCAGCCTATACTCTCCCAGTTTTGTTCACATGGTCAAATTCAAGTTTCTGCTCTTTTCTCACAGGAGGTTTTTAAGTCAAGATTAAGTTTTTCATCTGTCACCATCCCTGGAATGGATGGCACCTGTCTGAGTGTGCTTAGACAGGTGCTTGTTGCCAGAAGTGAAAAACCCCTTGGAGCTTTCTCCCCGTCCTTACCAGATCAGTGAAAGTAAATGAAAGTACTTGAAATAAAGATTTTCCAATAAGATTTTTTTCCAGGATAAATCCTCTGCGTGTCCCTGATTGTCCACTCCTCCAAGATCTAGTGTCCCTGACGCCTTAGCTGAGGCTGTTTCTCTGCTACTGGCTTGACAGGATTTGCGATATTCCAAGATGATTTTAGATGTTATTTCTAGGTGAATCTGATTTTGCCCTGACAGGAAGAAAAGAGATCTGAGAATTAAAGACCTGAATGCTTCTCATTTTTTAGCAAAAGTTTGCTAGGTTTTTCCCAAAACTTCTTTTCATTATTCTTGTTTCATGGCCAATAGGAAATTGATTTTTCATGCAGTGGTGACATCAGCAGAGTGAAGAGTTTTATTTTGTCTGCAACTACCTCAGGGAAAATTCTTTCCCTGTATCTCAGGGCTTAGATCTAATCTGTCAACAGGACAAAAGTTTCCACAGGAATATTTTTCTGCCTGTTTTCTTTCATAGTATTTTTTCATGACTCCAATTCTTAAGAGTTTGTGCTCATAGTCCTATAGTTGGGAATCAAGGACATCAAGACCTCTGTCTTGTTGCTTTTTTTAATTCTGCTTTACCCTATGTTTCATTTAACCAATATTCCCAATTCTACTCTTATTCTAAATTTATTCTTACACTATATTCCTATATTCTATCTTATATTTTTCTTTATATTTATAGATAGAAATTAAGAGAAAGAAAAAAGAAAGAAACTTGGATAGAGAGAAATATATACTGTAGCCTTACTTTTTAACTTTAGCATTCTGCTGCCTAACTTTCACTCTCCAGAATAAAATACATTTTAATTTCTTATCAGGAATGCCTCATTATACCCACAAAGCCCCCTAACACTCTTTTTTCCAAGACCCTTGTCCCTGTTCAGGTGCCATATGTGGGAGTTCAGCTGGGAAACTGGCTCCCATATTTTACCCCAGGTACTTGAGGAGTGAGGGATAAGAAATTTAGATAGGATAGAAGAGAGAGAAACAGCCAGACACACAGGATAGCCTCAGGATGGCCTGGATGCTTATACATTGACCCCTTCTGTCTCTTCTAAAGTGTTATTTATAGGAATGTCAAGGGTTGGAGCAAAAGATCTCCCCCTAGCTCAGCCAAATATAGACCCTTTCCAATCACCTGGCAACCACACCCAAGGTCAAACAATCCTTTAATGCAGCCGTGCTGGGTGAAGCAAGCTCAAATCTCACTAGGAAAAATTTATGGGCCTTCCAATCCTGAGAGATATTGGATTATGATACCTGCTAAATTAAACCAATCTATCTATGTATCTATCTATTTTATTTTATAATTTAATTTAATTTTCCATATCAGCCATGGGTTCCCCTGTCTTCCTCCCACCTGCCCACCATTCTCATCTCCTCCAGCACAAAGACTCCCCTGGGGATTCACTCAACCTGGTAGATTCAGGCCAGGCAGGTCCAGTCCCCTACTCCCAGGCTGTGCAAAGTGTTCCTGCATAAGTCCCAGGTTCCAAACAATCAGCTCACGCCCTAAGGACAGGTCCAGGTCCCACTGCCTGGGTGCCTCCCAAACAGTCCAAGCTAATCAACTGTCTCACTTATCCAGAGGGCCTGATTCAGTTGGGGGCTCCTCAGGTTTTGGGTTCATAGTTCATGTGTTTCCATTATTTTGGCTATTTGTCCCTGGGGTTTTTCAAATCTAGGTCTTAACAATTGTCTTAACTTCAAAATGGAAGTCAAAAAATATGTTGTGTTTGTAAAGAGGTTATGTTTTTGTTTCCACAGAAAACAAAAGGCTGTGGATTCATTGATGTTTGATAGAGATCCGATTTCATCAGGGAAAACTTCTTGAAAATCCTGGTTACATACTAAAGAGATAAACCTAAAAAAAAATACAAGACAGCTGATCCATATTTTACCTGCTCAAACATAAAGAAATATATTTGCCTGGCTTGTACACATTGCACTTTCCACACTTTTGTTAATGCAGATACATATGTTACCTTTTAAAGTTTGTGTGCTTTCAGAACAAGGAGACAAGACATCAATGAAAATGGGTAGTCCAGGTGATCCAGCCTCTCAGAATGCTTCATCTATGATTTCTTCAGAGTTCTGCATCCAGAACAGCTTCAAGGCAGTTACCTGAAATGGTTCAGACTCACACATTATTGTAGGTAGGACCTAATCCTTTTCCTAATTTTCTCAGGATTCCCAAAAGTTGACATCACACCTAGACAACAGGAAGCAACAAAAAATACTGTGTAAACATGCCCAACATATGGGTGGTTTTTTGTCATTTGATGGGTTGTAGATGTTTGTTATCATTAATAACAGTACATATTGCTACTGGTCATGGTCAAGGAAAAAGTTAAACACAGGAGATTAGATTCAGAAATCTTTCTTAAGTGGAAAAAGGGAGAAAATAGTATAGAAGTGATAGGATAAAAGGGTGGATTGCTGAGTGGACTTTTGAATAAGACTAGTCTCAAATATTTGACATTGGTGTGGATTTTTGTTTATTGATAGAAATTTAAGTTTATTTTGTTATACTGTATAGGAATCATGGTGGTGGTATGGGGGCACAGGTTTGTGCCCCTGGGCTCAAAGCCTAAGGGCTGGGGTGTTCGGGTATGAGGATAAAAATTTATCTCTTATTCCAATCAGGTGCTGGCAGGCTCTGTCTCAGGGAAAAGTTGCAGTTCACACTCAGATATTTTAACATTACTTCATAAACATAGAAACTTTCAAATTTTTTGGTGACTTTAATATGCCTAAATTCAAAATTTGCATATTGAGACTGACTATACAGACCACTAAAGACTTAATGTGCAAATAAGTGCTTTCTGTACATTGGAGCCATAATTAAGTTTATGTTAAACATGTTTATGTGAGGAAACCAGAAACTTCCATGTCAAACTCTGCATGGTTGCATTTTAAGAAGACACTTCAAAATATTTTTAGTTTGAAAGAAGAGGCTAAAACATAAATGCTAAATGTTTCAAAACAGTGAATCCTATACTTCCAATCCTAGGGAAGAGGTGTATCTAACTTTAAAGAATATGTTAAAATTTCTATAAAATATTTGTCATTTCTTATATACCCTGTGCTTTGACTAATGAAGATACAGTGTTGTACATATGAAGCATTCATGCTCTGTTAGAAACAAACAGAAGTTAATTCAAGGGTTAGAGAAGACATTGTGTGCCTCTGTAGAGAGTAGCAGCTAGGAACATCTGGAATAAATAAAATGCTGATAATGGAAGAAATGATACAATAGGCACTAGTGAAATAATGAATTCAATAGATCTTAATAAGATTTTTCAGAAAGCAATTTGAAAAATCTACTTTGCAAAATACTGGATATTTTTAAAGAATGAAAATAAGTAATAAATATATTGATAGTTATATCTTTTAAATTCATGATGACAGTCACAAAATATAAGTGGACAAGTATCACAAAATTATTCCATGACCAACTAAGACTAAACAAGAGATTTATATCTATCTGTTAAATAGATCTTCTCTCCCTGGAAATGACTAAACAGTTTCCCAAAGGGAGTTTTTCCCAGCTTTCAAGAATCTAATAATTCTCAAACTCACAAGTACAGTCAGAGAATGAACACACAGGAGAATTCAATAAATCCTATGGAAATAGGTAGAATTGTTTCTGATGCCTGAGAACAAAATTACAAGGAAGAAATTCAAAGCACATACACCTTATACTGAACTCACATGAAAAAGTCAGACAAAATCATTAATTCAGAAGGAGGAAATTCTATGATCATGTTAGATTTGTATAATTTATTTCAATAATTTTTGTCAATATAAGTAAATACATATTATCAGTTAATTGAAAATATATTAAAGTATAACAATGAAATAGATAGATTGTTCACTTTATTCCAACAAAGTAAATGGGCAATACAAATCTGGAATGGTTAATTCAGAGCATTTGGGAATTTTCACTATTGAAAAATATTTACTTTAGTCTGAAAAATCAAAGAAAATGTGGGTTAACACTAGAGAGCCAGTGTAGAGAAATGGCTTGAAGTAAAAGGGGAACCTGAGCAGAGACCCACAATAACTTTTTTCCCCAATAGATATGGATCATTGTGTGAGAGGTCCAGAGAGTCATTATGCAAACACAAAGTAGAACCACTGCCTCTACAAAGCAGTGACATTTCTGTCACTTTGCGCTGGGCTTCTCTGCACTAACAGCTGGTGTTCTTGGTGTCTTTGTGAAGTATCACCACACTCCCATTGTCAAGGCCGACAATCAGGCTCTCTCTTACATCCAGTTCATCACTCTGACCTTCTGTTTTCTCTGTCCATTGCTCTTCCTTGGCCATCCTAACACAGCCACCTGTATCCTACAGCAGAGCACATTTGTAGTTCTGTTCATGGTGACTCTTTCCACAGTCTTGGCCAAAAATATTTCTGAGGTTCTGGCTTTCAAGGTAACTGTTCCAGGGAGACTGATAAGTTGGATGATGATGTCAAGAGCAACTAATTTCATAATTCCCATCTGTACCCTTATCCAACTTGTGGTCTATGGAATTTGGCTGAGCATCTCTTCTCCCTTTCTTGACTCGGATGCTTACTCTGATCATGTCCCCATAATTATTATATGCAACAAGGGTGTTACTATTGCCTTCCATTCTGTCATGGCATAGTTCTGCTCTGTGTCACTTGGGAGCTACACTATGGCTTACTTGTCCAGGAACCTGCCTGACACATTCAATGAAGCCAAGTTCAACACTTTCAGCATGTTGGTGTTCTTCAGTGTGTGGGTCACCTTCCTTCCTGTCTACCACAGCACCAAGGGGAAGGTCATGGTGGCCATGGAGTCTTTTCTATCTTGGCCTCCAGTGCTGGCCTCCTAGGTTGCATTTTTCTCCCCAAGTGCTATATTATTTTGTTCAGACCACATAGGAATGTACTTACTCATGTCAGAAACAAAGCACCTTCTAGAGGAAAAGTGGATCTTACAGATTACTCCATGTTTTCTTTAATTACATAGACGTCTTCAAGCCTATTTAGCACAAATCCATTTGTCAGAGATCATATAGCAATTGGAGAGCTTACATTTGTTGGTTCTGTTTATTGATGAAATTGATCTTTATTCCCTCATCTTCTATTGTTTTTACATAGTTCTCTAAATTAGAAAGCCTATTTTCATAAAAATTCATTGTCCCTCTCAATATTAAAGAGAATATTAATGGGATGTGTATCTATTCTTCACCTGTTCTGCATTGCATAACTTTACCTTTACAGCATCAAATGTTTTCATATGCATCCATGTGTTTTTTGATGCCCTTGGTATGTTTCCTGGATTCATAATGCTTACATTTCATGTATGCTTTTGCTATGAAGGAAGGCACATTTTTAAAAATGAATATGATTTTGACATGAAGGAATTACTCTGCCAAAACCCTGCATAATTCGCTGCATACTAGAATAGAATAGACCATTTCATTTCTTAATTATAACCCAAAGTCAAATATCAGTTAATAAGTTATTTACCCAATTACATGAAGCTTCTGTTAAATCTGCAATGATTGTAAAATGTCTGGCTGTAACCAGTTCTGTAGAACATGTACTAATGTGTGTTTTTGACTATAGATAACAAAATGGCTTCTCTACTCACTCATTCACAAGTCTTCAATTTTGATAAATTGCTCTATATTCTTTATTGTGTACCTCCTTCATATTTATGAGCATTCATTTCTCCATATTTTATCAATATTTCTTAAGAGATATGTAATTCTTTGGGAACAACATTTCTGACTCTCCTTATTTCTTGTGTAGTGTTCATTTGCAGAAATATGTAAGACTTTATGTGCTTTGTGCCTTGTATCTTGTCATTTGTCTGTAATTAGTTTTTTGTTGTTCACAATCTGTAAACTTTCAAGAATAAGGTTGAGGACAACATATGTCAATCACTACTGGTAAATTGAAAACAAGCCAGAGTCTGTCTTTGTGAATGGGTCCATCAGGGTGATTTTCATAAATACATTTTCTCATGCAATATGTTGTTATCATGGATTGCCCTCCATCATCTCCTTCCAGATCCTCCTTAAATCCAACCTACCAACCCCATGACACCTTTTTCTCTCTCTTTAGGAAACAAACAGGAAAAACACCTAACCAGGACAAAATCAAACAAACAACAACAAAACAAGATAAAGGGTGTAGAACACATGGAAAGGTAGATACACACACGTAGACACACACACACACATTTACACACACAGATATCTTGCCTTTAATACAAGCTATTGCAATGGTGGCATAGATTATGAGGGAGTAACCAGTCAACATCTGATCTGACTTTAGGTCCACACTATGGAAAACATACCTGACTCGTGTGTGTGTGTGTGTGTGTGTGTGTGTGTGTGTGTGTGTGTGTGTGTAACACCTGAAGGTAAACAGAACGAGGGAGGGCAGAGGGTAGAACCAAATACTTCTGTTCTATTAAAGGAACATAGCAATAAGATGACTCCTAATGACATTCTGGAATAGATCAGTGCCTTCCTCAACCACTGTCAGAGAAGCCTCCACCTGCAGCAGATGAGAGCAAATACAGAGACCCACAGTCGGACATTATGCAGAGAATGATAGACCTTGGAACTCTAAGCCCTGAATGGTATGTCTTCATCTAATCCATCCCCCAGGACATAGGGATCACTCTGGTAGATAAGGCAGAAAGTGTTGGAGGGAGAAGGACTAGAGGATACCAGAAGAACAAGGCCCTCTACATCAACAAGACAGGTACACAAGTGTTCTCACAGAGACTGTGGCAACATACACACAGGGCCTGCACTGGTCTGTACCAGATGTGGTGAAAGTGGATGTGTTCACAGTCCTCCATTCCTAACCCAGTGGCTGTTTCCAATTGCTAAGCAATTGCAAATAAAAGTCCAATTTTCTCCAAGAGAGTCTCACTAAGGGAACAAAAGCTTCTTCTAAGTATAGGATACAAAACTAGCACTAGATTGCCAACAGAAAAGAAAATCGGTGGTGTGTTTGGAGCATCCTTGTTCATAATGTCCTGTCAGGATTTTCATTTTTTTCTGTTTTGTATTTTATTAGGTATTTTGTGTACGTGTTATGGCTTCTTGTTTAGTGGTCTTATGAGAGTCCTGAGAGTGTGAACAAGTGGGTCTCTGTGTCTGTATCTGTCATTTGTTTGCTCTCTTGGTCAATTTTCCTCTTGTGTGGTAGTTTTATACTATTCTGATGGGGTAGTTTTTGTTTGATATACTACTATATTATATATAATATACATTCCTAAGAAGCCTGATTGTTTTCTAATGAGAGATAGAATGGAGTGAGATCTGAGCAGAAAGAGTGATGGGGAGGAACATGGAGAAGAGCAGAGTGGGGAACCTGTAATTAGGATATATCATTTAAGAAAATAAGATATTTTCCATAAATGAAAAGGAAAGATAAAAATATAATTGGAAACAAACTTATCTAAGCAAATGATGTGTAAGCCAAATTTTGCAAAAACAAAATATTATAAGCCCCAAAACTTCCAAGATATCACTTATTTCATTTTTCAATTTTGTTGTTTATTGAAAATAGATTTTTTTCATTCACTACATTGTTATCAGGGGTTTCCTTCCCTCCCTCCTCTCAGATCTTCTGCACCTTCCTACCCAACCCAAAACACATCTTTTCTCTTACCCTCTCATTAAAAACACACAGACATTTAAAATAAATAAGTAAATAAAAATAATCCAGAATAGGAAACAAACAAAGAGAAAAAGTCATCAATCCCCACTGAGTTTATCTTCTGTTGCCATCTACTGCTGAGCATAGTGCCTGCCCTTTAGACTCCTCTGTGTATCCAGTTGGACCTTATTGGAGAAACAATTTTTTTTCATTTCCTAAGCAGGTTAAGTTTCTTCAGTGATTAACTGAAAAAGTTGGACTTTTTTTTTTAAAGCATCTGAAATAACACAAAAATGGTTATAAGAGATGGGAAATTGTCTTTTTTGGTTTTTTAGAGACAGAGTTTCCATGTGTAACAGCCCTGCCTGTCCTGGAACTTGCTTTGTAGACCAGGTGGTCTCAAACTCACTGAGATGCACTTACTTCTGCTTCTGAGTGCTGGGATTAAAGGCACAAGCCACCACCACACAGGTAGAAATTCTTTAAAATGGGCTCTGTCATGATATATTGTGTACCACCCTGACATTTGCTGGAAGATCAGAGGGACAAAGGAACAAGCCATTGCCACATCTTACCTTTAGAACTCCTCAGTCTGAAAAATCCTCAGCTGACAGGATTTAGGTTGAAAGAGCCTCAACAAAAAGGCCTCCACTGTTTGACTCTGTTTATCTCCTAGACTGAGTCAATCTTATGTAGTCCAAGGTGGCTTTGAAATCACAGACATCCAGACAATCTCTGCCTTAGGAGTACTAGGATTCAATGTATGTGCCACCAATGTCTGGTATTTATGTTTAATAGAGTGGGTTGTTCTGTTCTCTAAACTTCTTTTTGTTTTTTTGTTTTTGTTTTTGTTTTTGTTTTTGTTTCTAGACAGGGGTTCTGGAAAAGCTTTGTGCCTTTCCTGGAACTCATTTGGTAGCCCAGGCTGGCCTCGAACTCACAGAGATCCGTCTGGCTCTGCCTCCAGAGTGCTGGTATTAAATGCATGTGCCACCACCGCATGGCTTACAGTAGTCTCTTTGTGATAATCCATGGAAATATGTCTGTATTTGATCACTCTCTAGAAGGGATCCATCTCATCAGCCTTTCAGTCAAATACATTCCAAAGGAATTGACATATTCTCATTTATTTTCATCAAAGGGTTGTTCTTTTAAACTGAAGAGACCCCAAGTATTATTACTGTGCATAATGTAAGTTTTCTGTTTAGTATTGTACTTCTTTTTGTCAATTCCAGTAGTTTTGTCATAAACTCCCTACAGTTTTAAATCACAAGGTTTGACCCAAGATTAAGGAATTACTTATTTATTTTTATTATTTCTTTTGAGATTTGCATTCTGTCCCTTTCCCTCAGTTACCTTAGATCTAACACCTATCTGTATCCCTTAAACTTTCTGTCCTAGTTTTCAACCATCAAGTCAAATGAGTCCTGTCCTTATATATTTTGGACTGCATTCCACTGGAACATAGTGGAGTAACCTAGGGTATAACTATAGATGAAATTTCATACTAATTCTCCCCATGCATGTGTCAAATGCCAATTTCTCCTCTGCTAATGGTAGATCTTCATGGCTACCTCCAATCTCAACGCAGGAGTGTGGTCCCCTGTGTGCCTGCACTAGGCTTCTGCATGCTGTCACACTTACTGTGGGTTCATTGGCTCAGCTGACTTGTTGTGTACTGAGGAAACTGTTTCCTAGAAGTAATCAACAAAGTCTGTCCCTTAGACTCTTTCTACTCCTCCACAATTATCCATGAACTGGTGAAGAGGGGATAAGATGTAAATGTCCCTAAGACTGATCATTATCCACTCTTATTCCATGTACCTAGGCCAAGAGCCCTGTTTCTGAAAGACAGGCATTTCATTTTAACTGAGAGACATGTGGTGTTGGTATGTGTCAACCTAGTGGAGAAATTTTCTGTGACAGTCTTCAAGGCAGACTAGATTTGTGAACACAGGGACTCCATTTATTTCCAATTCATAGAGTACTATTATCAGGGGCCCACTGGGACAGTATATGGAACAGTTAAATACCAAGGAGCCTGGGGATCACACTGACTGAGTTTGTGTGTGTCAGGTCACAATAGTCATGCATGGACACTGGCCTGTTCAGATGCAGTTACCCTGATGAAAGTCAAGAAGAAAGAACTACAGATTGACTATATCAGTCAGGGCACCTAAAATGTAACTTGACACTTCTGACTAGAGACACATGCTTAAGATTGGACTAGAGCTACTTGGATAGGTCAAGGGCATGTCAAGAGAATATCAAGATTACAAATGCCATATAACCAACTGGACAACTCTGCTGATGTCCATGCCATTATTTCCTTCCATTGGGTTGACTTGTGTTTCTATAAATCTGAAGTTTAATAAACTTTACCTCCTGTAAGTAGATCTTTGCCAAATATTAGATCAGAACCATGAAAAAATTAGTAGTAGGGTGGCTGGAGACAAGAAAATGAGAGAAAAAAGTTAGAAATCACTGTGGATTTTACAAGCATTGATTGGACTGTTGTATGTGACATCATGTGAAGTCCTAGTGATGTAAGCTAGGTATCAGCCAATAAAAGGGTGCCACCTCAGGCTGGATTTTATCTTTGTATTTCAGAGAAGCAGTTGGTTGGTGAGAGAGCAGTTGGATTCAGTTGTTTCTGCTAGATTTGGACTTTTCAAAGCCTGTCAGATCTTGACTGAGTGAGTGTATTTTCCAAATTTTCAGTTTGGGCTTTTGTCATTTGGTATCTATTCATCGCTTTATTTATGCCTTTGGTTTGGGTTTTGATTTTTGCCTGTAAATGTTTTTTCATCATTTCACCTCATTTTCCTTTTATCAACTTCTTTCTTTGTCATTTTCTTGTGTAATTGACACATATTGTGGTATATATTATCTCTATAGCATGAGGAATTTGATCATGACTTCCCATATCTGACTATTTTACATTTTGATCATATTGACATGCTGTATTCCCCTAACCCACACATTGAATGTGACAAGTACTTCCAAACGATCAAAGGTTCTTCCCTCTTTGATCAGGACCCCTAGGAAACAAAATGTGACCGTTGTGTTTGTGGAACTGGAATATTTAAAGTAACACTTTCTCTAGTTTCAAATAGGTTCCTGAAAACGACATTTCATTCTTTTGATGTCTGATTGTAGGACTTACCTCAATGTTGTCTGTTTGCTCTGCTTTGGGTCAATTTGTATGGGGGGACATATTCTAATGTTCCCATGTGATCATGAAGTATGGTCTTAAGGTGTTGTTGAATTTGGTGTGAGCTATCTCCCATTAAGGATTTTTATAATCTGTTAATCAAAGATATTGCCTGACACTGATCTCTTTTTAAGTTTTATTTACTTGGTGTGAGAATAAGTGTAATGCATCTTTTGAGAAAGATTTGAAAATGTTCTTTCCCTCAGACTTATAGGATACTGATATATCTGGAGAATATTGCTATTAGATGTTGAGATGATAGAATTCATCAGTGAATTGTCCTAGTCACTGTATGAGTCTTTCTTGATACTCAATACTTTCAGAGTGTTTTGTCTAGTTTTATTTCCTAGACTTTAATTTTCCCTTTGACTTATTATTTCCCTGCTTCTTGGATATATTTTTATTTTTTATTATGGGAGGGAGGGAATGTCCAGAGCTTACAGAAGGACAGTGATGCCTGGACAGATCTTCCTTTCAGACAAAGGTCATTAGTAAAGATGGTATGGATACTCTGTGGGTGCCTGAAGGAGTTTTATTCCCACCAGACACCAATGTGTCTCTATTAACCTCATGGTATCTGAGGGGAAAGGAGTTGCTTCAACACCAAGAATCAGGCTTGGTTAATATGAGACTTATATTACATGACAGAGGATTGGATCTGGAATTTAGGCTACTTGAAGAGCGTATTGATTATATTCATGGGGTGTATGGGAGAGAAATGTTCAATGTATGATTGTGTGACAGCAATGAATCTATCTTGGCTTCTGGGAAAGTAACAGGAACGGGGTTGGAAAAGATAGCAGCCCTCTCTGCTAAGGGCATTTGTCATTGGGAACAAGACCATGAACAGAAAAAAAATTAATAAGTTAACAGAAAATAATTTTTAAAAAAATCACAGTTGTTTTTCTGAGCCTTGATTGGTCCATAGCATGTGACATCACATGGAAACCTTGTGAGGTATGCTACATTCTAGCCAATGGAAAGGCACTGCCTGAGGCTGGGTTTTGTCTGTACTTCAGAGAAGCGGTTGGTGTGAGAGCAGTTGGACTCTGTTGTTTCCCATACGCTTGACCTTTTCCCTGACCTGTTGGATCTGGACATAGTGAGTTTGTTTACCAAGTTCTCAGTTTGGGGTTTTGTCAATTGTATTTAATTCTTTCTTTATTTACAATATTTGGGTAGTGTCTTTTCCCTGTAATTCCTTTTTATTCTTTTTAACTTATTTTCCTTCTATTAACTTCTTTTCTTTGTCATTTTTGGCACTATTCTTTTGAAATTTACAAATTTAGTGTTATATATTAAATGCATAGCATGAGGAATTTGATCATGGCTGATATCTGGCTGTACTCTACTTTGATCACATTTATCTGCTACATTTTATTTCTTGACCCATTGAATTGGACAAGTACTTTTTCAATGGGACAAGTCCCATTGAATTGGACACATTATACAAAGGCTATCCCCCTGACTGCTCATGACCTACAGTGAACGAAGTGTGACACTTGTGTTAGTCGAATTGGCATGGTTGGAGTAAAACTTTCACTAATTCCATGTTTTATCCTGAATTAGACATTGCATTCCACTGATGTGTGATTTAGGACTTAACTCAGTGAGTGTGTATGCTTTGCTCTTTGGCAATTTGTGTCTGTGGACAAATCTTGAGTGTTCCTGGTTAAAGTCATCTTGATCATGAAGTCTGGTCTTATTAATGTGGTGTTGAATTTGAGGTGAGCTATCAATTACTCTTATTCAGGTTTTACCAATCTGAAGGATATTGCCTGATACTAGGATCTTTTTGAAATGTCGTATATGGTTTGAAAACTAGGGAAATACTTGTTTTATGAAATTTGCTTGAAAGTGTGCCTTCCCTCAGTTTTATGGACTACTGAAATACTTGTGGATCATTGCTGCTAGTTGTTGAGATTGGACAAGTTGATTTCCAGTTTGCTGGTTTTGGCTCCTGGGATTTAGATTTGCTATTTCATATTTATATTTATGTCTTTTGGTTTTGTTTATATTTATTCTTCTTTCATACAGCACATCCTGACTAATCCTTCCCTCCCTCCACTTCTCCCAGTTTCCTCTCACTTCCTCTCTCCACCAGATCCACTGTTCCTCTGTTCTCCTTGAGATAAGAGCATGTTTCAAGCGATAGCAGCTGAACATGGAATAACGAGATGCAATTAGATTATATATAAAAATAAGGTGTTTTTTTTCGTTTTTAATGTGTAAATACTTTAGAAGAAATGTTCAAGATTTTTTTCTTTGAGAATTACATTTTATTTTTATTATTAAATTTTTTTTCATTTTATATAACAACTCCAGATTCCCCTGTCCTCCCTCCTCTTGTCCCCGAGCCTTCCTCCCAACTCCACCCCCATTCCCATCTCCTCCATGGGGAATCAGCAGAGCCTGGTACATTCAGTTGAGGCAGGTCCAAGACCCTCCCCCTGCATTAAGTCTGCACATGATGTTCCACCATAGATTCTGAGTTCCAAAAAGCCTGCTTCTGCACCAGGCATGGATCCCGATCTCACTGCCTTGGAAAACCCTAGCCAATTCAAGCTAAACAACTGTCTCGCCTATCCAGAGGCCTTAGTCCAGTCCCATGGGGGCTCCTCGGCTATTGGTCTACAGTTCATATTTTTCCACTAGTTTGGCTAGTTGACTCTCTACTTTTTACCATCATGATCTCAATATCCCTTGCTCATAGAATCCCTCCTCTCGATCATCAATTGGACTCCTGGAGAATGGCCTGGCACTGGGCCATGGATCTCTGCATCTGCTTCCATCAGTTACTGGATGGAGGCTCTATGTTGACAGTTAGGGTATTTACTGTTCTGATTACTAGAGGAGGGAAGTTCAGGCACCCTCTCGACTGTTGCTAAAAGTCTAAGGTGGGGTCATCCTTGTGGATTCCTGAGAACTTCCCTAGCACCCTGTTTCTCCCTATTCCCATGATGTCTTCATTTATCATGGTATTTCTTTCCTTGCTCTGTCCATGTTCCAGCTCAAACTTCCCCATTTCCTTATGTTCTCATCCTCCATTCCTTGCCCTACATTACCCCACCTCACCCTCAGTTTGTTCATGTAGATCTCATCTATTTCTCCTTCACATGGCTATCTAGGTGTTTCTCTTGAGGTCTTTATTGTTAGCTAGCTTCTCTGGAGCTGTGGGTTGTAGTCTGGTTATCCTTTTCTTTACATCTAGTATCCACATGTGAGTGAATACATATCATGTTCATCCTTCTGAGTCTGTGTTATCTCAGGATACTTTTTATATTTTATACACATTCTCATAAGCAATTGCATGACACATTCCCATACATACCTATATTGTACTTGATCATATTCCCCTGAACTATGACAGTCCCCACCATATCTGTGTGACTGATATTGTGACTTTTACACAAGCCTCGCCCTCTCCTTCCTCATGACCAGGAAAGACAAAGTAGATCCTGTTTCTGTTTGTGGACCTGCTTTGTCTCCTGTAGAACTCTATCTAGTTTAGCTACTTTCCTTATAACACAACAGTTCTCTAGTCACTGTGCTGATGTGGATTCTTCCCATAGTCTCCTTATGTGCTATGCTGTTGTTACATTTGTTACAAATATTACTTCTGCCATCCTGACCATGAAAGAAGGGCTCTTTAGTGTGTTGGATGATGGAGGTGAAGTATCACGGACTCTTGGGAATGATCTTCACATCTATGTTCATCAAGGAAGAGGCTCATAATTGCTCCACTCCTTGAGCTTAGTTGGTGGTGGGATCAGGCTACCACTGGCACTGGGATGATTTGGATTTGTTCCTTTGCTTTCTCTTTCTTGAAGTATTTTCTATAACCCTGGTCTTTCCACTCTTCTGCAAAGCTTTGAATGATTCAGGCAATCCATGAGATCTGAGCTCTGCTTATTTTGAGCTGTTTTTGTTGCCAGTCAATACTTGTTGCTTATGACATATACAGTTAAGTGTTCCTATTTTATCTTAATTCAATATTCACACATGTCTAGGAACTCCTTTCATATTTTATAATTTTCTGGAGTATAAAAACTGAAAAATCCTAAAGGCCATGTGAACTGCAGCTGGATCAATTACAACACCAATTTTTCTATAGTGTTATTTGTATCTGATCTCTCATGATCAGCTTTGTTGAGGGGTTTGCATTGTGGCACATCCTTGAAAAGAAGCAATTCATTCCTTCAGGGATCTCAGGATTTTTCTTTGCATGCCAACTTTTCTTATACCAAATCTGATCTTTCCTATGATTCCTCATCCACTGCTTGTGTTTGGGTTCTTCTAGTAATTTTATATCCTTGAAGAGCATCATTAGATTAGGATATCTCAGGTTTCATTACAGAGAATTCCAAGCTATATCCTCCTCTTCTAAAACTGCATTAATCTTTTTCTTTTAGCATGGCATGGGTCTGAAATTGCCCACAAAGTAAAGTGTTTGAAATTGAGCAGAAAACCATGGGCAGCCACATGGAAGAGGACATTCTTGAAAAGGATTTAAGGATGTTAACAAGTCTAGGTTGTGGTTCATATGGGGAGGTGAAGCTGGCCTGCCACCTTCCCACACATACACGAGTGGCTGTCAAGGTCCTTGAGAAAAACACCAACAGTATGGCTGACATCAGCACTGAAGTGAACATCCTTCAGTCTTTAGAACACAGGAACATCGTTCGATTTTTTGACATGATCGACACACTGGCAATCACTTATGTGATTATGGAATATGTGGCAGGAGAAGATCTGGAGAGCTGCCTCAGGGCACTGGGCTGTCTAAAGGAGGAGGAGTCTAGAGGGATTTTCCGGCAGGTGGTGTCAGCGGTTCACTTCCTGCACCAGAGACACATCGCACACCAGGATCTCCAATTAGAAAACATCCTAGTTGATGCAGCAGGAAATGCAAAGCTTTGTGACTTTGGTATGGCAATTGAAATCACAGAGGGGCAGATGTTGCAGGAGATCTGTGGCTCCTTGCTCTATTGGGCTCCAGAGATCTTGGCAAGAAAACCATATGATGGACTAGCAGGTGACATGTGGAGCTTGGGTATCGTCCTATATGTCCTGGTCACAGGACACTTTCCATACATGGAAGACACCCTTGAAGGTATGCTCAGGGTCATCACCACCACAATGTGTCCCATTCCGTACCATCTGTCAAAACCCTGTCATATCATCATTGGCCGACTACTCATGGTCCCTATCTGGTACCGACTCACAATCTCTCAGCTTGTGGAAAGAGCATGGCTGGGCCCAATTCAAGAACATGCACTGCCTGCCACCAAAGAAATCCTGCCCAGTGTTGTGGAGACTATGTGCAGCATGGGCTATACCTGTGAGGAGATTGTGTCATCCCTAACTCACAGGCGAGAAGATCATCATGTAATGGCTACATGTATCATTCTCAAACACCAGCTGAGCGATGGGGACTGCCATCAGCAAGATCAGATGCCCTGGTTAACTAGCAGCCCTGCAGGTCCTGTTCATCCCCCTCTCCCCTTGATGAGGAGAGCCAGTGAACCAGCATTTACAACCAGTACACAAGCTGGAAAGAGTCACTTCAAGGAGGAGAGTGTGGAAGAAAGAGGTCAAATATGCAGAAGCCACACCATGCCCCACACATACTCCTTCATGGACAAGCAGCCCTGTTCATACAACACTGTCCAAGAAAAAGATGCTCTTATGGCCGATGTCATCAACACTGCTACAGAGGACATTGCAGTCAACAGGAATGCTGTTGACACCCTGCCAGGCAATCTCTCCTCCACTGAATCAGTCTTGGATGCTACACCCACAGGATTTCTGAACCTGGGCTTCTCTGAAGAAGATTCATCCCAGGAGCCAGACATTCCCAGTGACCAACCCCAGGTGACACCCACAACAACTGGATCCAGGCCATTCATGGTCTGGAAACTGGTGAGGAAGCAAATTTCCCATGCACTGAGAGCACTGTGCTGCTGCTGCTGCCTGCCCACCCCAAGGTGAGCCCTGAACCCCTGCATCAGGGGCTTCAAGGAAAAGATAGGACAGTGGAGACTTACATGGAAAACAGTAGGTTTGGCCACAGAGATGAATCCCTACATTGTTTCTTCAATATACTATTTCAAAATCCTTTATTAATGAAAAGTTGTACCCACTCAGAGGGCCCAGAATTTCAGAAATGTGGTACATTAGATGACAAATTGCACAGCTTCTGTTCATGTAAATTCCTGGAATTTTGAGCAAAAAGCAGACAGCCTAGCATGGGGACCACAGGGTGGGAAGGAAGGGAGGAGAGTTTGTCTAAAGGGCCAAAGGGTCAGAATGGAGGAATCAGGAAGAGAAATATGGCACAGAACTTTTGTCTGCCAAAGTCACTAATAGAGATGCTTTCATGTTTTTTCTGCTTTGAAGTGCGGGAACTGAAATGGCCCAATAGAATTCCAGAGCTGGTGAGGAGTGACTGCCACAGAAGTGAGCCAGAACTGATCTCTAGAGTGCCAGCTCCCTCCAACCCAGGGCAACAGGCTCCTGCCTGCAGTCATCCTCCAGCTATTGGTTCTGACCGGCCACTTTGCATCTCTAACTTCATTTAGCTTCAGAACTGTTGTGAGACAAAGAGGGTCATAAGGCACATGGACCCCATGACCCTCTACCTTCCTAGCTTTGGTTGTGCTTGTAGCACAAGCACACTGCATGGAAAACCTCAGTCTCTACCACTGGGAATGATTTTTATACCAATGTAGGCTGCTCATCATCTTGGTCACTTTAACCCTCCTACTTACTCTGGGACTGCCTTTTGGAAAGAACAACAAGACCTGTGTAAGTCCTCTGGAGAATGGAGATGGGTGAAGGAGATAAAGGGGACTAGTTGGAAAATAGTTTTGGTACAGGAATGGGGGACATGAGAGGTAGTGTAGAATAAGGAGTAGAGTCTGTCCTGAGGAACTTCCCCAACAAAGTAACATGAAAAGGATGTGTGTGTTGACCTATGACAGGTGCTGTAGACATTCTAGGGTAGGACTGAACCTTCCCTGAATTGCAGAGTAGGAGGGAGCTAGGAATAATCAACAGTGAGGAAGCGTGGTCCTGCTCTGATCTTCGTAGCATATTTCAAGGCACACAAGTAAGATGCTGCCTTGGAAATAGCATCCTGTCTTTCCTACAGATCTGGGTGTAGAAGGAGAAAGATGCAGCACTATTGGTCAGTGGGTCCTGTCCTTCTCAGTGCTGAGTAAGTCTTGTTTGTTAAAGTCCCCAAGAAAGGCACTTTCTTTATTCTTTCAGGTTTTATTTGGGGAAAGTGAAATGGTCTACTTAAACTACAGTCTTGGTGTGGTATAGTGCAACAGGAAGGATCCTGGTGGGAAATTTGTGTCCTGTGGAATGATGTATTAGGTCTACAGGTTCCAGTATCCATCCTCCAGGTATGGGGTCTTAGCTACCATCTTCCCCAACTTCACCTCACAGCTGCCCCTGCACTGTTGTTGAATATCCAAAGGAAGTCACATGTAGTATCAACCTAATGAATGTCTACATCCCTCATGGTTCCTGTGGGACCAGGGTTCCATGAAATCTAAAGGGCTGCTTGTGTCAAAAGGACAGACAACAGGTCTCAGGCTTCCCTCTTCTTTGATCACTTCATCACCTCCTAACTGTTTTCTGACTGTCTTTCAGAAGAACTGTAGGAACTGTAAATCTACTTGGAGCTGGGAGAATGGAGAAAGGGGGAAGAACAGGGGAAAGGAGGTGGAGAGGATGAAGAGGAAATGAGAGGACCTATAGAGAGTGGGTAGAGTCTATCCAGAGGAGCATACCTGAAATCAGTCAGGAGAAAAGGATGTTTGCTGGGGTCTTGAAGAAGTGAGATCAGGGATAACTGTATCAAATAGCAGAGTATGACCTTGGGTATATTATCAGCCATGAGGAGGAAAGACCCTGCTCTGATGGTTCCTGGCTTACGTCAATGTAGTGAAGTATGAGGCTGCTTTGGAAAGGGATTCCCATTCTGGGCTATGAAGAAGGGTCTGGCAGAAGAGAAAGAAAGGTGGCTCCACCATTCAGTGGAGTCCTGTCCTCCTCCTGTCTGACATGTTCTTTGTCAGATCTGATGACTTCCATCTCTTTGTCTCCATAGCCTTCTTCATCTAGCCTTCCCATGTTGCCTCCCACCTCCTGATCCAAGAATCTTGCATCAATTTTCCATCTCTTGGAGGGATTTATAACGGACATTTGATCTTACATTAACATTGTTTTGCTCCAATGTGGGAAGGTAAGTAGGCCTTGCCAGGCCACCTGCCATGGGATTTCTTTTTCTTTTTCTTTTTTTTAAGATTTATTTATTCATTATGTATGCAGGAGAGGGTGCCAGATCTCATTACAGATGGTTGTGAGGCACCATGTGGTTGCTGGGAATTGAACTCAGGACCTCTGCAAGAGCAGTGAGTGCTCTTAACCTCTGAGCCATCTCTCCAGCTCGCCATGGGATTTCTTTTATGAACAATGCCCACCAGTAGGGTCAGGCTTACAAGGAAACCTTGATCATCATGGATCTCTTGATGACAGCCACTGGTGCAGTGTGAAGCAATGGTTGAATGTAGTGTCTGAACTGTTATCCAGGTCACCTTCCAGGTAGGGAGCAGCTCACTGAGTCGGCAAGGGGAAATGAACTCGTCAGGGAATCCAGGGCCTTAATGTGTGTGAATCATGCACCTGAAGATAAGGTTGAGTACAGTAGGTGTCTGTTTGTGGTAGAAGATGAGTCTCGGAAGCCTGGTCTGGATGTGGTTTAAAGGATCCCATGAGGTGGCATGTGCCAGGATCCAGACACACAGGGAAAGTTATCATTGACTTGCTCAACTGAAGGACAATGGGAGACTGAGAGACTGCAGAGGTGTGACAATGGAGGAACCCTCCTCTCTGTTGTAGTTGGCCTCTAGCTCCATTCTGATGATCTGACTCTGGCCTGTTAACAAACCCTGATGCATATTAAAGTCTTTGGCCAGATCTTCCCAGCAGCTGTCAGTTACTTCTAGATCCCTGACCATCTGGTGAATTCCAAGTGCACACAACAAGATCAGTCAGTTTGTACAGACAGAGAGACAGAGAGAGAGAGAGAGAGAGAGAGAGAGAGAGAGAGAGAGAGAGAGAGGAGAGAGAGGAGAGAGAGGAGAGAGAGAGAGAGAGAGAGGGAGAGAGAGAGAAATTTTCAGTTTGTGGGTATCACCTGGTGTCAGACTGTGTTTCTGCTGCATATCAGTGAAGGCAATGCTGAGAAATGGTTGAGGAGTCTCTTGAATTCTGGAAATGAGATAGGGAAATTTCCTGAATCCTCATTTTATATTTTACTTTTTTTGATACTGGGTCTCATTATATAGCCCTGACTATCCTGACACTCTCTGTGTAGAACATGCAGCTCTCACCCTCACAGAGATTGACACCATTTCTCTGCCTCCTGAGTGCTGTGATTGCAGATGTGGACTGCCATGCCTTGTTTCATGTACTGTATGTTCAGCATCAATGGTAAATTCCTCCAAACATTTGAGGGAAAGGAGACAAGTTCTGTGCTTCTTTCATCCTGACAGGGTCAGGGATTGAACTGAAGGTACTGTCATCCATGATGGACTACACACAGCAGCAAAGTCCAAATCTAACCTTCAGAATTAGAAGTCTATGTCTACCACTGTACAGATACCTGGAGGTGAGAACTGCTGTCATGACTTCTTCTGGGGACCCAAGTCAGTGGGCTGGAGGAGGTATGTCCTAGCTGATACATCCTTGGAAACAAGGCACAGACCATGCAAATGCTACTCTCTAACCCCTTTTCACAGGATCCCCACCTGCAGTCCAAACACAAATCCCATGACTTCAACCTGACCAATCAGGAGAGTCCGATTGGCTACCTGGTCTGATTGATTGAGTTCTTTCCATTTGAGCCATGAGATCACAGCTGAGGACTCAAGGTGGGTCACTGAGACAGCTGGTGACTGTCTTGGGATGTTGAAGGCAGGACTCTCACTTTAAGGACTCTAGTCACAGAGGCAGTGCATGAAGCCACATATTCTAGATAGGAGCTTCCAGTTCTACTAACCTGTCACCAGATCCTGTCTGCTTGGCTGCTGACTTCCATGGCTACTCTCATTCATGGGGTCCCACAGTGCTTTTGTTACTTGTCAAAACCACTTTGGTATGGATTTAGGCTACTGATCCTTGTTTATATGCCCTGGTTAATGGAAAGCAGAGAGCTGCAGTTTTCTGAATTCTGAACCAACTTGGACTCTGTGAAGGCCACTCTAGACAGTCTGTGATGGTAGAGGTGACCAGCCCTTCTAAAAAACACTGTGAACCATTCCAGGAAGACCATTGTCCTATTCCATGTATTCAGTGTTCTGTTGTTCATGTTCTGACACCTATGACCTGCAGATTTTGCATATGAAAGAAAACAGTGATCCTTGTCTTTTGGGACAAGCTTGTCACACATTATACATTTAATCTCAGTTGTATATGTTTTCTGAAAAATGTCTAAAGTTCACTCACTCTTGTGGGTGAGAATGTGCTTTTACCCTGTATGCTCCTCATTTATTTATTTCAACTA